>JAVXUP010000693.1:0-371640 GCA_033070095.1 Escallonia herrerae
TAAGAAAGACATTTTGCAGTTGTAATGCGGTGGATCGTTTTGTCACATAAAGCTCTACATCAATCAGAAATGGCATATCATGATATATACTTTCTTTGTTTTTATAGGTGAAAAATATATTTTTTTTTATTAAAAAGAAAAATATATATTTTTTTATTAAAAAGAAAAATATATTAATATAACAAACTGTTTCAGCCGTACAAAGAGTACCGATCTTATTAAGATTAGTACGAGTGCATGAATAAGGATCGAAGCCAATTTACGTCAGGGGTCCCACCGTCCAAAATATAATAAACATAATAGTTCTTTTAATCATGAAGTAAGTACGTCACGTAAATAAAGTAACTTTGAACGTAATATTAATATATATATATATATATATATATATATATATATATATATATATATATATATATATATATATATATATATAAATTGGTTACAGTTTATGAAATATATATGAACGACATGTAAATCAGATCTATTGGCCTCCTCGGTTGACTTACTCCTACTCCTTCCACCAATAAAGCAAGGAAAAATACGTTCTAAGTGGAATGCATACTTAACTTTGGATGTTGTTGATAAACCAGTCCCAACTCAAATACAAATATATAAATCTTAGTATTTTAATATGTAAGGTTAGTAAGTGTTTCACGAGTTGCCAATTGAGTGGAAAGTAAACCAAATCGGTGGAAAAGCCAACTTAAATAATAAAAAAAAGACAACTATTTCATTGCATGAATACTGAAACCATGAATTAATTATATAGGAACCGATGATGACTATTAAGAAGCCCAAATAAGTTCTATCTTTCTTGATCTTTGTTGATTTGCATTATCCCACATATTCTCAACAGTCCGCTCAAACTTACAAGATTTACTTCGAAGCTTCAAGATTTTTTATGCCAGTTAATGATGAAATTGTTTTCGTTGTTAGCCACCAACAAATAAACTCGAGCTTTAGATATGGGTTAATTATGATATAAAAACTCTTGTAGACCAGTAAAAATTACTCACGGGCCAGTCGTGCTTCCTGGGATGAAATTCATACTACTTTTTGTACTAAAGAAATCCCAAATGTGACCATTAAAACAAAAGAAGAAAAAGAAAAAGAGCGAGAAATAACGGTGAGATGAAGTTGCAGGATTCTAGAACGTCATTGAGGCAATTGTGATGTGTGGGAGCTATTAACAATAAACTGTTATGCTGATAAAAGAGCTTGAATACAATGAGAATAATTTTATCAAAAATTTAACAATGCAGTTCGATCAGTTTTTTTGCCTCATCCAATTCAGCAAAAAATATTCTAAGATCTAGGATTAATAATTCCCTTAGAACTAAGTCCCAACCATTAGCCTACTTTACCCAATGGTTCTATAGGAGTACGGCCATTGGTCTTCTATCACCTTTCACCACATAGGTTCACCAAGATGAAATTACAAGGGATATCCACTTAATTCGGAGGCTTTAAATGTAGTCTACTAAATGAACATAACTCATAGGCAGCATGGAGTACCACGACAATATTAACGTTTTACTACCGAGACGTTAATGGTATACTTCTCAAAGTTCACGCAACAAATGACTATTTGATTATTGTAATTAACATGGAATAACTTTTTTCTTTGGGAACATAAAATGGATATGCAAATATATATATATATATATATATATATATATGGGGGCCGATCCACACCCACCGGTGGAGAAATAACAAATTTCTCCACCGAACCGCTGGTAAGACCAGCGGTTGGCCACGTGGGCCAAAAAAGGACGAAAAGGGACAAAAAAGGACGAAAATACTATGATAAATTCATGAAAATATCACGAGAAAATGAAAAACTCGTGAGAAAATGGTGGCAATAATGCCCAACCGCAACTCCTACATGCGGTTGGCATTATTGCCTTCCGTGACCCCACCCCCCACCCGTCACCCCCCTTGCCCCCCACCCCCTTGCCCCCCACCCCGTGGCCCCCACCCTATGTCCTTTTCCCCCACCCGTGAACCCCCCTTCCCCCACCCGTGAACCCCCTCTTCCCCCACGTGTCATTACCACCCTACCCCCCCACCCCCACGTGTCATTCCCCCCTCCCCCTCCCTGCTGTTCACTCACGGTTCTTCTCTTCCTCTCTCACTTTTCTCTCTATAAAATCCCTCCTCCCCGAATCATTTCTTCCACCCTCCTCATTCTCCCTATCTCACCTACATACAAACAAAAAAAATTTACGCTAGAAGATCGGTGGATAACCGCTAGAAGACCGGTGGATTTTTCTTGAAATATATCAAGTTAAAACAAGTAAGTATTTTTCAATTTGTTCTTACCAATTGATTGTTTAAATTGTGTTACGCTTAAGTTGTTCTTACAATAGTCTAAAATTCGTGTTTAGGGCGTCAAAGGGCGTCAAAATTACGTTTTGACAAATCGGGGTATTACATTCGAAAAATTCCAAAATAGCGATTTTTTAGGGCGTCAGAAATAGAATTTTTCACGAATTTATAAAAAATAGCTAGAGCTAGATTTTGCCAAAGTACGAAACAGAGACCCTAGTTATTTTCAAAAGATCTATATCAGGTAAAAATTTCAGATTTTTCCAAAGACCGGAAAGGGGTTAACTGATACACGCAACCTTGTAACTTTGCAGTGTAATTTAAAATATCAAGCCAGCGCGATTTCGCGCAAAACTTTTATGAGAACCCTAGGGTGTTGGGAAGTTCCATTCCCCAGGAATTCGGGCCATTCCGAAGCCGTTAGCTAATTTTTTGGCCGAACGGGCTTTTAAGCGCTCGATCCGGACACCGGTTCGGGATTTTTAGGCGAAAAATCCGTAAAATACTTTTTAGATCAAGAATGAACTCAGGAAGCTTAAAATAGCATTTTAAAGCACTTTTGATATTTTCTGAAGCCAGGGGGTATTTTGGTAATTTGCCACCCCGAGAGGGGTATTTTGGTAATTTTCCCGAAAAAATTTTCCAACGGACTTTTAAGTCCAGAAATGTAAGTAAAACGCCTGAAATGTTATTTTGCAGCTGATTGCGGGGCGTAATTGTCGCTAAAGGTGAAAACTTAATTAGACAGTTTTTTTACGAATTTATAAAAAATAGCTAGAGCTAGATTTTGCCAAAATACAAAACAGAGACCCTAGTTATTTTCAAAAGATCTGTATCAGGTTAAAATTTCAGAGTTTTTCAAAGACTAGAAAGGGGTTAACTGATACGCGCAACCTTGTAACTTTACAGTGTAATTTAAAATATCAAGACAGCACAATTTCGTGCGAAACTTTTATGAGAACCCTAGGGTGTTGGGAAGTTCCATTCCCCAGGAATTCGGACCATTCCGAAGTCGTTAGCTAATTTTTTGGCCGAACGGGCTTTTAAGCGCTCGATCCGGACACCGGTTCGGGATTTTTAGGCGAAAAATCCGTAAAATACTTTTTAAATCAAGAATGAACTCAGGAAGCTTAAAATAGCGTTTTAAAGCAATTTTGATATTTTCTGAAGCCAGGGGGCATTTTGGTAATTTGCCCCCCCGCGAGGGGTGTTTTTGTAATTTTCCCGAAAAAAAGTTTTTCAGTCCAGAAATGTAAGTAAAACACCTGAAAGGTTGTTTTGAAGCTGGTTTGATGGGCGTTAGGGTGACAATGAACCCCCGGGGGCTATTTTGCTAATTTTACGTTACACAAATCTGTGCTTAAAATAACTTTTAGTTCAGGAAAGGGTGTGAGACACCTGAAAAGTTATTTTAAAGAGTGAATTCAGGAAGCTTGTTGTCAGGGGGCATTTTGGTAATTCGCATCCCCGATAGGGGTATTTTCGTAAATTTGCAGCGTTAAGTTTTTCAAAGGATTTCTTAGTCCAGAAATGTAAGCAAAGCACCTGAAAGGTTGTTTTGAAGCTGATTTGGGGCGTTAGGGTGATAATGAACCCCCGGAGGCATTTCGGTAATTTGTCGCTCATCGGGGGCTATTTTGCTAATTTTACATTATACCAAATTTCTCGAAAGACGGTGGTTTAAATAAATTTTATTCTTCTTTTATTTAAATCTATGACTTGTTGAGAATGATATAATTTTTATTTTTTAGATTCCAGTATAAATATGGATGCAACTGGAGGAAATAATTTTTGTGAAGGTTCTGATCCACCTTACGTTGGTCAAGTTTTTCAAGCACTGGACGAAGTTGAAGCATACTATAGAGCATATTCGAAAACGATAGGTTTCGGTATTAGAACTAAGACGACTAGAAAACGGGCGAATACAGATCAAATTGGTGCAAGACTATTTGAGTGTCATAGAGGAGCACCGCATGTAACTCCGGTCGTTCGGATCAGTGACGAAGGGACAACAAGACAAAGAAAACGGGACACATTTCCGGGTACCGGCTGCAAGGCCCATGTGTATGCAGTACACCGAAAAAATGAAAACCATTGGGTTGTCACAGGAGTGGAGTTGAGCCATAATCATCAGTTGATGACCCCCAGTAAGATTGGTCAAATTCATCAACACCGAGAAATAAGCGCGGCACACAGACAACTAATTTTTACAATGGCCGAGGCTAAAATTCCACCTTCTAAGATGATGGGGGTTTTCTCAAGCCAGGCTGGGGGGATTGACAAGTTGAGTTTCAACGAAGTAGACCTTCGAAATGAACTTCGTGCTCAGAGGAGAGAGTCTTTCGGTAAGAGTGATTCTCAAACTACACTTGATCTCTTCAGGTCCCTTCAGAGTGAGAATTCTGGATTTTTTTACAGTCTCCAACTGGATGATGAGAACCGCATTAGTACTATATTTTGGGCGGACCCCCGTTCTAGAGCTGCTTACCAAAATTTTGGGGATGTTGTGACGTTTGACACCACATACCGCACCAATAAGTACTCTATGCCTTTTGCTCCGTTCACCGGGGTGAACCACCACTATCAGTCAATCTCGTTTGGCTTTGCCCTGCTTAGGGATGAGACGGAGGAGTCATTTACGTGGTTATTTGAAACGTGGCTTCAAGCAATGTATCATATTCCTCCAAAGACCATCATCACCGACCAAGATCTGGCAATGAAAAATGCAATCGCTAAGGTCCTTCCAGATACTCACCATGGCCTGTGCACATGGCACATAAGCAACAAATATCCCGAACGGCTTCACCATGTATATGCAAACCATCCGTCATTCAAGACTGACTTTAATACATGTGTGAAGAAATCGTTGACGGTAGACGTGTTCGAGGAGAGGTGGGCCACGTTAATGGATACTTACTATTTGCACAATCACGAATGGTTACAATCGTTGTATGAGATCAAGACACAGTGGGTCGGTGCCTACACCAAGAATTTTTTTGCAGCCGGAATGACTACGACCTCGAGAAGCGAAGCTATGAATTCATTCTTTGATGGGTACGTAGGCCAGTCTTCAAGTATAGCGGAGTTCGTACTAGAGATGCAGAAAGCCGTTGACAGGCAATTGTACCGTGAGAGAGAAGCCGACGCGGCTACAGTTTGCAAAGAAAGAGCTATACTACTTTATTCACCTTTAGAGGCTCATGCGGCTCAAGTCTATACCAAGGAAATGTTTCGACAGTTTCAAGAGGAACTACTAAAGTCGAATCAATATGGCATGACAAAGTTGCACGAGTATTCCACCAGAGACATCAAGGTTTATGCTTTGACAAATGTGACGAACTTCGCCAATCCGTGCTCTTCGTCGGCTCCGAGGACCAGACGACATTTTACCGTAGCAATTTGTAAGGACACTGGGTTGGTTAATTGCAACTGTCAACTGTTTGAGCATAAAGGTATACTTTGTCGACACGCGTTGAGGGTTTTGAGCGCCAAGAATGCTAGTGAAATCCCTCCACCGTATATCTTGGAACGGTGGACGAAGGAAGCCAACAGAGTCCACGGTCACATTCCTTACGTGCCCAATGTTTCAGTTGATTTCGAGCAATCTGAGTCGCTGCGATATAATCACCTTTGTAACATCATGCACGGTTTATCAATGGATGCAGCGTCGACATTTGATGGGTACAGGTATCAAGTTGAAGCAGCCGCACGGGATAAGGCTATGCATGCACAGTTTAGGATGGCATTACCAGAAACTGTGGACACTCCGACTACTCGACCAACTCCAGGCGGTAGATTCAATCGAGCCAAACAGCCAGTCATTGACGGCACTGACCTACAACGTGAGGAGGACGACATTTTTGATCCAATTATTTCTCAAACAAAAGGGCGAAAACGAGCAATACGCATGAAGAATCCGATTGAAGAAGCAACGGGTCAAAAAAAATTACGAAAGTGTGCGTTGTGTAATAAGATGACTGATCATGACAAGAGAAACCATTATAAAGTGTTAGGTATCGAACCTGGCAGTATGGTCGAGGAGGACGATGATGAGGAAGAGTGTTAGGGTTAATGTTTCAGTTGTATAAATTGAACTTTTATAATGTTTAAATTTGTGATTTGGTTTGTGCAATCTTTAATTTGTGATTTGATTTGTGGATTATTGATATTTTTGGTAACTCCGTTTTCGGGCACACTTTAGGCCCCAATTGATAGCTTCCGAAAAAAGTTGTAATTTTTTTTGTCACTTTTTTTCCGCTCATTGCACTTCAGGCACGCTAGTTAGCCCATTTGTAAGACTTTCGGCGAAAAACGAGACACATTAATTTTTGAGTTTTCCTAGGAAGGGCCTATTCGGGCACACTTTAGGCCCCAATTGATAGCTTCCGAAAAAAGTTATAATTTTTTTTGTCACTTTTTTTCCGCTCATTGCACTTCAGGCACGCTAGTTAGCCCATTTGTAAGACTTTCGACGAAAAACGAGACACATTAATTTTTGAGTTTTCCTAGGAAGGGCCTATTCGGGCACACTTTAGGCCCCATTTGATAGCTTCCGAAAAAAGTTGTAATTTTTTTTGTCACTTTTTTTCCGCTCATTGCACTTCAGGCACGCTAGTTAGCCCATTTGTAAGACTTTCGGCGAAAAACGAGACACATTAATTTTTGAGTTTTCCTAAGAAGGGCCTATTCGGGCACACTTTAGGCCCCATTTGATAGCTTCCGAAAAAAGTTGTAATTTTTTTGTCACTTTTTTCCGCTCATTGCACTTCAGGCACGCTAGTTAGCCCATTTGTAAGACTTTCGGCGAAAAACGAGACACATTAATTTTTGAGTTTTCCTAGGAAGGGCCTATTCGGGCACACTTTAGGCCCCATTTGATAGCTTCCGAAAAAGTTGTAATTTTTTTTGTCACTTTTTTTCCGCTCATTGCACTTCAGGCACGCTAGTTAGCCCATTTGTAAGACTTTCGGCGAAAAACGAGACACATTAATTTTTGAGTTTTCCTAGGAAGGGCCTATTCGGGCACACTATAGGCCGCATTTGATAGCTTCCGAAAAAAGTTAAAATTTTTTTTGTCACTTTTTTTTCGCTCATTGCACCTCATGCACGCTAGTTAGCCCATTTCTATGAATTTCGGCGAAAAGCGAGACGCGTAATTTTTTCGAATGCCGTCATATGAAAGGTATATTCGCGCACATTTTAGCGCCAAATTCATAGCATGCGAAAAATTATGTACATTTCTTTTTGGTACAATTTTTTGTAACATCACAGCAGCTAGCCACGCACGTCAGGATAATGGTAATGAATGCGTCTAGCTTCATTCTTTTTCAGCTCCCAGGCTATCCTATACCTAAACGTCAAGGCATCCTTCCTAGTCCACGAGGAGTGTTTGAGCACTTCCGAGCGAGCAACGTAGTCCATGTACTTGAGGACGTAAATCCCGCAATCGTGACCGTTATATTGCTTTGGTCGGTCCTTTATCATCACGACCGTCCAAGGGTCACCCTGTGGCCGTCCGCATGCTAGCGAGAGGACAGTAGTCTGCATCCAACAATAAAAACGAGAATCAAGCCTATGAGACAAGAACAATATACTATGGGCCAAGGTCAAAAAATAAATACTAACCACTAAAGTGATGTACTCGTTGTACATCTGTGCCAGCAGCTGTCCAGGCTCGTCCTCCCTTAGGCTATCGTATATGTGAACCGTTCTGAACGCTGGATGGAGAACTAATAGGAACCAGTGGTTTGCATGATGACAGGGTATCATGATAAGGTTCGCATCAGCAGCGGGACATTGATAGTCTGCGTTCATCATGCCTAACACGTTTCGACCTGGTTTCCACTTACTCCTGCCGCCCCCTCGCCTCCATTCTGTGAATTCTCTCACCGTTAATTCCACAAAATGAGTGGGATACATGTTAAGCTTCAAATATTCAGAACGGTTAAAACGTTGCTCTCTAATCCGGAGCAGTTCTATGTAAGCGTTCATGACAAAATTTGAAAGATCTGTCTCCGGCGCCAACGTTCTGATATCCTCATGACCTAGGAATGTCGCAAGGGGAAAGTCTGCTGAATTGACAGGCTCATGCCCGAAGTAGTGCCGGTCGATCCAAGCCATCTTGTCCGACCTCAATGGCTTCGTCGCTTGTCCTTTGTCCGACCGAAAGCTTGGGCGCGAGGCCTGGATTCCTACTTGGGGAACCTGACTCTGGCACTGAGAGTCGTATGCGTCAGGAGGCAAGCGACTATACGGCTCCCACACCTGACTCTGGGGCTGATAGTCGTACGCGTCAGGAGGAGGGCGACCAGACGGCTCCCACACCTGACTCTGGGGCTGATAGTTGTACGCGTCAGGAAGAGGGCGACCAGACGACTCCCACACCTGACTCTGGGGCTGATAGTCGTACGCTTCAGGACGAGGGCGACTAGACGGCTCCCCTTCGTAACCCCGGTACGCAAGACTAAAGTTTTGAACTTCAGTCTTGTACTTCTCAATGGACCTCTTGAGATTGTCAGGAGCCTGCGCGACAAACCAGTCAAACGACTCCAGCTGCTTGAACACCTCAATGCCCTGGTCAACCTAAAAAACATGCATAGAAAATATGGCTAATCATATTTGACAAATGGTCGATAAGGTGCGCAAATAAATTATCAAACAACACTAGCATGACTTACAATGGCCAATGCCCAGAACTGGTCATAGACCTCACGTGGCGCGTACGATGTCTTCTTCACCTGGGAAGGGCGATTCACCCTCGTGCGCGTCACCCTGAGAAACCACTGTAAGTATTCCTCAGTACTAATGCCGTCGTGCTTCAGCGATACAAGGCTATCATACGTTTCCTGCCAGGTATTCCACTGGTGCACCTCGTCACCCAACAAAATCAAGGCATCAGCCACCTCGAAGTTCGGCCCTCGACCACCCCTGTATGGCCGCATGTCTACAGCGGGTTTTGGTATCCCTTGTGGACAGCCAGCTTGCTTCATAGCTCGATCGGGCATCTGAAACTCACATTCTTCGAAGTGAATGAGCGGCACCCGAACCAAACCTGCCAGCACGTACGACACCGGAAGTTGCCAACACCACTCATCCAACAGATGCATCACCTTGCCATATGGCTGCCACGTCACCTGGGATGCATCTAGTATCTCTAGTTCCCCCCGATAGAACTTTAGATGGTGGTGAGGGTCTACCCGTCTCCACCTCCGGTTGGTCGTAGGCCCCCAGGCCCACACCCTAGGCCACGTCTCATCGGAATCTACCAACGGTTGTGGACGACCCATGGGTAGCCTCTCGTAAGACCAAACCTGTGAATGCAAACATTATATGGAATTAGTAATTAATCCCGAATATATTGACTAAGGATCCTACCAAGAAAATAAATGCTCATACCTGTAATAGAGTCAGGCAGGCGGCAATGGACTTGGCACCGTTTCTCGTAGCCTTATGCAGTGCTCGATATAGGTGCGCAAGGACAGCTGAACCCCACGAATAGGAGTATACCTCCTCAAGATCCTCCAAGAACACCATATACTTCGGATGCACCGTGTTTTTCGAATGCGTCGGAAGTAATATAGCTCCAATAATATACAGAAGGAATGCCTTCGTATACGTCACGAAATCTTGAGGAGTGTATTCATCCGGTAGCACGCCGTACTGCTCTCTCAGCCATTTAAGCTTGACGCCGTTTGTTGTAAGCGCTGCCCTTGGAATTCCCGGAAAATACTGCATAGCCATATTCGCTATGGATGCAGACGGCACGTTCAAAGTAACGGGTCTGCCGTGACATGGGATTCCAAGTATAAATCCGACGTCCTCTAACGTAACAGTCATTTCACCAAACCGGAAGTGAAATGAGTTCGTCTCGCTCCTCCATCGTTCAACTAGAGCGGATATAAGGCAATCGTCGTGTCGAGACCATTTCCCGGGATCGGTGAACAGGGTTAAATTTTGACGGTGTAATAGCTGTATTTGTTCCTCGTTTAGTACCCACTCTTCAAGGTGCCTTGTGCTTTGAATTGTTTCCAAAACACCCCTATCGACACCGTCAAATACGTGCCTCGCGACGTGGTCATCGTCATCGTATAGGATTGATGTATCATGAGGTCCAGAGCTGAAATTCATACCTTTAAGAACAAAATATAATTATAAACCAACTTAGCGTCCATAATATCCATAATATTTACATTCCAAAACTATAACTGGATCTTTAACCTAGCTTACCAACACATTAGCAATAGTCATTATTTCAATGTATTAAAACAAATCCTCAATTCCCACCACTCCGAACGCTTAATTACGCTAGTTCCCACTGAATTTAGCGCCAACGTGGTTATATAGCAATATATAGCCCGATGGCCCCTACACCTCCAACACCTCAAAACCGCTTTAAAGTCAAGTTTTTAAATGTATTACGTCAATTATATACCAAATATATCAGGAAAAATTTTAAAGGGGGCAAGTTACCAAAACACCCGCTACTTATGCAAAATATCCCCTGGCAGTCATCGCCGGTGCGTCACAAGGTTCAGAACATCTGGAACAAAATAAGTTTTCGGGTGTCTCACACCCTTTCCTGAACTAAAAGTTATTTTAAGGTATGAATTTTAAGCTGGATCCTTCCTAGCAAAATAGCCCCCGAACATCGGCAAATTACCGAAATGCCCCTGAGCGTTCACTATCACCCCAACGCCCCCGAACCAGCTTCAAAACAACATTTCAGGTGGTTTACTTACATTTCTGGACTAAAAAGTCGTTTGAAAAACTTGGCACGGGAAAATTACCAAAACACCCCTTGGCGCGGGAAAATTACCAAAACACCCCTACGCGCGCCACGTCAGCTTCAAAACAACATTTCAGGTTTTGTAATTATATTTCTGGACTAAAAAGTCCGTCAAAAAACTTAGCACTGTAAAATTACCGAAATACCCCTCTCGGGGCGGCGAATTACCGAAATGCCCCTGGCATAAAAAAATATCAAAAGTGCTTCGAAATGCTACTTGAGGCTTCCTGAATTCATTCTTGACATAAAAAGTATTTTACGGAGGTTTCGCCCAAAAATCGCGAACCGGTGTCCGGATCAAGCGCTTAAAGGGCCGTTCGGCCAAAAAAATAGGTAACGGCTTCGGAATGGCCCGAATTCCTGGGGAATGGAACTTCCCAACATCCTAGGATTCTCATAAAAGTTTCGCGCGAAATCGCGCTAGCTTGATATTTTAAAATACACTGCAGAGTTACAAGGTTCCCCGTATCAGTTAACCCCTTTCCAGTCTTTGGAAAAATCTGAAATTTTTACCTGAGACAGATCCTTTAAGAATAACTAGGGTCTCTTTTTTGTATTTTGGCAAAATCTAGCTCTAGCTATTTTTTATAAATTCGTGAAAAACTGTCTATATTTGGCACCCTAAAAAATCTCTGTTTTGGAATCTATAAATGTAATACGCTGATTTGTATAAACCTAACATTGAATTATAAGGAAATTCAAAATACTTACTTGTTGTGACTTGATGTATTTAAAGAAAAAACTACCGATCTTCTAGCGGTTATCCACGATCTTCTAGCGTAAAATTTTTTGATTTGTATTGTTGTGGAGATTATGTAGGTGAGATATGAAGTACGAAGGAAGTTGGTAAAAGATGACAGAGTGCAGAAGAAGGGTTCGGGGGAGGGGATTATAAAGAGAGAAGCGAGGAAGAGAGAAGAAAAAAGACAGAAAAAAGTGAGGAAGGGTGGGTGTTTATGCGGTCAAAGGCTGCTGCAAAAAAAAAAATTCGGCAGAAGGACACCACGTTGGGGCATCACGGGGGAGGGAAGGACGACACGTGGCATCGTGGGGAAGGACACCAGGTGGGGCATCACGCGGGGGGGGGCGCCACGTGGCAGGGGAGGGGGCAGGGACCAACCGCGGGTTGTAGGAGCGGTTGGGCCCTGCGGATGAGGGGAGGGGACGCCACGTGGCAGAGGGAGGGGACCAACCGCGGGTCGTAGGAGCGGTTGGGCCACGTGGCAGGGGGAGGGGACGCCACGTGGCAGAGGGAGGGGACCAACCGCGGGTGGTACCGGCGGTTGGGCCACGTGGCATCCCCTCCCCCTGCCACGTGGCAGAGGGAGGGCACCAACCGCGGGTGGTACCAGCGGTTGGGCCACGTGGCAGGGGGAGGGGACGCCACGTGGCAGGGGCGGGACCAACCGCTGGTACCACCAGCGGTTGGTCCCCGCCCCTGCCACGTGGCGTCCCCTCCCCCTGCCACGTGGCCCAACCGCTGGTACCACCCGCGGTTGGTGCCCTCCTCTGCCACGTGGCAGGGGGAGGGGATGCCACGTGGCAGGGCCATCGCTAATACCGCCGGTTGGCCATGCTGGTGGGCCACGTGGCAGGGGGAGGGGACGCCACGTGGCAGGGGCCATGGGGTTGGGCCACGTGGCAGGGGTGGGGGACGGCACGTGGCAGGCATATTAATGCCAACCGCTGGTTGTGCATGCGGTTGGTGTCCTTTTTCTCTCTCTCGCCATTTTCTCACCATTTCTCGTGCCATTTCTCGTGCCTTTTTTGCCATTAATGCAGTGACCGTACACCTTTTTCGCCTTTTTGGCCCACGTGGCCAACCGCTGGTAAGACCAGCGGTTCGGTGGAGAAATTTGTTATTTCTCCACCGGTGGGTGTGGATCGGTCCCCTATATATATATATATATATATATATATATATATATATATATATACTATTAGTAGAATTAGGAAAGCCTTATATGGGGCAGATGTAACTGTAGTGCATGTTGCCACTCCAGTGTAAAGGTTCAAGGAAACAACTTATCTTCCCAATAAATTAACTTCTATAAAATTACGAAGTCAACATGTTCATTAATTAGCATTGACATAAACTCTCAGAAAAAATAGATGCTGCCTGATTTGTTTTTGTTGCCAGTTTATGACATTCTATTCGTAGGAGAAGTATGGAAATATCTAAAAGGTGGGTCCATTGTTCAAATGGTTTGTTGAGATTTCAAATTTGCAATTAATACATGGATAGTGGATTGATAGAAATAATGACTATGCTGATAAAGTTAGCAATCTTTAATTTTCTTTATTAAACACGCGGTTTCATAATTAATAATTTGAACAAAATTTCTCATAAAATTGATAATAATAATAATAATAAAAAATAGTGCAATGATAAAGACAACGACAATGACAACACAAAATGCTATCGGTCCTCTAAGAAATTGTGTACAAGGATGAACATTTTTCATCTATCAAAGGATTGTGACGGGAGCCTGTACATGACAAGTCTATAACTTGACGTAAAAGTTAGCTTAACCAAATAAACTTTGGATCCATTCAACGATTATGTCCAGCTCATTTTACACACTTGTGCAATGTGGTACCGCATAATCACATGTGCACCACAAACGTGTATAACTTAAGTAGCGTTTGAGATTACTTTCAGCTTGTTTGTTTGTTTTAAAAAAAAATCAAAGCTAGTTTTAGTTTTTATTTTTTTAAAAAATAAATGGGCTTTTGATTAACCAATTTTTATTTTGTGATTTTTCTTTTGGGTGTTTGATTACCCAATTTTTATTTTGATTTCTTTGGTGATGGTTTATGGTGGCGGTGGTGGGGCGTGGAGGTGGCTGGCGGGCTCCGGCTGCAGGCTGTCGGCGGGCTGCAGTGGCTGGAGGCAAGCGGTGGGCGGTGGCAATGGCGGTGGGAGGGTGGTGGTGGTCTCATAATAAAAATCAAAATTGAAAATCCAAAACTTCTAAATTGAAGTTTTTACAAACAGTTCTGTTTTAAGAATTGGTTTTCAAAACTGAAGAAAAAACACAAAATAAAAATTGTGCGCCAAATGCGTTTTTTTTCTCCCGTATACAAAGCTGGAGAAAAAACTGAAAATCAACCAGTTTTCAAACAGACCTTTTACTTTTGTATGGATCTTTTCCACGAGGACAATATTTTTCTTGTTTACATTTTTGCGTTTTTGACAAATTATGTATCTCATTTTCAAGTTTTGGTATCGAAAGCACCAATATACTTTTGGAGTAGCATAAAAGTTGTTATGAATGTATTATTAATCATCGTTCTTTAAATTAAACTCACTGAACAATAACATGTTACAAAATATTGTACAATTCAAGCAACATTGACGAACATAAACGAATGATTATTTCCATACATTAGAAATACTTGTGGTCTAACAATCTTATATTTGTTTCTATACTTACTGAAAAAAAATCTTTTTAACCAACTAAAAATATGAAAATGAAAACTCTGGAAGTTGATCCGGACATTGTTGGACTAGAGGTTCCATTCATCTTTTTAATATCGTGCAAACATTGTTGGGCCGTTTTTTTTTTCAATTTTCACTGCCACAAATCTACTAGTTATTGACGATTTTATCAAGGACTAAAATGATGGTTCCAAGAAATATTGCCAAGAGCTGACGAAAACTGGTTTCGTCATTAAATATGAACCTACTGTGACGATGTCAACCGTAGCTTTCAACTTTTTGGTGCACCATATGTAGAGGACTAGACAAGTCAAGATCCCAATCCTTAAGCCAGGACTAGCTACAAACAAGATTACTTACCTAGTGAAAGTTTGAACCCAAACCTCTAGCTAGTCATTGAACCCATCAAAGGTTTGAGATCAAAAGTATATGGAGAGCTCATGCCTAAACGTGTAGAAGCAAATTTCTAGCAATTTACCTTCATTAAAATTATAAGAAGACTATCTTATGCGACAATTTTTTCCATCGCATCACCGGTTAGCTTCAGGTGATTAGGCAAAAATTTTGCCACTCCCACAAAGATATTACGCGATGTTTTTTGTAATATTTAGTCACGTTTTGTTAGTCACCTTTGTATCATATTTGGTGACGACATATTCGTGTTGTTGGGTCACTTAAATGCCACATTGGGGTATAAGTTATGACACGTTCCTCTCATTGCTTGTGACGTGGCACTTGGTGAAGATATCATCTTACATAATTGTTTAGGTGAACAAAATATAGTGTTTTATCACCAAACACATGAAAATTGGTGAAGAATTAACTTTTGTCACTGCATACTTTCTTTTACTATAAATTATCAACTTTATCGTGGACAAATTACGTTCGAAGATGACAGATTTGTTGCATGCGGGCCGATCTCCTTGTACCCCCAATAAAAGTATCAAATAACTTCAAAATAAAAAATTCGAAGAAACTAGCCCAGAATCTCGTGCCAAGCATGGGACGATTTATTACCAGTAATTTATTTTAGTAGTACAATTTCATAATTTTGTACTTATTTTATCAAAGATAGTTACTTTAATTTTTGACTTGAACTTTCTTATAATAAAATATATTAATCCTTCTGATGAAATATCAATAAGTAATGTCCTTGTGCATATTTGCTAATTCTGATTTGATAATTATATAGATGAACAAAAATTAAAAGTTTAGTTAGTACACAAAAAAGAAAAAGTAAATTCTATTGATAAAAATATGCTCAGAATATATTGAAATCAATTTGCTATTGCATAAGACATTTTAATTATTTTTTTAAGTATCTTTTTAAAATAATTTGTACCTTTGAATGGGTTGTCCATAACATTAATTACATATTAATTTAATTTTCATAGAGAAAAATTTGGTCCATGTATTTATTTATAGCATGTGATTTATAAAAGTTAATCAACACGACTAATTAAGTAAGGATGATGTGGCATTTTTAAAAGCAAATATAATCCATTAATAAAATATACAAAAAATAGTAATCAATGCATAAGGTAATTATATAAAGTTAATTTTTTTTTAACAAACATGACTATATAGGATAGCTCAAAACCTAGTTGTAAGGAAATTATTGAACATATTTAACCAATATTTCACAAATTATACAGTAAGCATGCTTACTAAGTAGGATTTATCTTCAAATATAATAAGTTTTAGTCTACATTCATCACAACATAATTAATATCTTTTTAAATTTTATTTGTAGTTCTATTCAGAATTATAAAAGTTAACATAAAATCATAAATAGTTTATTGCCACTGCAGAATTTAGAATGCTTAAAAGTTTAATCGCTCATAATAAAGTTACCATAGAAAAAAAATTGATTCAAAACTTTTTCAACATAAAATTATTTGAATTTAAGAAATGCTCACATAATTAAGGTTTTAAATTTACACTATATTTTTAATATATATCATATGGAATTCGCATATTATTGCACTTTTATATTTAACCAATGCGACTAAATAGGATACTGTAAAACCTTAGAATAAGGAAATTATTGACCAAAATATTTAACCAACATATTTATTAAGTTAGAATCATAGTAGAAAATAAAGAAAACTTAAATATGAATTTTAAGTAGTACCTCATTTTTCTTATTAAATCTCTTAAGTAATTTTTGTTTTAGAGGTTAATATTTAATGTTAGAGAGCTTTTTCAATATATAATATTCAAATAAAATCATAATAGGTTACTAAAATGGTTAAATTTTTTTGAATGTTTCATATTGATTTTCGAATTGTATAAGACTTATTATTTAAATGTATACTGTATTTGCCAATTTAATTAATTTTAAAATTAAGGACACCATTCAAAATAATGTTTGGAGATCTTTAGCAACATTAATATGTTTAACATTAGTTTTCATAACTCTTATTATATTAGAAAGACAATGTAATCAGGTGTCACGACACTATAAGAAAAAAGGCTTTTAGCGACGGGAAAATCCGTCTCTAAAAGTCAAAAATCCTTCGCAAAAATAATTAGCGACGGATTCACCTTCGCTAAAAATTCCTCGTATAAAAGCCCGTCACTAATAGTTTATCGACGGAATTTTTAAATCCGTCGCTAAATATATAATTATTTGCGACGGATTTATTTTTAATTAGCGACGGAATATCCGTCGCTAATTATATTTTTAGTATTTTAATTAATTTTCTTTTTTGGCAAATTAGCGACGGAATAATGTTTTAGCGACGGAATATTCCGTCGCTAAAAAACTTATTTAGCGACGAAATATTCCGTCGCGAATTAACTGATTGTATGAATACTTTTAGCGACGGAATTAATCCGTCGCCAAAGTCAAAAAAAATTTTGAAATTTTTTTTTTATTTTTCAATTACCCAAACCTGTAATACAATTTTCATTTCTCAACAACAACGCTAAATAATCAATACACAAAGAAATATATATAATCAATCATAAAAAAGACTCATTATGTACAAGCCGGGAACCGGATACAGCCGGTTAGGGGAGGGGAGAAGAGTACAAGCCGGGCGCGAGGGAAGCTAGGAACGGGCACGAGAAGGGGCTCATCAGGGGTTACCGAGTCCCGGATCTGGATCCTGCTGATCCGGGGCCGGCTCGGCATGTCCAACAGCGCCCTGCTCCCTGATCATCCTCATCACCACTGTAGCAATGCGCTGGATCTCCTCGTCGTCCAACTGACGCTGAGGAGCCGGTGTCTGTGGAGGGGCAGCAGGGGGTGAGGACGCTCCTATCACGGCACGAGCAGTCGTGCTAGGCAGGCCGCGTATGCGGCCTTTCGGCCGATTCACGACCTCCGGCGTATCCAGCCATCGCTTCAACCCCCCAGTACTCGCAGCCGTACTAGTGGACGCTGATGGCTGTCCGGACTGCTGCTCGGACCCCCTTAGCTGTTCATACGAGGCCTGCAAAAATAGTGGTTTAACGATATGTTAGGGCATTAATTAACGAAACAGACATTGAGGATAGAAAGACAAAACATTAACAACTAAAACAAATTGACTCACATCGATCCGCCGGGCAATATCTGAAATATAGTCGCCCGCCCGGTGCTCCTCGTCCTTGTCCTTCTTCCGCACGTGCGTCTGAGTATAGGTCAGAGCTACGACCTCATCCTCCTCCAGATCCGGGTGCTCGACCGCGTTCATGTGTCGGACGATGTCGTGTGGCACCGACCCCCGTGTGCGTCGGATCTCTGTTCTGTCTGTTCTCGGCCCCGCTCTTACTCTTGGCGTCCCAGCCTGGATCCATAGCCCACCGATCTATCATCTCCCCCCATACACGGTGAGATATCCAATGTGGGGGATATCTCGTCATCTCCGTCATCGGGGCACCCTCGGGCAGCATCTTCTTCGCCCGGTCCCGTGCGTCGTGGAGCCATCGGCGGTAATTCTTGCCGATGTAGGCAAAGAAGGCCTGCTGCCCCAGTACCTGCTGCTGAGGCATGTCAAACGTGAACCCCTCCTGTAAGGCATTCAATAACACAAATTAACAACAGAAAACAAACTCTAATTAAACATTTACTAACGCTGAAAAAAATACTTCACCGTACCAGCCACTCCTCCCATAAGGCCTCCCTCGCAGCGGCATCCCAGTCCTTCCAGTACAGGCGTGGCTCGAAGAATCGGCCCTTCACAAGAACGCCGATCTTCGTCCTCGCCTGATTCTCCAGGATCCTGCCAAAGAAGTAAATAAATAAATTAATACAGTTCAAATATAAATTAACACCCCAAAATTTTAAATATAAGGCATGAGGTGATATTTTTAGTACTTACAGGCCCTCATGCGTGAGCGTAACTCTCTGTTTACGCTGGGGGTCGATGCGTACCCCGCGTGTCGGACCACGGCCTCGTCGAGATCCTACAAAACACAGACATTAATACAGTTCAAATATACTTTAAATATACGGCTAGCGAAAATGTACTAAACACCGTTATCAACTATACCTGAGGTAGAACCCACGGAAGATGGAGAATGCACGCGCGTGTGGGATGAATCTGCGTCTGGCTGGGGCGACGGCTGGGGCTGGGGCGATGGCTGGGGCTGGGGCTTGAGCTGGGGCCAGGGCTGGGGCCCCATCTGCTGTCTGTGATCACTCTGTACCTCGTCATCAGTAGGCAATGACGAGGTGGGACCCACCGGGGAGGAAGCAGCTCGGCGTCCAGCCCGGCCACGAATAGCCCGTATCCTATCCATATCTGACTTCATATAGATAAATTACAAACACATTAACACGTTAAAAACAATAATTTGGCAAAAATCATCATCGGCACTATATATATATGAGGGCTAGTTTCGGATAGTAATAGCTAATTAGGGTTGATTATGACTAATTAGGGTTATTTAGTTCTAATTAGGGTTTAATTGTGCCGAGTAGTGCTGATTAGTCGTAATTAAGGCTTAATTGGGTTATGTTAGGGCTAATTAATGTTAATGAGGGCTAGTTTCGGATAATTATAGCTAATTAGGGTTGATTATGACTAATTAGGGTTATTTAGTCCTAATTAGGGTTTTAATGGTGCCGAGTAGTGTTGATTGTCCTAATTAGCGACGGAATCACTCCGTCGCTAAAAGTCTGTTGGTGAAGGTCTATTTTTACCGACGGAGTTTTTAGCGACAGAGTTATTCCGTCGCTTGAATAATATTTTACGACGGAGTTTTACTGACGGATGTTTCCGTCGGTAAAACTCATTTTAGCGACGAAATCTATTCCGTCGCTAAAAATCCATCGCAAAAGACGTCTTTTCTTGTAGTGCGAGCTATCATTGCATTTCTCGGCTCGATTATTAGATATTATACCTCAGGATCCCGAGTCAAGCTCTAGTAAGTTAATAGTTGTTTTAAAAGTTATGAAAAGTGTATCAATGAATACCACATTTCAAGAAACAAATAAAGAGATTAACATCTTATGAAAAAAAATCTACTTTTGCTAAAACTATAGTTGTTGGTAAGAAATTTTTAATACTAATTGTAACAGCTTCAAGTAACTTGTCAAGACTATATTATTATTTTCAAAGAAAATTTCATTGTTTTGTGTTCAATTTGATGTTTAAGTATATATATGAGTTTGGAATATTATTAGGGTCAAGAAGCAAATTTCCAAAATAATAATTTTTAAAAAATTTTGGAAATTAGATTCTTGACCCTGATTTCCAAAATAATAAATTTCAAAATAATAATATTCAACAAATAACACTTCTATTTTTTTTTTTTTGTGTTCAAGTAACTTGTCAAGAAATTTTTCTCCTAAATCAAGAGTATTATTTTTGTTTTATATTATGTATATATGAGTTTTTGTATTCCTATTAGAGAGTGATTTTGAAGATAAAATAGTTAATATTAAGCCCTAATAAGTTAGTATAGTGATTAGGTTAGTTTAAGGATAATTAGAATTAGTTTTCGAATAATATAGGGCTTGCAGAAAACCCTCATTATTCCTACAAGATTAATTAGATATAAAAATAAAAATTCTTTCAAATTTTATTTAGTTATTAGATCACGTTTTTATTCTAAATCTCATAAGTTATTTTTTGTGTCTATAATATTAGAAAATACTTTTAAGGACATAGCTATCAAAATGAAGTCTTTATAAATTAGTATATTGATTAGGTAGAGTTTTAGAATGATTAGAATTAGTATTTATATTAATTTTTTCTTCTAAATCGAAAGTATTATTTTTATTTTTTAGATATATGAGTTATTATATTCGTATTAGAGAGCAATTTTGAATATACAATAGTCAATATTAAGTCCTATTAAGTTAGTACAATGATGAAATTGAGTTTTAGAATGATTATATTTAGGTTTTGAATTTTAAGGACAAAATTGTCAAAAAGAAATCTTATTAGATTAGTATATTGATTAAGTAGAATTTTTGAATTATTAGAATTAGTTTTTAAATTAAATAAGACTTACTAATATAGAAGTTAATTACCTTAAAATAAGGATCTAATGACATGTCGTATAAAGAAGTAATGATGTATCGCGCAAAAGAGTTATCGATGTCGATGACGTGTCATATAAAGAAGTAATGATGTGTCGCACAAAGAATTTATCAATGCCTTTCTCGCTTTACTTATTATATAGATGTGCTTATGCATATTCAGCCACATTAACTAATGATGATGATAATATAATAGACTAAATAAGGTTTCAGTTGATGACAACAGTCATCTTTCTTCCCGTAAGATCTTGCGACTTGAGCAAGATTGCGTTTTCGAGATAGTATTACATATGTGTCTACAAGATTCTTGCTAATTCTAAATATTACAGTATACATATACAAGGAGAATGAATATGTTTTTAGTGGCAATTACTAATTTGTACTATCAATATGTTATTAAAGAAGAGTTTAATAGGCGTTTAATTTGACTCGATTATAATCCGTAGAAATAAATCCCCATTACAAGTTCCAAGTACTTCCGGCATAATGCTAATTTTGTCATTCTGTTTTGAGAATTGAATATATAATCTATATCGATACTACCTATAAAAGTACGAATATCATAAATCATTTATGGACGACTATGTCCTCCGTTAATTACGTCAATAATATTCTTACTCTCCCTTTATCACTTCCTTTAAATTTGGTTGGAATCAAATGAACATTGAGTACTAAATATTAGAAAATGAAAAGTTTGATGAGAAAGAAAAACAAAATAAAGAAATTCCTTTAGTTCTTCCTTTTTAATTTGGCTGCAATGAAATAAACATTGGATAATGAATTGGATAATGAGAGCTATGATTTTTTTATTGCATTTTTAGGTTAGCTAACAATTTTTGAATTAAAAAGCTGAAAACAAAAACAAAACAAATAAACTGAAAATACATGAAAAATCAATTAAGAAAAAAAAACTATTGAGAGTTAAATATGCATAAAAAAATAAGGAAAAAACTTAAATATGACCCCAATTTAAACTGAAAAAGTTGTTCAGCTACCGCACTGGAAGCTCAGGTGCTTTGCATGATTTACAACATTCATAATTTGAAAATGCAAAGCACTGATCTTAAAAATTATAAATCTTAAGTATCATAAACTAATTTAACAAATTACAAAAACAAAGACATAACTTCATTCTTTTATTTCCTCCATTGGTTTTCAGCAGCACTATCGAACATATCTTCAATTCAGAATTAAAAAGAAGATTTTCAAATATTAAACTGATTATAATTGCGAACATCAAATATATATTTCTTCCAAAATAATTATAAAAAAAACTAGAATATAATTAAAATTATATTATTTTGATCCTAAAAAAATTAGGAATATTATTTCAAAAATTACTTTGGATCACATTCTCTACACTTACTCCATACTAGTATTAGTTAAAGTCATGGAACGAAGAAAAAAAAAAGGCTGGTAGGAAGTCAAAACTAGTGCTTTTCCCTGTGGAAAAGTCAATTCAAGTAGTCTGAGTGAGCTTATCTTCTCCCCGGGCGACAGTGTAGTGTGGAAGCATGTCATTGACTAGGAAAGCTCGTGCATGAGTATAGTGAACACCAATCTTCTCCCCAGGCGACAGTGGAGTGTGGAAGCATCTCATTGACTAGGAAAGCTCGTGCATCAGTATAATGAACACAACCATATGAACACACCCATATGTTTCAAATTTTTTATATTCATATCATATAATAATTTTAAAGATACAATAATTAAATTAAATTATAATAAATTAATTTATGTATTAGTTAGAATTATATAGATATAGACAAGTATGAACTTTCTCAATGAGTACTTTAGCAATTTTTATTCTCATGTAATGTAACCCGTGATGCCAGAAGGTGATACCTAACTCTAATGAATAACACTTTTTCATCTTTGAGAGGTTGCTTATATTATGAACGCCTGTAAATTTTCAATCCAAATAATTTGTCTCTAGTGACAATTACTGGGCTCTGAACATATTATTATTATTACAGAAAAGTTGAGTAAACTTTTAAATAGGTGCTCAATTTGAATCGGATTATAGCTATAATCCGTAACAATAAATCCGGTGTTACAACTTACAAGAACTTCCTGCATAACACCAATTTTGTCGTTCTATCTTTGAGAATTAAAGGTAGAACATATACGTTAGTTAAAGTTATGAACCGAAGAAAGAAAAGGTTGGTAGGAAGCCAAAGCTAGTGTCTTTCCGTAAGGTAAAGGTCAAATGGTCAATTGAAGTACTCTGAGTGAGCTTATCATTGACTAGGAAAGCTCGTGCATCCGATACGAACACAAACCAGATGCTTCAACTAATCAACACTAGCATGATATTTTTGACCCATGTCACTTGTCAGTACATAGAGTTATATAAACCCTCACGGAGGCCTGTTGCGGTTGTATGACAGATTGGACTTTCTATTTTTTTTATTAAACAAAAAGCTGGACAGGCAGGCTCTGATCTAACCAGCAGAAAATATTGGACTTCATAGACTTATAAGACCGCCATATACATCTGAGCTCCCTATTCCCAAACCTATGTCGGGGTCGAAGCGCACAAGTATCCATGTGTGGAGCACATGCAGGGCGAAGACGTAAGTTTACCACCAATAAGTGCAGCGGACAAGATTCGAATCCAGTAAAAACCTGGATTGTGATTCTGGGGATCGCTGAACCAACCCTTGTGGGTGGGCTGTTTTCTTCTTCTTTTTTTTTTTATTCAAATTCATGGGCAATTGGAGTGGAAGATGTTAATGTATTGATTACAATTAAAGCTGGTGTGATTTTAGTAGAAACAAAGTGTTAGTTAACTCCACCTTAGTTTTGTCGTCTTACTTTCTAGACTTCTAAGTAAGTCTTTGGGGGTCCATGTATATATAATTTCGTTAAGACGTGTGTAAATTTTCAATCTAGTTTTAACTTCATTACTAGGTTGAGGACAATATGTCCTCATCATCTTAGTTGACATTATATATAGTTTTGACATGTGTGAAAGTGTAATTATTGAGTCAGGACTCTCGCTGTAAAAATTAGACGAACAGAAAGTCGAAACTTATCGCACACACTTGTAAAGTCTTAGCACGCGAAAACGATTTCTACTTTCCTTGCCGCTTAGTATTATCTTACGTTCATGATCACCATACGATTCGAAGCCATAGGTAAAATATCATCATAAGCCCTCCATGTTTTTTATGAATATCTTATTGTTGGTTGGTATTTCTGACTCCCATGCATTCTTAACATAGGGACCTCTCCCACAAATTC
The DNA here is from genome assembly GCA_033070095.1 of Escallonia herrerae. Taxonomy (NCBI): domain Eukaryota; kingdom Viridiplantae; phylum Streptophyta; class Magnoliopsida; order Escalloniales; family Escalloniaceae; genus Escallonia; species Escallonia herrerae. The sequence continues at coordinate 24,280 of JAVXUP010000693.1, forward strand.
AGGGCCTTAACCTTAATGCAAATTCCGATGCATGCAAAACTTATACGTACTTCTTACCAAAAAGTGCAAAAAATGCTTAAAACTTGATCTTTATTCTATTTTCTGTTTTCTTGACCAATTAACTAAGCCACTTTTGCACCACCATGTAAGAACTTTGCAAGCGATCCTCGAAAGCATATGTATAAGGTAACCATCTCTCCTCAATGCGTCCATAGGGTTTCCACTCCCAATTCTGCCCTCATGATTCCCCGCCACATCTGAGGTGGGTTATGGCCCATTTCTGGACTGAAAATATCGGATAGTAATTTGCTTTGAGAACACGGGCCAGCAAAGAATTCAACTTACTAGTAGCCAGCTTCCTTGCTTGTTTCTACAGCAACGCCAAGTTTCATTTTCCAAAATCCTTCCGTCTAACACGATATATCCCAACTCATTCGGTTGACTTAATTTGAAAATTTTGAAAACTCGAAGGATACGCCGATGAAGATCTAGCCAGGCGCTATGCCATCGCAGTGTAAAATTTTTAATTTTGAGAATTCGCAGATTTAGAACGAAATCTCCCTAAGATAGTGCACCTTTAAAAACTCACCATTTTACAAAAATAGTATGTATATGTCATGCAAATTAGTATTAGAAGAGTTGGTGGTACGTTTCGCATATATTTTTTTGCCTAAAAAGGCTGCCCTTAGTGAAATTGTCAAACGCATGTGTTGAGTTGACTTTGGGTTAAAGAAATTCTTGGAGTAGTCGTTAGGTGTGAAACTTCAGATTTCATTTGATCATTAACTTCACCCGACGTGTCATGTGTTTTACACCAGAAGCAAAGCTTTGTGTTTGCCAATGTATAACTACAACTTTAAGCGTTGATGTTTAAGGCTGTCAACGCCACCATCCCGGTGAAAGTTCTACTTTATAGTATTTTCGGCAATTATTGTGGTGACAAATATGGTAAAAGGACATGGCCTGAAGTTGCCCGAATCGGAGTGAGAGGTAAAAGGGGAGCCGAGATAACCGAGAGAAGCGAAGAGATATGAGTACAACTAAGCTTCTCTTAGAAGCATTATCGTACCAATTGTTTAAACGTACGTGTTGGAGTAGGTTTTGGTAAAAGGGGAGCCGATCACACCGAGCGAAGCGAATAGATTTGAGGACAATTAAACGTCTCTTGCAAGCATTATTGCACCAATTGTTTAGACGTATGTGTTGGACTAGGTTTTTCCTTTTCTTTTCAGTTACTACAAGAAAAGGTATTGTTATAGTCTGTGTAATTAATTTTCTTGATATTAGGTCAATCTGTGGTTATGAGATACACGAAAAAAGGAGTTATCATATTCGTATTCTTTTGTTATTGCTTCTTTGTTTTGTTTATTGAACGTGTGGTTGTGTGTCCATCGCATGTCTTTGCAATAACTTATTTTGTCTTCTTTTTTGGCAAAATAATGATATTTGTACAATTTTCTTTAGGAATTTAAAGTCAAGCAAACTTTTACGATCCAAAGCCTAAAAGACTAGTATAGTCAATGCTTTAATAATGAATACTAGTCACCTTGGTACATGCTATGCGTGTACAAAAATAAAATTAATAATTATATGATATGTTTATAATATCAAACTTAACTTTTAAAATCTATTTTAACTATACTTTTTAAATGAATTATAAATTATAAAAACAAAATATGTCTTCACAGTAGTAATTTTGTGTCACTTTTTAAAAAATTTCTTAGAATGACACATGTTACAAATTTATATAAGTAGTTATGTAATTGAAAGAGGTGCTACACCAAAAGGGGTATTCCCTTTATATAAGTAGTATAAATTTAATAAGTTGATATTGGAGAACCAGCTCTGTTCCATATGTTTTATTTGATAAACTGTATTTATCTAATTATTTTCAGAAAAATCTCATCCAAATTTATCAATTATTACAAGAGAGAAATCATTTGTCTATAATTATTGGTACAACATGTCTGTATGCCAAAAGTTATACCAATAATGTCTTCATTTCTTGCTTAAGTTCATCAAGTAATAACAATCACAAAGAAAATATAACAACAAAAACACGTGACTTGAAGGTTAAAAGAAAAACGACAATATAAGTGACCATAAGAAAGTCAAGCTACATCGATCAGTTTGGGAGGGTATTCAGAAAGATACTTCTTAACACGAGAGTATAGAATCGTGTAGTTGGCCTTATCTGTAAAATACCTTTTTTTAACAAATAAGACTTTCTAAATAACATAATTGGTTAATACTTTGATCTAATTATCAACGGGTCATCGATCCACAAACATTATCGCTTATAAGAGGGTTGACTATATACTTATTCTACTTCTACTTTTACTTTATATAAGAGGGTTGACTATATACTTATTCTACTTCTACTTTTACTTTATAATTAACCCTCATGTTTTATTTCAGGTGCTAGGTTTAAACGGTACGTAATACTCGATACCTTCATTTTGATACAATGAAATTCATGACAAATTAGCTCATGGAGTAAACATTTTGAAAGATTCGGTAATTGAATTGTGACGTTACCTTTCATATAGTGAAGCTAGGGAGCATAGCAACACTTGCTCCTTTCTTTACCATCGAACTTGAACAGAGCAACAGATTGTCTCAAGGCCCACATTTAAGGGGTCGACGACATGGGGGCGTGGGCTTGGAAATTGGGCCAAGTTCAACCCATATGAAAGGCCCACACAAGATTGGGTGGAAAACCCAGATGAGCCCAGATGGGCCCAATTATTGGAGCATTGGTGATGCCTCATACTTCAAACACCGGAACCATAAATTTCATGGAATTTGGAATTGAAAATGGAATTTTACCTGTTTTTGGAATCCTTAAAAATGGATTTGGAATTGGGATTTCATTGGATTTGGTTCAACATGCTGAAATCCCACGACAAGAGGTCGGATTTGGTGGGCTTTGTTTATGAGAAGTTATCAAAAACAAAATCTTCCTAATCTACACTTGAAAACCACCGTTAAAATGAGTCTTCTCTTTTAGTGACCTTGAAAAACCTTTGGCAGATATCACATACGAGCTTCCACATATGTGTCTTCTCCTCCTCTCTTTATTTTCCTTTTCCAATATGATATACCCCTTTCTCTCTATTTTAAATTTGTTTCGGATTTAACTAATGTTTGTTTTTAAACTTAGAAGTTATACAAAGATATAATTGTCAAAAACACAATTCCTTTTTAAAGCTTTATTTCTTCCAAACAAAAGATAATAATTTTGGGTAATTGAAATTCAGAATTCATTTCAATTCTAATAACTTTCCAAATTTTGCTTGAATACCAATTCTAAAAAAATAAAAAATTGATTCCAAACACAGCGTAAGGGGACCGGAGCCGTGCATTTGCGTAAGGAAACTTACAAACTTTTGTGGTTAGTTTATGAATGTGGGGGTAATCTTGTCATTTGATTTCCAATAAAATTGAGTTCTCATCTTCTTCTCTTCTTTCCCTTGCCCTTTAATAAGCACGAGCGTGCCACCAGATTCGCATACTATGACGCTGTGCTGCTCGACAGATTGGACTTTCTATTTGATAATTCATTTTACTAGGGTGGGCTGTTTTCTTCTTTTCTTTTTCTGTCCTTTTTTTTTATTCAAATTCATGGGCAATTGGAGTGGAAGATGTTAATGTATTGATTACAATTATAGCTGGCGTGATTTTAGTAGAAAAAAGTGTTAGTTAACTCCACCTTAGTTTTGTCTTCTTACTTTTTAGTCTTCTACTTCTAAGTCTTTGGGGGTTCATGTATATAAATTTTCAATCTAGTTTTAGCTTAATTTATTGGTAGATCATCTTAGTTGATACTCTATCCGTCCCTAAAAAATTGATTATATTTTTTTTTGGACCGTCTCACAAAAATTGATTACTTTTAAATTAAGAAAGATTTTGTAGGTATTTTTTTACATATTTACCCTTTTTATACTTTTTTTATTCTATATCTCTCACCATATTTAATTCTCCACCAACTCATTTTCTCTCACCTGGCCCACAATTTTACACTTTTTTATTCTATTTCTCTCTTCACATTTAACACTCTACCAACTAATTTTCTCTCTCATGACCTACTCTCTTTCTCCTATCTCTAAAGGATAAAATGGAAAAGATACAAATATATAACTTAAATCATTAATGTACGTGCAAACTCAAATGGATCATTTTTTAAGGAACGGAGGGAGTATTATATATAGTTTTGACATGTGTAATAGTATAATTATTGAGTCAAAACTCTCTACTTCCCTGTAGAAATTAGACGAATCGAAAGTCGAGACTTATTACACACTTGCAAAGTCTTAGCGCGCGGAAATGATTTCCTCTTTCCTTGTCACATAGTACTATCTTACATTCATGATCACCATAAACATCTCTCTTTTTACGACTCGAAGCCATAGGTAAAATATGGTCATAAGCCCTTCCATGTTTTCTTCGTGAATATCTTATTGTTGGTTGGTATTTATGACTCCCATGCATTCTTATACTTAATAGGGACCTCTCCGACAAATTCAGGGCCTTAATGCAAATTTCGATGCATGCAAAAGTTATTCGTACTTCTAACAAGAAACATGCCAATAAGTGCAAAACTAGTTTGTCTTCATTAGATTGGTCTCCAGTGGTATTTGGAAATGCCTTGGACTAGAGGTGTCAAATGGGCCGGGCTTGGGCCGGCCCGGCCCAAGCCCATCGGGCCTCGAGCAAAACGGGCCGGGCCCGGGCCAAGGGGACTGCCAATAGGGCTGGGCCGGACCGGGCCTGGCTCTGGGGATATCTGGGCCCGGTCCAAGCCCAGGCCCTAGGCCCAACATTTAGGGCCGGGCTTGGGCCAGGCCCGGGCCTATTTTTTTTAAAATTTTTTTTGGGCATTTTCTTATTATTCAATATTTAGTGGCTACTTTCAAAAGAGCCAGCGAATTAAATCGCAAACTTCATATGTTAAGTATGATATCCACACACAAATACACACAGATACCGGGAGAGAGACAGAGAGAAATGGACCTCAGGGCCACCAACTTCATGAACCCTAATGGCCTTGACCATTTTTGTTGCTGTTGATACAGAGAGTGCTCTCACTAATGACTTGGTATTACAGTAGTTGTTGCAGCAAACTTGTTGAAAAAGGGGTGATTTTTTGTGATGAAGGCCAGTCACAAATGGGTTCAAGAGCAAAGTGTGGAAGTGATGAAGAAGTCTCAATCTTGACCCACCCACAAGTCAAGTTAGCTTAATCCCCATGTTGCGATTATAAATGGTCAAACGCGTCACTTTATTTCTTTACCTCTTTTTTTTTCATTTTTTATTCGTACACGGGCTTGTCGTTGGAAGAAGAAAAGAAAAAACAGTTCTCTGGCCACTTTGACCCGGGCCAGAACTGGGCCAAACCCGGGCCGGGCCTGACCCGGGCCAAGCCCGGGCTTTTTTCGGGCCGTTATCGGGCCGGGCCAAGCCCGGGCTTTTTTCAGAAAAATTCAGGCCTGGCCCAGGCCCTGGCCCTAAGCCCAAAATGGCCGGGCCAGCACTGTTCATGTATGGGCCGGGCCAAGCCCGGGCCAAAAGGGGCCGGGCCGGGCTGGGCCGCGGGCCGCCCGGCCCATTTGACAACTCTACCTTGGACTCATGTGACCAAAAAAAGCTTAAAATTAGATCTTTATTCTATTTTCTGTTTTCATGACCAATTAACTGAGCCACTTTTGCACGACCATGCATGTAAGAACTTTGCGAGCGATTAGACCTCGAAAGCATGAGGAGAGATTTTAGGGATGGGATTTAGTAAGAGAATTATTTCGGTGGACTTAATTGAAAATTTAAAAAACAAATGAGTCGATTGCAATGTAGAATTTTTTTTTTTAATTTTGAGAATTCACAAATTTAGAAGGAATCTTCCTAATGCACCTTAAAAACTCACCTTTCTGCAAAAATAGTACGTATCTGTCATGGAAATTAGTATTAGAAGAGTTGGGGTGGTGCGCAACACTTTGCAAAATTGTACCGTTACCTCCGTTTCGCATATAATTTTGCCTAAAATGGCAGTCCTCAATGAAATTGTCAAACGCATGGGTTGAGTTGACTTTGGGTTAAAGAAATTCTTGGAGTAGTTAGGTGTGAAACTTCGGATTTTATTTTATCATTATCTTCACCCAACATGTCATGTGTTTTACACCAGAAGCAAAGCTTTGCTTTTGCCAATGTTTAACTATAGTTTTGAACGTTGATGTTTAAGGCTGTCAACGCCCCCACCCCACTGAAAGTTCTACTTTATAGTATTTTCGGCAATTAATGTGGTGATAAATATGGTAAAAAGGACATGGTCAGAAGTTGCCCGAATCGGAGTGAGAGGTAAAAGGGGAGCCGAGAACACCGAGAGAAGTGAAGAGATGTGAGGACAACTGAACTTCCCTTACAAGCATTATCGCACCAAGTTAGACGTACCTGCTTGAGTAGGTTTTGGTAAAAGGGGAGCCACGCGCACCAAGCGAAGCGAATAGATCTGAGGACAAGTAAACTTCCCTTGCAAGCATTATCGCACCAATTGTTTAGACGTATGTGTTGGTCTAGATTTTTCTTTTTCTTTTCAATTACTACAAGGAAAGGCATTGTTATGGTCTGTGTAATTAATTTTCTTGATATTAGGTCAATATGTGGTTATGAGATACACAAAAGAAGGAGTTATTAGATTTGTATTCTTTTGTTATTGCTTCTTTGTTTTGATTATTGAACGTGTGGTTGTGTGTCCATCGCATGTCTTTGCAATAACTTATTTTGTCTTCTTTAGGCAAAATAAATATATTTGCACAATTTTCTTTAGGAATTTAAAGTCATGCAAACTTTTACGATCCAAAGCCTAATATACTAATACTCTAAATGCTTTAATAATGAATACTAGTCACCGTAGTATACGTGATGCGTGTACAAAATCAAAATTAACAATATGATATGTTATAGGACTTTAGCGACGAAATGGTCTGTCGCTAAAAGTCCGTCAATAAAATTTAATACTATTTAGACTTTAAGCGACGAAAAATCTGCTAAAATTATTTTTTAGAGACGAAAAATTCTATCGCTAAATATAAATTTAATTATCTACCGAAATTATAATTTTCTAAAAACTTTTACCGATGGAGATTCCATTGCTAAAAGCTCGTTAGGAAAAATCTGTCGGTAAAAGCATTTACCGATGGAACTCCTCCTCCGTAAAAGTTTTTAACAACAGATTTTTAGAGACAGTACATTCCGTCGCTGAAATCATCTTTTAGCTACAGAATTGCTTCCTTGCTAAAAATCTGTCGTTAAAAATCATTTTTCTTGTAGTGTACCTCTCGTCCTGACCTTCGAAGAAGTAGTTCATTAGTAGGAATCAAAGCATAATCCATAACAAGGAAGCATCATTAGGTCCTACCTCTGGTGCATCGATGTCCTTCATATGAGGTAATGGTGCACCTATCGTCTTGATAACAAGAATAAAGAGATGATCATGAACTTCGTACAAAAATAATAACAAAAATTCGGCAAGGATTATTATTTGGGTGTACTACTCTCACTATACTTAGCATCTTAAAAACTGATTGCATGCCTAGTTTCAACAATTCTAGTAGTATGTGATGGACAGTAAAATCTAGAACCCTTAAGCGTTTCTGGGTAATCTATAAAATGACAAATTATGATCTTGGGTATGTGGGTTGTAAACTTTTGCTTTAACTAAACAGCCCCCCACATAAAAATATCTTATACTTGGTTTCCTCCGTGTTTACAATTCAAAAGGGCTTTTAGGCACAAACTTACGGGGAACCCTTTTAAGAATGCACAGCTATTATAAGTGCTTTAACCCATGAAAATTCTGGTAAAAGCTCTGGCATATCATACTTCGTACCATATATATAAAGGAACAATTTTGCCTTTTAGGTACACCATTCTGCTAGAGCGTACTCAGCATTGTATATTGAGCAATGATGCCACATTTCTCCAAGAACACGGCAAAAGGACTAGGATTATGACCCCTCTCAGAGAATTTTCCATAATTTTCCTCTCTTCGGTTAGATCTTACAACTTTAATATTTAGGTCGAGTTAATTTTCAACTTCGGCTTTCTAAGTATTTAACGTGGCAAGTGATTTGGATTGTTCGTGCATAAGGTAAAGATATCTATAACAACAATAGTTATCAGCGAAGGTGTTAAAGTATCTATGACTACCAATACTCGGTGAAGGGAAAGGTCTTAATTATCAGTTTGGATAGTACTTAAAAGCCCCGTACTTTGAGTGGCACCATTTTTTTTTTTTACTTTTACAATTTTTTCTTCAATATATTCAATACATGTGTCAAAAAGGTTGAGAAATCTAAATCTAAAAAAATGAAGAGTTCATTCTATCTCATGATATGTAACCTAGACGTTCATGCCACAATTTAGTAGAATTTTCATTATTTCATTTTCTCTTATCACAAGTTTTAACAACTATCATTCACATTCATTGTTTCAAAGATTAGGGAAAGAAACATCCAAACATAATTTGTAGGGTTTTTCCTCCAACAAACCGGAACCAATAGCTCTAGAATAAAGAAAAAGAGAGAAGCTTTTATTCTCAATCTCAAATGAATATCCATAAGTGTCAAGTTTAGAGATAGAAATAAAGTTTCTAGTCATACTGGGAACATAAGTAGTATCAACTTATAAATCCAAATTGAAGCCATTCTCCAGAATTAATCGGAGGAGTTCCTACAATTTTAACTTGAGCTATCCCTTAATTCCCTACTAGAACATTACGGTCCCCTTTGTTTAGCTTCTTCAAGGAAAGAAAATTTCTGCAATTAATTAGTTAGGTGCACAGTTGCACCTGTGTCAACTCTATTTACTTAAAGGAGCATCAATTGTATAAGATTTATAACAAACACAAACAAATAAATTAGGTTTCTTGTTCAGCTGCTCCCAAAATTTCAGACATTCTCTCATCATGTGTCCTTATGCTCTACAAAAGTTACACTGGGACCAGAAGAGCTTGCCTTCTCAGTCATAGTTATAGAAGCACCTTATTCCCTTGGATGCGACCTTTGCTAAGTGAGCATTATCAGATTGTTCAGATTTTAGCATTTTTTCTTCTTGGACCTACATAGAAATCAACCCGCTCATCTTCCACTTCTCTTTCTGCGTATTGTAATAGATCTTAAAAGGACCCAATTGTACAAGAAGAGAAGTCATAATAACGTCCACAAGAAAACTCTCAAAGATTAACATGTCCAAGCTTTTTAGTTGAGAAGCCATATCTTTCATCAGATATAATGGCTCACGAATACCACTGGATGCACTGTATTTGAGCGTAACCACTTTAATGATAAGAGTAGTAGCATGTGTCTTGGAAGAGCCCTAAAACTGCTCTTCAATAGAGCAAGGTACATCTTACCATTTTCTAAGTCAGGAATTGCTCCTTGAATTATAGTCTAATTGAGCCTTTCATAATCATTACGGGATATCTTATTGGAATGCTCCAACTTTTTAAGCCAATTAATGTTCTTAATTAGTAAGCATAACGTGAGCTGGTTTTATCAATATCTCGACTTATTAAAGACAATAAACTTTCGTTGGGCCGCTTACTGCGAAAATAAGTAAGAACCACGAATTATTTTCATGTTCGTTATAGTAGTCCAAACATGTCAAATGACTTACAAAACTGTAGCATGATCTCGTAATTTTACACTAATTATTGGAACTAATAATTATATTGACACTTTATACTTCATCAATATAAACCAGCAGTAAAAAATGTATTTTATTGCTAAATCATATCAAAGTAACTTTTTTTTAAGTCCTTTAAAAAAAAACCTTTTTTAAATTAAAGTGGCCAAAACGGCCCAATTTGCTGGCCAAAGTAGGCCCAAGTCCTAAAAAATCTTTCTTAAATTAAAGTGGCCGAATAGGCCCAATTCGCTGGGCCAATCTTCAAGGCCAACCGGTAGGCCACACAACCCAGTTTTTTTTTTTAATGTTAACATTCAAACAAAAAGTTTTGTTTCAAGAATCTAAAAAAATTCAAAGTTCATACAATTGATTAATGTGGCTCTGATTCCACATGTTGAATTAAATTATTCATTTTGACTCCATAATCAAGACCTTTAGAATCTTAAAATAGCATAAATACTAGAGCGATACGCTTTTAGATTCTCCAAAATAGAATAGATTACTAAAAGCTTTATTTCAATGACAAAAGAATGCGACGATACAAAATCGAACTTGTCTCCTTTGGTATTGATCGATTTTCACTACTCTTCTCTATTTTTTTACCATGAAATACAGCTGTGTATTTTTTATTAGTCTAGGACGCAAAGGGTACCAAAAAATTATGATAACTTAACCTCCAGGAAAAGATATTAGGATCTATGAGCCTCTTCTAAACCATAAATAATTGGATGATAAAATTAAATAGGCTCGTATTGTTATTTAGCCAATTTAATTAACTAATGTCCAAATCAACTAAATAGTAAAAAACTAGTATGACCAGTTAGGTCATTTAATTGGATAGGACAATACTTTTCAAGAACCATTCATTAATTCTGTTCATATTGGGTCTTCTATAGTACCTTCCATGTGGCTCATGCTAATCTCTCTTAAAATTCATTCCCCTCACTTTTAAGAACCATTCATGAATTCTGATCAGATTGGTTCTTTTAATGCAGGATTTAGAAAAAAAGATAGTGTGGAAAAGCTTAACCATTTTGTGAAAATATTTGCATAACATGTTTGATTTTCTCCAAAATAGGTTTGGTGAGTAATTGTACGGTATCTCTACCGGCATTCTTTTAACAAAAGTACATCTACCTTAAAAATTTTGCAATTGTAAAATTTACGCATGAAATGCTGTTGTTTGAATTCCATATCTAATGGGAGATATTGCAATTTGGCGTATGTTTTATTGCCATTACTTTGTGCTGAGTTTGAGATATTATTATTATTATTATTATTATTATTATATAACATGAGATCCTTTCGGTTAGTTAGACCCGCTGATTGATTCATTACAACAGCGTGATTTGATTGCCTCATCGACATGGTCGTGGCAGCACATCGTCATAGTATGCAAATTTAGTGGCACACTCGTGCTTAAAGGGCTTGGAAAGAAGAGAAGAAGATGAGAACTCAATTTTATTGTAAACCAAATGACAAGATCACCCCACATTCATAAACTAACCATAGAAGTTTGTAAGAGCACAACCTTAAAGTTTCCTTACGCAAATGCACGCCTCGGTTCCCTGTACGCTGTGTTTGGAATCAATTTTTTTTAGAATTCAAACAAAATTTGGAAAGTTATTAGAATTGAAATGAATTCTGATTTTCAATTTCCCGAAATTATTATCTTTTGTATGGAAGAATAAAAGCTTGAAAAAGGAATTGTGTTTTTGACAATTATATCCTTTTATATTCTAAGTCTAAAAACAAACATTAGTTAAAATTAATGTGAAGGGTAAAAACGATCTCCGAAACAAATTTAAAATAGAGAGAAAGGGGTATATCTGATTGAAAAAGGAAAATAAAGAGAGGAAGAGAAGACATACATGTGGAAGCTCGTATGTAGTATCTACCCAGAGGTTTTTCAAGGTCACTGAAAGAGAAGACTCATTTTAACGATGGTTTTCAAGAGTAGATTAAGAAGATTTTGTTTTTGATAACTTCTCATAAACTAATCCCGCCAAATTCAACGTCTTTTGGGGGGATTTCAGCATGTTGAACCAAATTCAATGAAATTCCATGAAATCCCAATTCCAAATCCATTTTTAAGGATTCCAAACAGCTAAAATTTCATTTTCAATTCCAAATTCCATGAAATATATGGTTCCAGTGTTTGAAGTATGAGGCATCACCAACGCTCCAATGATTGGGCCCATCTGGGCTCATCTGGGTTTTCCACCCAATCTTGTGTGGGCCTTCATAAGGGTTGAACTTTGCCCAATTTCCAAGCCCACGTCCCCAAGTCGTCGACCTCTTAATTGTGGGTCTTGAGGCAATCTGTTGCTGTTCAAGTTGGATGGTAAAAAAAGGAGCAAGTATTGATCTGCTCCCTAGCTTCACTACATGAAAGGTGAGTTTTTGCATACTAATTTGCATCACATATACATATTATATTTGTAAGAGAAAATATAAATATGTTATTTCACTACATGAAAGGTGAGTTTTTAAGGTGTATTAGGAAGATTCCTTCTAAATTTGTGAATTCTCAAAATAAAAAAAAAATCTACATTGCGATCGACTCATTTGTTTTTTAAATTTTCAATTAAGTCCACCGAAATAATTCTCTTACTAAATCCCATCCCTAAAATCTCTCCACATGCTTTCGAGGTCTAATCGCTCGCAAAGTTCTTACATGCATGGTCGCGCAAAAGTGGCTCAGTTAATTGGTCATGAAAACAGAAAATAGAATAAAGATCTAATTTTAAGCTTTTTTTGGTCACATGAGTCCAAGGCATTTCCAAATACCACTGGAGACCAATCTAATGAAGACAAACTAGTTTTGCACTTATTGGCATGTTTCTTGTTAGAAGTACGAATAACTTTTGCATGCATCGAAATTTGCATTAAGGCCTTGAATTTGTTGGAGAGGTCCATATTAAGTATAAGAATGCATGGGAGTCATAAATCCAACCAACAATAAGATATTCATGAAGAAAACATGGAAGGGCTTATGACCATATTTTACCTATGGCTTCGAGGCGTAAAAAGAGAGATGTTTATGGTGATCAAGGATGTAAAATAGTACTATGTGGCAAGGAAAGAGAAAATTATTTCCGCTCGTTAAGACTTTATAAGTGTGTATAATAAGTCTCGACTTTCGGTTTATCTAATTTTTACAGGGAGGTAAAGAGTCCTGACTCAATAATTATACTATTATACATGTCAAAACTATATATAATGTCAACTAGGATGATGAGGACATATTGTCCTCAACCTACCAATAAATTAAAGCTAAAATTAGATTGAAAATTTATATACATGAATCCCCAGGCCCGGGCCTGAATAAAAATTTATTTTTTTTAAAAAAATCTTTTTATCCATGTTTTATATTATGGAAAAATTAAAATTAAGATAAATTTGTTCACAGGTCCTCCCTCCTTTTATCTCCATAAGCTTTTTATCAACTAATTTTAAAAGGAAATTGTTCTATTATTATTTTTACAAATGATATTAAACGGGTTTTTGTCCTTTTATATTCACAGGGTCGACAGAACACTGAAGTATTTGGTTTGTTCAATTGTAAGTCTCTGCCTCCTTTTCTTTCCAATTTAGATTCTCAAAATAATTTCTTACTGCAGTGAAGCCTATCTTTAGTTTTTGGAAAGCTTAATGTTGTATAGTTAGCTGAGAAAATATTTTTGTAGACATGGGTGTCACCTCTCTGGTGTTCTTTGTTAATACATATCATTACTTATTAGAAATAATGTAGATCAGTTGTCCATTCATGAGTTGCACTATGATTCATTACCCACCTCTATTTTCTTTTTTCATTTTAGTTCGCTATTCAGTCATAACAAAAAAGGGAACACCAAAGGCTAGTACAAGTATGAGTCCAAGATTGCCTACCCTAACTTCTGTTCCTCCATTTACTTATGTTTGGAATCAGGTGCGAAAGAAAAGTGTCAGTGACGTGGGTAGAGTGAAAATGTATTGTATGCTTGTCATAAATTTCTTGTCCATTCGAAATGATTTTCTATTCTTAGTATACACTGTTTTTAGCATTCAACTAATCGAGAATTTCTTGTTAAAGTTCATAAGTAAGATACCCAAGGGAATCGGGCCAGAATTGGGCCAAAAACTGGCCGAGCCTGACCAGGGCCTTTTTAGTGCCTGGCAAAAAATGGGCCATTTTAGGGCCGAGCCTGGCCATTTCTCAAATAATTCGGCATGGCCTTGGCCTAAGCCCTTAGGATTAGGCCAGTCCGGGCCAAAAAAAGGGCCAGGCCAGCCCGGGCCAAAAACGAGCCAAGTCAGCCTGCGGGCCGCTGGCCCTTTTGACATCTCTATGGAAAAACACTAGCTTTGACTTCCTACCAACCTTTTCTTTCTTCGGTCCATGACTTTAACTAACTTATATGTTCAATTCTCAAAGATAGAATGATAAAATTAGTGTTATGCTGGAAGTTCTTGTAAGCTGTAAGATCAGATTTATTTCTACGGATTATAGTCGATTCAAATTGAGCGCCTATTAAAAAGTCTACTAAACTTTTCATTAATAATATATTTATATAGCCGTATTCAGTAATTGGGCTATATAAATATACCCCAATGTGGCATTTCAATAACTCACTATAAATGTTACAAAACCTTCACGTAATACTTCGTTGGGAGTGGCAATTTTTTGCTTAATCACCTTAAGCTAACGGCAATGAGACGGAAGAAGTTGTCACATAAGATAGTCTTTGTACCGCCTCCCGAAAATTCGGAGCTCTGCCACCCCGATATCACATCAAACCTGTCAAATCCTGTACACAACCACATACTTCAAAGCATCTAATCCGATACATACCGATTCGAATTCTTATAAAATACAAGATTACAATAAAACCTGCTCAAAATTCAAACTATTAAAACCTAGGTTCTTTTCAAACTTAAATCCCTAAAGCATGAATCAACAGTAAGGACCCACGCAGGGTCTCACTACACATTAGTGATGGGCTCACCGGAATCTCGCACAGAACAGAGAAAATAAAAAATCAACGTTGATCCTGGGACGATTGCAATGCCATTTCGGTAAGCTAATCAGAGTGCACACATGCATGATGTACCAAAATACTAGTCCACTTAGGTACTAACCTGCGTTTCATGTAAGATTCAAACTAGCCTTATTATGCTTTCCCACTGAACAGAAACTCAGGTCAACATAGAAAAATCAACAATATCAATGAGCTTTAACATAAGCTCAATCACCAAAATCAATTTGGATTCCAATTCAATAACAATAATCATATTGACATAAGTCAGCATTCGGAATTTTCAGAAGAAAAATCAGAGATGAACATAAAAAATGATTGCGAATAATTATCAAATTTAAGCACAACATCCAAAATAATGGATGCACACAATTGTCAAATTTGCTCAGCACGCAATAACAGACGAGTATCACAAGATTTTTAAATAATCGATCCAGGTTCAATGGACAAGAACATGATAATATCAATGCATACTTCAGAGTTCAACATTAGTCATAAGTAATTGAAAGGAGTACCAGCCTTCCTTGTGCTCTGGTGGCTTTGGAGTTGATAACCATGGCACAGGTCAAGGGTTCAAGGGCTGGTAGAGAGAGAGAGAGAGAGGAACAGGGGTAATTGAAAGGAGTACTTACAAGTACGAGTCCTCAAATAAGAGTTCAGACAAAAGTCCTTACCCAAGGTTCAGATAGAATCCTTTACTTGGATCCGCAGCAAGCTTATCCTAACCGGAAAGTTATTTAGCTTTACCCTAAATAGAATAATAGAATCATTAGAACACAGCTTACAGTACAATATTACAACTTAATATGACTCATACATGCTCCCAGAAAGAACCTGTCTCACCGCGTATATAAAATTACCAAAATACCCATATGGGTAAAATTACCAAAACGCCCCTCTCAGACTTAAATCACCCAGACGGTCTTCCCGTAAGTAGAATTACCCAATAAACATTACTGTATTTCAATTTACACAAAACATACCTTCCTTAAGTCAAATTACCAAAATACCCCTTCGGGGTGGCAATTTACCAAAATACCACCCGTTACACTTAAATCATAAAAATGATCTTTTTGTAAGTCAAATTACTGAAGTATTCTTACCATATGTAAATTTACTCAAAAATACCCTTTATGGATAAAATTACCAAAATACCCCCTCGGGATAACAAATTACCAAAATACCCCCTCAGGATAACAAATTACTAAAATACCCCTAGGGGTTTTCAACACTAAAAAAATTCCAAAATATCTTAAAATGCTATTCTAAGCATCCTATATCATTTCTGACCTAGAAAATATTTTAAAGAATTTTTTCCAAAAAATCGTGAAGCAGTGTCCGGACCGAGCGCAAAAAGGCCAGTTTCGAAAGAAAAAAATACTTATTGGCCTCAGAATGGCACGAAATTTTAAATAATTAATTATATCAATAAAATAGGGTTTTCATAAAATTTTTAGATTAAAATAACTTGGTTTGATATGCTAATTAAATCAATAATTTATTCTAATCGATACCCTAATTTAACTTCCTTTGCGGATACCAAAAATTTCCAAAACATTTCAGAGCATACGTCTCGTAAAAATATTGGGGTTACTTTTTAAACATTGCCTAATTTGGCTCATAATGATTTATTAAAATTTGGATTAAAATCTGCCTAAATAGTTTCTGCATTTAGTGACAATTTCAGTTACTATTTTAATTAAGACACACACTAAAACACCTTAACACTCACACACTGTCTTCTTCCTTGCTCTCCTTCACTGTTGAAGAACACTTGCACACATACAACTCGCCCACACCCACTGCTATGCACCTACACCCCCCTAAAACACATTAACTACGAATTATACCACTTATTACACGCACATATTTGCACACAATCCACATATTCACACACCCAAGCGCACTATACACACATCCACAAACACCTACACTGCACCCACAAAAACACACACTTAACCCTTCGATAATTTACTGAAACCCACCATTTCACAACCCACGCCTACACTGAAAACACACACCCAAACTTGCAAGAACACGCAAGTACGCACATACAAATACCACATTTGCATAGCCATGTTCATGGCACTCCCACAAACTGCACAATGGATAAGAGTACGCGTTGAACCCGTAAACAAATGCTAGAATATACCTCTTGAGGAAAAGCCCGAACTCCTCCCTTTTCCCCCCGTTTTGTTTTCTTCTCTCTGTTTCTCTATTTTAGTTTCTGGTTACTGTTTCGTGTCTTTGTTTTCTTTCTGAATTTTTTTCTCCTTATTCTCCTATTTCCTTTATTTTCTTTAATTCCTTTAAAAATCCTTAATTTACTTTGTATTAGTCATCATACCAAATAGCAAGAGGTGGCGCTCCCAAAATATTTTTCTCTAGACATTTGACACCTTATGCCATTTTCTCAAAATTGCAAATTAAACCCCACAAATTTTCATAATTACAAAATAACCCCCAAACTTTATGTAACTACAATTAAGCCCCAAAATTAGTATGATCATGATTAATTTAATTAAACATCATTAAAATATACACTATCACTCATTTTCATTATCTTTCATCACTAAAATCATAATTTAAAATTATACCCCCAAAATTTTCTAAAATTACGGAAATGCCCCGAACATTTCAAAAATGACATTTTTGCCCCAAAGTTCTTTTAAGCTCCAATACTCTACAAATACCCAATAATTGCTCAAATTTAATGCCCGTTTATTTCTTTTCAGAGCCTGGATGGTTATATTAACCGGCTCCCGAAGTTCAGGATATTACATTCTTCCCCATTTATAAAAATTCTGTTCACAAAATTTGCTCACGGATATCCTATCACTTATAACGTCTGGGTACTACGCTTCCAGTACATCGTTCAAATAACTGTCATATATTAGCTGAGCTACTTTCAACTTTGCACCCAAATTCCTGTTCTGTGAATACCCGACGCAACCATTAATTTAAAATCGTACTGTTAAATCCGGACTCTTTTAAGCGAACTAAGCGAACATCTCGCTCTAATTATTCCAGAACTTTACGAACGACGACTTCGCTAGTACCAAACCCACCGAGCAGAACGTACACTGCTTCGAATCCAGCACATATCCAGCAAATTAAATCAAGCTCCAATACATCAGGCTGACCTCGCATTATGTTGATACTATACAAAAGATTACATCATTTGTACAACTTACTTAATATTGGTAAGCTTAACTTTAAGCTTAAGGCGTATCAAAATACTTAACGATGGTCACCCTTGACCTTCGGTTTACCCAAGCTAACATGGGTAGGGTAATCAATTCATACAAGCACTTATTTCTCATAACAGAAAACAAAAGTTGTAGCCACTAGGATTTCATTGCACACTCTAATACTTCGAAACAATGAGCCCAAATTATTGCCAAGTTCATCAGCGAGAGGCGTGTTATCTTAACATAGCTATTTTTGCATACTTACAGTTCTGTATATAATTCACAGAACGACAGAAAACTATAGCTAGTATGAGTTCGTTGCACACTTTGGTGCCTTAAATCAAATAGGTCCAAACTGTTATCGGAGTCATTACAGAGATAGAGTTGTCAAACGTGCCGGGCGGCCCGCGGCCCAGCCCGACCCGGCCCGAAAAAAGCCCGGGCTGGCCTAGCCCTTGCATGAACAGTACAGGCCCGAAAAAATTGGGCTTAGGGCCTGGGCTTGGACCAGGCCGAACAAATCTGGGGAAAAGCCCGGGCCAGGCCCGGCCCAGAAAAGCCCGGGTCAGGCCCGAATTTTGGCCCGAATTGCAGGCCCGGGCTTGGCCTGGTTCGGGGCCCGATTCTGGCCCAGTTTCGGCCCCCCTCAGCAGGCCCCACTTGTTTGAAAATTTGGTTTTTCCCCCTTTTCCCCCAACGGATTTATTCCCCATTCATTTCCAAAATTCCATTTTTACCCCCCCAACAGCTAGGCTAATTTGGGGGGAATTTTAGTCTAACTTAATTTTTCTAACTCCTTTAAAGGTTTTTACACTCTTACCCTCCCCAACAACTATAAACGGATAGTTTTTAGGGGCATTTTGGTCTTTTGTGAAGTTTTTAAAATCTATAAATTCACACCATTTCTCTCTAATTTTTCACACCAATCTTCTTACTCTCTCTTATCTAAACATTCTATATTTCTACAAGCTTTGCTACTATTTCCCTCTCCAATTACTACTCTTGCTAATTACTACTAGTATTTACTAATTAGTACTCTTGTAATTATTACTCTTGTTTACTAATTACTACTCTTGCTAAATTCTAATTACTAAGTACTCCTCTTATTAATTTGTTACTCTCTAATTCTTTTGTTTAGTAATTAGTAATTAGTGAATTTTTATTTATTAATTACTATTACTAAATTCTTTTTAATTACTAACTCTCTCCAAATTTGATCAAAATTACCCTCAGTGATTCATTTGTTACTCTTTCATTCTTTTAATTGTTATTTCTTATTACTAATTACTGCTCTTATACTTGTGTATTTAGTTACTCTTACTAATTTTGATTTCCAATCTAGTAAAAAAGTTTAGCGTGAAATATGGCTGGATTATTGAAGAAACTGAAGCGTGGATCATCATCACGAAAAACATCATCATCATCGCAAGCACCACCACCAGCACAAGCGCCAGCGCCACGGCCATCACAAACACCAATCCAAGCACCAACACAACCATTCGTTCCTGGACGAATGAGTACAGGCTGTATGATAGATACCCAAGCCAATTGGGAGTTCAATCAAAACATTCCAGATTTTGAATACACGCCTGATGAAGACCCCCCGCATTATAGTCAAGGACGCAGCTCGGTTGGCGAAGCTACTACTCCGTGGCATAATCTCAACCCTATGCCTGGTCATGATGAAGAAGGGCCGAGCAATGCCTCCGGTAATGAGCCAGAAGTCCAAAAGGGAAAAAAAAGAAAGCCGAGTGTTGGAATCATTTCGATGAAGTTACGGTGGACGGCATCCGAAAAGCTCGATGTAAGTACTGCGCTAAATTATTTTCGTCTGGTAGTGGTAATGGACATCTTAACAGGCATTACCCTCAGTGTGCACCTCGACAAGGCCACGTCGAACCTACCCAAACGCAGTTATCTTTTGACGGTAAGTTATTTGTTTATAATCAGCGAGAGCAAAGAGACGGTCTCGCTGAATTTGTTATTCACGATGAACAAGCCTTTTCTTTTGCCGATAATCCTAAGCACTCTAGATATATGAACACATACGTTCAACCTTTGTACAAAAAGGTTCATAGAAACACAACTAGATCCGATGCACTCCGACAGTACAATGCTGCTAAAGCACGCCTTATCGATTATTTCGATAAATTTGACGGTAAAGTTAGTCTTACTTCTGATATTTGGCAATCTCCATTTACTTTTGTTAGTTATACTTGTGTGACGGCCCATTGGATTGATGCAGATTGGGTTATGCACAAGAGAATCATCGCTTTCGAGCTCTTTCCTTTTCCGCATGATGGAATGAACATTGCTACTCTTATATTAAAAGCATGTACCACATTTAAATTAAAGGATAAGATTATGAGTATTAGTTTTGATAATGCTTCTAACAATACAACTGCTGTTGATGCTTTACAGGAGAGCCTCAAACCTGTACTTTCTGGTGAATTATTTCATGTTCGTTGTGTTTGTCATATAATTAATTTAATTGTTCAAGATGGTTTAGCTGCTGCAGGAGATATTCTTGTCAAAATGAGGGGTATGACAGCGTATGTTAATAGTTCGAGTCCGAGAACACAACAATTTAAAACGTTGTGTGTTGAATATAATATGCCTCGCAGGAGAGCAGTTACAGATGTGGTCCACAGGTGGAACTCTACATACCATATGCTTTTACACATTCTGGCATACCGAGAAGTCTATACGCATTTTCTACTAACCCAGTTCCCAGCCGGCTTGCCAACTCAAGAGGAATGGCAGATGGCCACATACCTAGCTGAATTTTTGGAGGTATTCTACACGTCTACCAATTTATTGTCTGGTACGTACTATCCCACCTCTCCTCTCGCTGTAATAGAAATTCTCAAGATGGCTACAATGTTAACAAAATGGAGATATATAGGACCCTTTAAGGAAATAGTAAAAGTGATGGATAAAAAGTTTAATAAATATTGGAGTGAACTGCCTGTTATTTTTGCTGTGGCTACTTGTTTAGATCCTAGGTTAAAGTTGCATGGCGTGAACGTCTCGATACAAGAGATATCGAAATTAATGTGCTACACAGTAGAGGAGACAACCGCACTCACAGCAAAAGTGAGCAAGAGGTTTGAGGAACTGTTCAACCTCTATCGTAATTCTGCTGACGTGCGCGGGCGAGCTACATCATCCACTGTTGAGAGGTATTATGCGCCATACCTTAAGGGCTTTGAACATCTAGTAGCAAGACAACTACCAGGTGAAGGTACTTCTAATTCGGCAGGTTCGTCTACTTTTTCCTCTTTTAATGAGATTGGTGTATATGCAAATACTGATCATTATTCTGATTTATCAATGCAAGAACAGGTTAATTTTAATTTGTTAAATTTTTGGAAACAAAATCAAAACATGTATAAAACTTTATCCCAAATTGCACGGGATGTACTGCCAGTGCAAGCCTCCACGGTTGCTTCAGAGTCGGCATTTTCAGCTAGCGGGAGGGTTTTGGATGACAGGAGGAGTCGTCTTAACCCCGAGTCGCTCGAGCTATGTGTATGTTGGAAGGATTATCTTGATGCGAAATACCGCGAGCAAGATAAACCGATTGATGATAGGAAGAGCAGTGACTCGGATATTGAAGTACTTCCGGATGATTAGGTAATTTCTTTTTATTTTCCTTCTCTTAAGTTTTAAGAATAAATTTTTTCACAAAATATACTTTTTTTTTCATATATATAATATAAATTTTTACAAGCAAGATATATATTTTCCGTATATATAAAAAAATAGGTAACTTCGCCTATTTGTTTACAAGCAGCCGGTCCCAAGCCCGGATAAAAGGAGGAGGGCCTATGAACACATTTATTTTTCTATACTTATTACTTAAGATCGTCTCGGGAATTAACATGTATCAATCCCGGGTTTCCGGTCAATTAGCTTGAAGTAAAATATCAAATAGTAGAAACAGTCTCTCTTAAATAGTAATAATTGTTATGTGTTCAGATTTTATTAATAAAGGTCACCAAGAAGAGTAAGAAAAGATTTAACATATAACAAAAAATAAAATGAGAGACAAATAAATATGTCTATACATACATACATACATACATATGTATATTACTTATAATGAAATAAAAGGATAAAATTAGATTTGTTAAATTTTGATATTGGACATACCTAAAGATGAAATTTAAAATTGAATAACAAGAAAATTAAAAAAATAAAAAAGGGCCTGGGCCCGGCCCAAGCCCGGCCCTAGAAATTGGGCCTAGGGCCTGGGCTTGGACTGGGCCCAGATATCCCCAGAGCCAAGCCCGGCCCGGTTGGCAGCCCCTTGGCCCGACCCCGGCCCGTTTTCCTCAAGGCCCGATGGGCTTGGGCTGGGCCGGCCCAAGCCCGGCCCATTTGACACCAACAGAGAGATGTGTTATATTAACACAATGCGAAATATGATTTTGCATTCACTTATCTTGCACTTCCACTAAAGTTTAAAGCTCCAAATTATCACATCACTTCTAATTCACAGTTATATTATTTATATAAATCTTATAGCCTTATCCTTCTATCATCTGTTTCAATTAAACCGTTATGATCTTTCGGTTCCAAAAGCAAATAACCAGCGCTCTATTATCGCGGGTTCATCCAAATTTTCATCTTATACCGAATCATCAAATAGCTTATTCAAACCTAATTTACGTTCCCAGAGTCTATTCTTTCTCACAGATTATCTGAGGCTTAAGAATCTACCTAACCTCATATCCAGGTAGGGGAAATGGTACCAGTAATGATAGCAATAATCGCAATCAGGCAATCAAAACATAGAAATCTTTAACAAAAATCATGCATATTGGCTCTCGGAGTTCACAACAGAATTTTGTGACATTCTAGAAGAAATGACGGATACATAGACGATGATATAGGTCTGGCAAAGCAAAGTCAATCCAACGACTTAGAACAATCAAAATTGAAAGGAATTATTGGTCCTTAATAAGATTCATAGCTTTCCCATGGCCAGTGGGTCAGATACTACCCCCATCAAGTCCAAATAGATTCGAAAGAAACAGATAGATATCTCGAAATGGCATAAGATGACTCGGCATGAATGACATCTTCTCTGATGTCTCAGCGTAAGCTAACATTCAATTAAGTCACACTTGAGTTCAATATGCAAAAGAATAAATCAGATGACAGAGCAAAATTCCAAATCCCTTCTTTGTACCCTTAAACCAAAATTTCCAATCTTAACATCGATCATTTTCAAGAACACTATTCTTACTCATAAATCAAATTACCAACCTAACTACTGCTCATACCTTATAAACTTCCCAAATACGACTAGGATTTCCCCTAACAATACACGGATGCATGATTTGCAAATCACCCATTCATACCTAGTATAATATCAAAATCCTGAACAACAAATGGAGTGAGGTCCATAGAATGATTCCTTATCCCAAACATAGACTGTAAATTCACAGAGAACTGCAAAACAGTAAAAAAAACTCTCCCAACAGAGTACTTATCACAATATCAGTTCTTACAGGATAGATCTTCATCCTCAATCTTTATGCCAAAATATCAGATGTAAAGAAATATGACTCTCCAAACTTAAATAGTATACACGCATCTAATGGGTTAACCTGTAAAGTACCTGACACCACGTCATCAGAAGTGACAACGTCCTAAGCGGACATTAAACAAAATTTAGCTGATTTTCTAGGCCTTTGCCTTTACCAACCTTGTCCTCTTCCTGCCGAGGAACACTGCTCGCAGTTACACCACTTATAGGTACACAACTGATTATTTCTCATAAGTAAATAGTTTCGAACTTAATGCTCCACACTGCCATGCCTAACACATCATCCGGTCTTTTGATTGCTTAACTCACCACTCTGACTTCTTTCATATATGACGGATGGGGAGGCCAGAAAAGTTGACCGCCACCCTGACCAACACTTTGTGTGGGTCAAACTGCAGAACCATGCGAAGGTCCAAGTCTCGTATTCTGAGTAGATCGAGAGCCTACACCCTGCGCTCCCCTAAATCACATTCCATGTTTCGATCAAATTTCATAACTCTATCCAGATCTCAGAATCACTGAACCGAAGTGGGCCTGAATACCTTATTCTACCCCAACCTTTAACCTCTAACACCGTACTGTGCAGACTGTAAAAACTTTTAACCGATGACTTTCAGCTCTTACAAATCTGTTCGGGGAAAATTCTCACTTATCTCTCTTCTATCTGCCCTATGTTTACTTATGTTTTCTTCCATTGTCAAACTTAAACTGTTCCAAACACAAACCAATAAAGACATTCCACATAACTCACTAATCGAGCGAGATCACTGTATCTTTTAGTCCAGGTCTAAGCCCCCTTTCAGGCTTTCGGGAGCTATCTACATCCATTATTAACATCCTTACTGCAAAATCCTTGCAGTAATAGCTTCCTTACATCTATTCACGAAATCTCGCAAAATACTATTATTTCATCTTAACCTTGTCAATCAAGAAATTTCATCTTAACCTTGTCAATCAACTCTAAATATGTTATTTCACATTAACAGCTTCCTTACATCTGTTCACGAAATATCACAAAATACTGATCGAAAATGATTCTCTAAAAGATTCCCAAATGACATAAATCAATGTATGATAAGTCAGATTCTTCGATACTTTTTCCACCCTTGATCGACCTCGTCTCTCAGTTTATATCCAACAAATTTAATCTTTCGTCACTTCACTCACAGTTGCTCAAAATTCATACGATTAGTTGCTCAAAATTTTCTTCATTTTGCTAATCCAATTCGCTGTCTTTATAGAGTTCAATATCTCCCTGTAGCTAGTCATTTCATCTGTTAAGGTCACCAAGATAGGGTCATTTCAAAGTTATGGTTGTGGTTGGGCCAGATTCGTAATCCTGGTTACTGGTTAGCCAGACTCTGCGTGTCGTCAGATCAAAATCGGGTTCCTAATGTTCAGAATATCAATCATTGGTTCTGGATTCTACTATTTCTCCTATTAAGTAGAGGTGTCTCTCTATAATCGTACAACCTTCATACAGTACATTGTCCAATTTGAAGATTGTCTGGTCAAGTCTCTTCAATATCGGGGATAAGATCCATACTCATCTTATAAAATCCTATTGGAATATCATCTATTGGGGACCCCTAGGCCCTCCGTACCATCTTCACTGCCAGTGCTTCAAATTATGACCGTACGGATACAATAAACAATTATATTAGGTTATATCAACACAAGTATAAAGAACAACACAATAACTAGTCAAAGGCAGACATCTTAACTCTACCATCATCCTACCCCACTCCCATTAACCGAAATAAAATTCTACAAAATCCTGTAACCTATACCCTGTGGTTCTGTGCCTACAGAGTCATACACGTATACTCGGTTTTTTGCCTATAGATTCATATACTTTACTCTTAATACCACAAGACCGGACTGCTCTGATACCAATTATAACGCCCCCGAAAATTCAGAGCTCTTCCACCCCAAACTCGGAGTTCGTTAACCTACCACATCAAATCAAACCTGTCAAATCCTATACACAATCACATATTTCAAAGCATCTAATCCGATACCGATTCAAATTCTTATAAAATACAAGATTACAATAATACCTGCTCGAAACTCAAACTATTAAAACCTAGGTTCTTTTCAAACTTGAATCCCTAAAGTATGAATCAACAGTAAGGACCCACGCAGGGTCTCACTACACATTAGTGACGGGCTCATCGGAATCTCACACAGACTCTAAACCATTCCCGAACTGGCTACAACTTATCATCACCTGCGAAGGGAATCAAACGAAGGGTGAGCTTTTGAGAGCTTAGTAAGGTCGTAAAAGGACCTACGAAGGAATTACAGAACGAATCCAAGGATCCAACTGACGAAGATTTTCAGAATATTTCAAATGGTCAGAAATTCAATGGTTTCCCAAAGGATCAAAATTCATCAGAAGTAGATACCAAAATAAAAGTAATACTCGTGTTGAGTTCTACAACGATCAATAAAAGATCATCTTTAAAGCTATCATTCCAAAATATGATAGGGTTTTTCAAAGGATTTCAAAACGTACATAGATCATCTGAGATAGTTCTTTCCAAAATACACTGAATTTTCTCAAGTTATTTCAACCCAAGCACGATAATATATCAGAAAATACTTCCCAGTCATTACTTTCCAAAATACACTGACTTTCTCAAGGGATTTCACCCAAGCACAAATTATTTTAGAGAATATTTTTTAGTCATTTCCGTAGCAGTCACAGAAACATAAAGAACAGAGAAAATAAAAAATCAACGTTGATCCTGGGGCGATTGCAATGCCATTTTGGCAAGCTAATCAGAGTGTACACATGCATGATGTACCAAAATAGTAGTACACTTGGGTACTAGCCTGCGTTCCATGCACGATTCAAACCAGCCTTATTACGTCCCTCTACAGAACAGAAACCCAGGTCAGCATAGAAAAATCAACAATATCAATGAGCTTTAACATAAGCTCAATCATCAAAACCAATTCGGATTCTAAAAACAATAATCATACTGACATAAGTCAGCATTCAGAATTTTCAGAAGAAAAATCACATATAAACAACAAAAATGATTGCAAATAATTATCAAATTTAAGCACAACAATCCGGAAGAACGGATACAAATAATTATCAAATTTGTCTAGCACGCAATAACAAGCGAGCATCACAAGATTTTCAACTAATTGATCCAAGTTCAATATTTGGTTTTGTTGACAAGAACATGCTGATATTAATGCATACTTCAGAGTTCGACATTAGTCGTAAGTAACTCAAATGATTACTTACAAGTACGAGTTATGAAATAAGGGTTTGGACAAAAGTCCTTACCCAGGGGTTCAGATAATAGTTTTTCATATTATATAAGGTTTCGTAATACAGCCACAATGTAGTTTTTGCAAATTTAAATAAACTTAAAAATAGAGACCATATCCAAAATAATATTTGTATACATTTAGATACACTAACATGTTTAGTACATAGGTTTAAATCATTTTCAAATTTTTTAGGTTGTAAGAAGATAATTACAATTCCTGTGTGGCTACAATTAATGGTCATTAAATATTTGTAGCCTTTTCATTTAGTAATGCTAAAAAAGTGATGCTAAGAATGGCCCCTAAAAGTGTTAGCAAAAATACTACTAACTAGTTCAGCAATTAGTAATTATTGACATTCTAAAAAAAGTAGTTATCTTCTGAGTAGTAAAAAAATTATCTTTAGCACTTAATGCCATATATGTGATAAGTATAGTTTTAGAATGTTTAGAATAAGTTTTTATATTGTAAAACTTTTATAAATATTAAGATATAAAGACCCATCTAAGATAATATTATACATTTTTAGTAAGATTTTCACGTTTAATGTGATGATGTGCCTCGTGAGGAAGCTATCGCTAAATTTTATTTTCTCGCTTGCTTATACATACTTTATATATGAGTTTGTAAAGTTTAACAAATATCCGTCTAAGTTAGATAATTATTTATAGCTCGAGGGACAGAGGGTTGTTAATTCATGCCAAATTCATTGCTAATAGTTACAAACGGTTTGTAGTCAAAATTAAGCTCTAATACTTATAATTAGTCTAAGATTTTTAATTATTCTTATTGTTCATGTAAAGTTAACTAAATAGATAAATTAGAGTCATTCTATTGATTGCAAAGATATTATTAAAAATAATTTTGGATTATATTCGTTTACCATTTCGTTATATATAGACACATTGCATGTATCATTCTTTTTTTTTTATAATCAATTTTAAATGTGAATTTTTTCTAAATTTTATATAAGAGATATAATCAAATCATAGGCTATGAGGTCATTCTTAAAAAAGGAAAAACCAAATGGCCTACAACTCGTTTATTAAAGCTATACATTAGGCAACAATTTTTTGTAACAATATAACAACTAAAGCTAATAATTTAATAAATTCAATTTATTTACAACTTCAATTCATTATGCAATTACGTATTTTTGTCTTCATGTTAGGGAGTGACTTAAGAACATACAACTTAAAATGAAGTCATGGTAAGATGGTATATTAGTTCGGTAGAGTTTTAGATTGTTTGAAGATAGTTTTCAAATTATTTAAACCTTACATCCATCATTAGATATGCAATATGAAGTCTGATTTAAAAAGTATAAAATCGTGCAAAATAACTAATATAACGTGCTGATGTGTTTCGTAACGAAGCTACTGTTGAACTTTATTGCGTTTCTCGCTTTGCTTATGATAACTTATATAGATATAAATTCGCTTTTTACAATGACTCTCTCTCTCTCTCTCTCTCTCTCTCTCTCTCTCTCTCACACACACACACACACACACACATGCGTTGTATATATGTAAATCATTAAAATGCACAAGTCCCAAGTGTAAGATCGATTCCTTATATGTAAGATACGATACAAATCTATTATTGCTGGATGTCTCTTCCCCGATTTCTATACAATGCAAGAATACAATAATTATCGTAGCTATGGCAGAGTGACGGTTGCAAAGCGGTGGTGTCGAAGTGGTGATTGGAATTGGCTTCTGTGTTTTCAAATTGGAGAGGGAGAGGACATATTTGAGATGGAGAGGGAGAGAGAGGAATGACGGCTATGTAATATTGTGGAGCTTAGGTTTGGAATTGTGGCTATTGTATTTTGAATTTGTTTTATGTATGTTTTTTTTATTATGTTAACTTTTAAACCATGATTAAGGTTAATATTATATTGGATACTTGCCCCACCGACTGATCATCTTGCTTAGTTGACAAATATTTAGTTCTAGTTTAGTACCAAACTGATGACGTAGTGTTCGACAATCAATAAATATTTTGTCCAACTTTATGATGTTTATTTTGCACGACTACACCAATAAATATAGAAGATTTCCATTGATGTGCAATCTAATGGTCATAGTTATCAATACAATACCGTTACTGGCCGTTTTTGCCTTTTATTGGTACGGTATCCCTTAAATTTTGTACCGGTCAAAATACCGCTCGGTACCAGCCAGTACATGTGATACCGGTCGAAAACTGCGTACAGGCCGAGATATTGTGTTTTGTACCGGTTCCTTTAAAAAATGTAAAAGTAACAAATTTTATTAGAAATTTTGTAAATTGATCATATAAGGACTAAATATAAAGACACTCTAAGTTCTATTATACTAATCAAAACCTCTGTAGCCTTCTGCTCATAAAATTCATTGCAATTTGTAAAATCATTCCTGATAAGTTTTCAATATTCACTTATCTTTGATTACTTTATACCTGTAAACTTTGATCATATTCTTTCATTTATATGATTTACTATTTTACACACACTCGCTCGCACATACACACAAAAATAACTTATTCTTGAACCCAAAGACATTATTATTTAACAAACAAGCTTATTTGAAAATTATGATAAATCAAGCTCTATAAGATTAACAGTAGAGTTTAGAAGAGCTGTAAGTAAAATATATATGTATATATTGTTAGTTCGCCAGTGAATAAATAATACATATAAATATTGTTGATGAAAATATTGAGACAATATCGAGACGGTACTGGTACCGGTACGTACCGTTTCGTGAAAAAAACGGTACGCATTCTGACATGATATTCATAACTATGCTAATGGTTACTACATGAACAAGTACATCAACTAAAAGAAAGTTGACAACAAAAACATGGAAGCGGTACATAAAACATAGCAAACATTGAGCAAATACAAACTTTAATTTTGGTGCATGATTGAATTATAGCCAGGTGTTTATCATGACAGGGGGATTCAAGGAAGCAAAAGCAAGAAACTGCAGATTCTCTTGCTGTACATCCATTTCACGTTGATCCAAGGTCACCCAAGCCTCATCATCACCTTCCTTTGCCCCATCCAAGATAATTGTAAGATGATTCGTGAACCACCCCACATAAAGCTTACCCGCGCAGGCTTCCCCCAGCCTAAATCAACTTCAATAAGACCCATGTTACACCAGCCAGAGAACACGTAGGGATTAGCATTTCCAATGGACGCATAGATCTCTTGAATGGACTGGGACACTACCCCGTACAGTTCAGGGCCTTGTAGCCCAGTCACGAACTTGTCGTTAAATCTGTCCAAATATAAGGTAATCATAATTGTACATATGGCATATATGCACTAAAATTTCAGTTTAAAAGTAGAGGTTTGAAGGTTGCTTTGAGGTAGAGATGTCAAATGGGCCGGGTGACCCGCGGGCTGGCCCGGCCGGGGCTGGCCCTAACCCTTAGGGCTTGGGCCAGGGCCAGGGCCAGGCCGAATTCTTTGAGAAACGGGCCCGGGCCCGGCCCTAAAACGGCCCTTTTTTGGCCCGGCCCTAAAATGGCCCAGGTTTGGCCTGGGTTTGGCCCGGCCCGGCCCCGTTAGCCCCCCCCCCCTAATTTTTTTTCTTTTCTATTTTTTTTGAAGTCTATTTTATTACATTATTATTTTTTTTGATATTTTGGATCTTTTTAGTTAAATTAATAGTTTTTGAGGTGTTATTGAATTCATATGATCAGTATTTTCTTTAACATACGCAGAGAAGTATGGGTGTGTGGTGACTGTGACGTGTTTTTGATGATTTCTGAGTGGGCTTTCATTTAATGTATTTTACAGAATTTGCTTTGTGTTCTACATCACAAGCTAAGGGAATAATTATAAAAACAATTATCATGTATTCTAAACATAAATAAAAATTACGTATTCTTTTTGTTTCAAACCAAAAGAGGTGAATTGAATTCTAAATTTAATTTCATGAAGTGGGTGACGTGTTAAAGAGCCTTGAAGAATAATCTCATGTTTCTTTAAATGACCAAAGAATTTGAATGTAACAAGAAAAGATGTTATTTTATCTTCATCGATCTCGTTATTGTTTTTGTTTGATCTACTCTATTTTTCTTTGACATTTACAAGTTTTACACCATATTACGAAAGAGATTGAATTTTACACTTAAAATCAGTATGTATGGGCTAGAACAACTAGTTTTTGTACTTAATCCGTGGTTAATGGTCAATCAACATCAATTTGCCTTTTCGAAAGGGGGTTAATTCGTGAAAAAGTGATTGTATACTCAGTGGTCCGTTTACAAATATGTTGCCCTTTATTGAAGAAGAAGTCTTTATAATAAAAAGTTGGGAAGAAAGGAAAAAAAAATTGGATTGGGCCCGGG
Organism: Escallonia herrerae; assembly: GCA_033070095.1. NCBI lineage: Eukaryota > Viridiplantae > Streptophyta > Magnoliopsida > Escalloniales > Escalloniaceae > Escallonia > Escallonia herrerae. The sequence goes on from JAVXUP010000693.1 coordinate 55,362, forward strand.
CCCGGCCCTAAATATTGGGCCTAGGGCCTGGGCTTGGATTGGGCCCATATATCCCAGGTTTTAGGCACGGCCTGGCCCGGTTTTTCATTTGTGAGGCCCGGTCCTGGCCCGATTTCATTGGAGGCCCGCTGGGCCTGGGCCGGGCCGGCCCAAGCCCGGCCCATTGACAACTCTACTTTGAGGTTACGTGAAGCTCTTTCACTTCACACATTTCTGTCTAGAGATTTATGGCAAGTGCCACGAGGATAGCCCATCTCAAGGATCTTGATGGTCACCATATTTCATGTTTTCGAGAAAGAATCGCTGAGTCAGCTAGTTGGCTATATCCATGCATAACAGCTAATAAGTGCTGCCTTACCATGTAAGAATTGAAGCCTATTAAACATCTAACTTGCACTCCCAAGACTTACATAGTATTTGCGAAACTTCCGGGGCTCCTATAAGTTTCAAGAATAAGTCACACTTAACTGCTTTTATTTCCATTAAAACTGGTAGAATTTTTAGTTAAAAAATGTGTTCAGTCAAGTCAACTTTCATCAAAATATGTGTGGAAACACATACTACCAAATAAAAAAAATAAGAAAATGCACGTGTAGACCAATTCGACATCTGGTTTCTTATGCAACAAATTAAACATCTGACTTGCACTCCCAAGACTCTTACATAGTATTTACGAAACTTCCGGGCTCCTACAAGCTTCAAGAATAAGTCACACTTAACTGGTTTTATTTCCATTAAAACTGGTAGAATTTTTAGTTAAAAAATGTGTTCAATCATGTCAGCTTTCATCAAAATATGTGTGGAAACACACACTGCCAAATAAAAAAAATAAAAAATACACATGTAGACCAATTTAACATCTGGTTCTTATGCAACAAATTAAACAAGGACTGAGAGTAAAAAAAAACTGAATAAAAAGTAAAGAAATTACGCAATGCATTGACATGAAGGATGTTGCTGCTAAAAATATGTCCCGCGTACGTTGCGGAACCCGAGCCTGGACCGATGACCTACAAGACAGAAAACGAGTGACCGCCGGGTGGGGTTCCCGGCGGAGAACTCTCCGATGCTTAAGTCAGAGCACAGCTACATGATAATGACTCTGAAAATGCATGAATGTGTGTAGTTGTCCCTATACCTGGGGGTAGACCCCTTTATATAGCGGTAGGAAGAAGAGCCCTAGTAAGACTGGACCGTAGGCTAGATGTGTTAGGATCGCATTATGATCCTTGAGGATCACGTCCTGATCTCTGATAAGATAACTATCAGTCTTCCAGTTCAACTAGGATTGCAGGTATTCCCCAATTATTGAGAGTTTTATTTGAGGTATATCATATGCCCCCCACTTCTTTAGCCAAAATGTTTGGCTGAGGAAGTTTATACCTTCTGTCTTGAGACACACGTCAGATTTGTAAGGGATTCTCCATCCGCTTATAGGGGTAATAATATTTCTCTACTCCATGTGCTCGGACCGAAGCTTTTGGCAGCTTAAGCCTTGGAACTTTGCCCGAGTAGGATGCTAGAACTCTAGCTCTTGAGAGCTAGGTCTTTCGAATGTCGCCTAAGTAGGCTACTCGGAATCATCTTTAGGTAGATGAATCATGGGATCTCGGGATCCATTAGAGGCTGTGCCCCACGTTAGCCTCTCTAGAGAGAGGACACAGAGCTGTGCATGCAAGTTGTTGCATGTGCTAAGTGTTTGAATGTCCCCTTGAGGGGTTATTTCTCCTGTGGAGGGTGTTTGTTTTGTGCAAGTGTGTGTTCTTTAGCTTGAGCTGACCACATCATGCTTGCGTTTTACTTTGACGCGAACCCTTATCGTCAGCTAAGGGCTGGCAAAAAAGCTTCACACTCACGCTCGGCCAGGTTTCGAATTAACAAAACAGGGTAGGGTGACGAACTCCCACTTGGTTTTGCCGTTTCACGGGTTAGAACTATAGCTAAACCGTTCGGATAGAACTTGAGCTCTATCCTGTCACCCTTGAGGGTGTTCGTCCCTTGAGGGACTGCCCTAGAGGGCTAGTGGAACGTAGAGTTCAGATAAGCGCCCTTGAGGGCTAATGGAGCACGAAACTTAGAATTCCCGTATGTGCTTGAGGGAGTATGAAGCGTGTAGCTCATGTAAATGCCCTGGGGGGCTGGACAGAACTTAGAGTTCTCACCATACGTGCCCTTGGGGGCAGATGGAGCGCAAAGTGCTCTGATTCACCAGTTGCATTGGTAGCATGTGCTGGTGTGAATGTTTGACCGTTGATAGTCGGTCACTGTATGACCGGATATATAATTTTGAGCTCGGCAGCAGGATACTGCTGTAAAAACCCTTAAGTTGCCGGGTGCTGTGAATTTGTTCCTTGCTTGTGAAGTGGCTTTTGCGTCATTGTTGATGCTTACGAGCACAGTATAAACCCTTGCAACAAGAAAAAGTACATGACTGAAAAAACAGCTTCTGAAGCAATTAAAGCACATGAACTTAAAAGTTTGACTATGTTTTTAACACATAATTGAGAGCGGTGTTCAACACCGCGGCTCCCTTGGGGTTTTGTCTGTTAGCCGACAGGGGGTGTGCTGCACTGCGTGTCGCAGGTGAGTTTAAAACGTCATAGCAATCAGAATCCCCGACTTGTGACGTACTTGCGTTAATTGGTGCAACTAGATAATGCTAGACCCAAATTAAACATAGGTCTAGGAAATATACGAGCACATAGGAGAAGCAATCCTTATGAGGCTTGTTAGTGCCTAGAATTGTAGTCGTTTCAATTTTAACGAAGTGCCAGAAAATACAACATGTGTGCATGCTTTTAAAGAATGCGTGGCATACATGAATTCATGAGACCGTGTAGGTCTTCTATTCAAATACGTGTTACAAAAAGCTTAACGCTTGAAGGATTCGTGGCATATGTCAAACAAATAAGACCCTGGGAGTCTAAAGCATAAATAGGCCTTTTTGACTGTTAAAAACTTAATACTTTTAAAAGTACGTGACCTAAGGTAAATAAATGAGACCTTTTGGGTCTAGAACATAAATATGCTTTTTGCACAGATTAAAACCTTAATGCTATTAAAAGGTGTGGCATGTGTGAAATAAAGGAGACCTCGTGGGTCTAAAATACAAATATGCCTTTTTGTGGGGTAATGTAAAAATTTCTAAAAAGAAGGAATGCACCTTATTGGGTCTGCTCCACTTTCTCTTTGATCGAGAGAGAAACAGCTTCGTGAGGCGACGGCGCGATGCTCTCCGGTGGTGGACCAACGGTGATGATAGAGCGACGGTGAGGCAGTCCCCTAAACGGTGACCATAGCCACCAGCAAATTCGCCATCCCCGATCTTCGCGCATTCGGCCGGTGACCGTGGTATGGCATTGAGCCGGCGTGCATTGCGGGCAATGGATCTGAACATGAAGCAGATCTGGCAATTGGTAGCCGCAAGGGTGAGACAGTGATGTGCTTCCCATCGCGGTGGTGATGGCGTCGCCCTATCGCTCGTCGCGGTGGCATGCATCTTGAGGAAGCGGTGGCAACAAATAGGTTGTGGCGCCTGTGTTTTCCCGCAGGGCCTGCCATGGTTTTGGACGGTGAGTTGGTCGTCGTTGATTATGACTGACCATCGTGGATGGTGCGGCGTCTGGTGAAGCCACGGTGGTGCGGCGTCGGCGCCTTGCTCCGGAGGATGACGACGCAATCAGCTTCTTCTTCTTCCTTTTTTCTTATTTAACTTCTTGGGATATTGATGATGCTTGGATTTGGATACGATGGCCACCGATTGGGTGGACGACATCGGTGCTTTCCCCGAAGGTGCGGTGTCTCAGATCAGGAGCCAAGTGGTGCAAATCCAAATTGAACGGCGAGGGGGCACCGTTTATTGTCTCCTCATGCCGATGATGGAGGCGTCAGGGCCGCAGTGGCACGTAGTTCGGTGATGCCTACTATATCGTCACGGTCTTCGATGGTATGCCGCCGGAGACCTGTGGTGGTGAGGAAGCTGGCGAAGGGGCGCCGTCGTAATTGATTTTTGGGGGAGCCGATTCTTTGGATGGCGGTGACCGGGCGGCGTTGCCTTTGTCGTGGTGGCTCCGCGAAGGTTGTGGTGATGGCAGTGGAGCTGCCTGATTGCCGTCGGTGGCTAAGGGGGTGATGCCGCAGTGGTGGCCGATGGAGTTGGCGCCTCAGCGGCGATCGACGAAGCAGATCTCAAAGAAAGGGTAGCAATCCCTCGGTATACGTGTCGATGGCCTCTCACCGGCAGTGGGTGGCCTGGCTATGACCGGGGTTGGCTGGCACCTTGCCGGAGGAGACATCGCGGTGGCGGCGTTGGGGTCCTAACCCATGGCCGGCGGTGCTGCCGTTGTCCTCTTCATCTTTCTGCTTCTTCTTCTCTTTTTTTATTGTTGAGATGCTTGTTGTTGCCTCCAGGAGCTTTGCGTCAATTACAGGTTGTTGTTGTTTGGTTATCGGCACCGCCACTTATGATTTGATTTTTTTTTTCGATGTCGTAATGGTAGCCCCGTGGCGACTGTGCGGCGGATTTTGGTGGCCGTGTCAGCGCGCAGGTGAAGGGGTTGCTTGTCGCGGCGGTGACAGCACCTGCAGGTGCTACTGTAAGTCAAGATCGAAGCTGGTCGGTAAAGGGCGTTGTCGCTGTTTCCTGGCAGCGGACGGTGCTGAGGGTGCTGATGATTTCTCTTTCTTCTTCTTGTGTCGCTGCTCCGGTAGCTCTGTGACAATCGTCGGCGGTTCATGGTGCCCGCGACCCTGTAGTGATGACTCTGGTAGTGTCATGGTTGCACGGGCGTGGGCCTGCCCACGTAGGTGCTGTTGACGTCTGTGGCGCTGTCGCTGTTTAGGATTTTCTCCATGACAGCAGAGCGGCGTTGTATTTTTGTGACGATAATTCAATCTGGAAAAACTTGTGATGGCGGCAGTTCTGTCGGTGGTTCCGACACGTTGTCATCGGCAGTTGGGGATACAACTGTTGAATTTTCTTGAGGTCAAACGGCTAGGCCGGCGGGTCCCACGGATGGCGTCAAAATGTTGCTGCTAAAAATATGTCCCGCGTACGTTGCGGAACCCGAGCCTGGACCGATGACCTGCAAGACAAAAAACGAGTGACCGCCGGGTGGGGTTCCCGGCGGAGAACTCTCTGATACTTAAGTCAGAGCGCAGCTACATGATAATGACTCTGAAAAAGCATGAATGTGTGTAATTGTCCCTATACCTGGGGGGTAGACCCCTTTATATAGCGGTAGGAAGAAGAGCCCTAGTAAGACTGGACCGTAGGCTAGATGTGTTAGGATCGCATTAGGATCCTTGAGGATCACGTCCTGATCTCTGATAAGATAACTATCAGTCTTCCAGTTCAACTAGAATTGCCGGTATTCCCCAATTATTGAGAGTTTTATTTAAGGTATATCAAAGAAAAATCCTGCGAGTTCTTCTAGTACTGTATAACTGGGAGTATGTGTGGGGTAGAGACTGATGAGAGATGGAAAGTATTAGGAAAAGATCATTCTACATCATGATCTTTTTGGTCTTGGTTGTGCTGGGCAACTGGGATATAAAAATGGCTTGTGCTGCAAAGTGTGAGGTCGAGAGGAACGCTTTCATCGATGCATGCAAGCCGGTTGTGTGTGGACGGAACCCGACACTGGAATGTTGTCGTAGAATCTGGATAAGTCACTTTGAGTGCATCTACCCTCTGATCACACCCAAGGTGGCTACCCTTGCCGGGCACTCCATAACGAAAAAAAAAAAATTGTACTTCCCTGGAATCACTTGTCACCCTCACAGAAAGTCCCATATAGTTCAACATCTCATCTTTTTAGATATTCTAAAATTTTGAACGCCGTTCCATTTTTGCTCCTCGTCCCTTTGCTCATTCAGAAAAAACATTTCGATAATATTCTTTATCTAATGGAATGGTACACTAGGGATGCTTGTACTACTGATACCTACTAGTTAAAATTGCTAGAAACATTAACAATCTCAATTTGACCTAGCCATAATTCAAGGAAGTCTTGTATGAATCAAATGACCTCACGTGTTGCCTATTAGCTAATTATTGACGATACCAATTGTAATAAGTGTCCTAATTAATATAATTACAGAGAGAGGAATTACAACTAGAGAAACAAATTGAGACGTGAGAGTGAGAGGAAGAGGAAGAGGAAGAATTACCTGGCAAGAGGATGAGTGTCACAGGAAGATCGGCAAATTGAAGACCTAAACGAACAAGAACCCTAATTTAATTGTTACGTCAATCAAGGGTTTAAGGCCTCGACATACAAAAGTCAAAGACATTATCAAAAGAAGATGGAGTAAGGGGCTTCGCACAAACGTTCAGAGGGTGAACGTTGCCTCCACAACAGCGACAAGGTGGGAGGGTTGGTGGCACGAACGGTTGCCGCCATTGCTATGTTATTTTGTGTGATTGAATATTTTGCTTTATTATATGTATTCTTCTATTTTTTAAATAATTAGTAAAAGAATTTTTTAACTAAAAATAAGAATAACACATTTAGCGATGGAAATAATGCCGTCACTAAAAGCCGTCACTAAATTCCGTCGTTAAAGCATTTGTTCTGTCGCAAAATTTTCCTTCCCGTGCATTTTTCCCTCCACTATTTTTGGAGTCATAATAGTGACGAAACTTAATTACATCGCCCAATTTCGTCGGATAAGGTGGCTTTTACTGATAGATTTTATTCCATCGCTAAATTCCGTCGTTAATAGTCATTTTTCTTGTAGTGGATGCACATTTTATTCAACCTTTTTTAATTTTACAACTAACTAAATTTTTTAAATGCAACTTTTAGCCTTTACAATCTTTTCTTTTTTTGGTCGAAACGAAATTTACCTTAAATTAAAATATCAAGTACAACTTAAAGAGTACAAATAAATGTTAAGCTCTAGAAACATATATTCAAAAGTACAACAAAAAAAAAAAGTTCAAACATAATCTTGATCCTGAAATATAAACTGGCCAACATGACTTTAATCTTGATAGAAATTAAAAAAATAAGTATTATCATCGCTAGGTTTACAAAATCTAATCTGGATCTGGCCCTACTTATAGCATGGAGCACTCCCCATGTCAAATGACGTCAACTCATCAATGTTTCATTATTTTACTGGTACGCCACCAAACGCGTTTACATTTTACATCATCAAGATAATGCCCGAAATGATGGGGGGTTTACCTTTGTCAACAAGTTGGTTTCTTCTTTCTAGCAATGGACGTGTGCAAGTCCAGCGCATTTCAATAAACTACTCAAGTATATTGTACTTCCCTAACTTGCACCCAAAAGACTACTGGCACTCCAAAATGACTACGGGCACTCCATAACGGAAAAAAACTGTACTTCCCTGGAATCACTTGTCACCCCTACAGAGAGTCCCATATAGTTCAACATCTCATCTTTTTAGATATTCTAAAATTTTGAACTCGTTCCATTTTTGCTCCTTGTCCCTTTGCTCATTCAGAAAAAAACACTTCGATAATATTCTTTATCTAATGGAATGGTACACTAGGGATGCTTGTACAACTGATACCTACTAGTTAAATTGCTAGAAACATTAGCAATCTCAATTTGACCTAGCCATAATTCAAGGAAGTCTTGTATGAATCAAATGACCTCACGTGTTGCCTATTAGCTAATTAGTGACGATACCAATTGTAATCAGTGTACTAATTAATATAATTACAGAGAGAGGAATTAAAACTAGAGAAAGAGATTGAGACGTGAGAGTGAGATTGAGAGGAAGAATTACCTGGCAAGAGGATGAGAGTCAGAGGAAGATCGGCAAATTGAAGACCTAAACGAACAAGAACCCTAATTTAATTATTACGTCAATCAAGGGTTTAAGGCTTCGATCATACAAAAGTCAAAGCCATTATTGAAAGAAGATGGAGTAAGGGGCTTCGCACAGACCTTCAGAGGGTGAACGTTGCCTCCACAACCGCGACAAGGTGGGAGGGATGGTGGCGCGAACAGTTGCTGCCATTGCTGTGTTATTTTGTGCGACTGGATATTTTGCTTTATTATATGTATTCTTCTATTTTTAAATAATTAGTAAAAGAATTTTTTAACTAAAAATAAGAATAACACATTTAGTGATGGAAATAACCTCATCACTAAAAGCCGTCACTAAATTATGTCGTTAAGGCATTTGTTCCGTCGCAAATTTTTCCTTCCCGTGCATTTTTCGCTCCATTATTTTTGGAGTCATAATAGTGACGGAACTTAATTCCGTCGGATAGGGTGGCTTTTACCGATATATTTTATTCCATCGCTAAATTCCGTCGTTAATAGTCATTTTTCTTGTAGTGGTTGCACATTCAACCTTTTTTAATTATACAACTAACTAAACTTTTTAAATGCAACTTTTAGCCTTTACAATCTTTTCTTTTTTTGGTCGAAACAAAATTTACATTAAATTAAAATACCAAGTACAACCTAAAGAGTACAAATAAATATTAAGCTCTAGAAACATAGTACTCAAAAGTACAACAAAATAGAATACAAACATAATCTTGACCCCGAAATATAAATCGGTTAACATGACCTCGATAGAAATTAAAAAAAAAATGAGTATTATCATTGCTCGGTTTACAAAATCTAATCTAGATCTGGCCCTACTTATAGCATGGAGCACTCCCATGTCAAATCACCAATGTTTTATTATTTTACTGGTACGCCACCAAACGCGTTTACATTTTAGAACATCAAGATAATGCCCGAAATGATGGAGGGTTTACTTTTGTCAACAAGTTGGTTTCTTCTTTCTAGAAATGGACATGTGCAAGTCGACCGCATTTCGATATTGCATCAACTACTCAAGTATACATTACATAAGGTGGGTTCATTTTTTCTCAACAAAATACACTCTTTGTGATTGCTAGGGTAACTCCACAACCAAAACTCCTTTTCCGAGGACACATGACAGACTCCCAAAAAGTAAAAATGGCAAAAAACACTTCGTTCATGTAATACTCTTAAAACTCTAACATACTCTCTCTTCCACGCGCGCGCGCGCGCGCACACACACACACACACAGAGCTGTGTACCTTTGTTCTAACTTTTATATGTGTGGTTTCTGATATAAATAGCAACTTGAAGTCACTCCAATCGTCAAGTACTCTACACTCTCAATTTTCGCCAACTAATTTTACGCGTCCCTTGCCAGGTATGGCTTGAAACTCTTTCTTTTAAGGTCACAAGCCTTTTAGTGGTTTCAAGAATTCATGGACATATTACTAGAGGGGTGCATCTTTAATTTTGCCAATCTTTCAAGTTAATTTTCGTAGTTAAACTTATGATAACTAAAATAGTGTCGCTCAGTGTTACAAGGGTATAAATCATTGTTGCAACCATTTTTGCACACTAACGTGAGGATGTAATTTGAACTTCTAGCAATTGAAATCAATTTAGATTACAATTATAGATAAATGCACCCAAGACCTAATTGATGGGCAACCAATTAACAAGTATTATATTCGGACTCAAAGAACATATTGTTGGAGAAAAATGAGATCAAAAACCAGTTCCAGACTTATCAGAGTTGGCCGGAGCTCAAAGATCTAGGCAGACTATGCTGATCGATCTGGCCGGAGTTGAAAACTAGACATGACGGCCGCCGGAGGTGGCACGACATCGGGGGGAAGACAGGGGTGTCGCCGGACATGAGTTGCCATAGAGGGGGTAGCCGGAATGAGAACACTGGTGCGTAAGAGATAACAGAGAGAGAGAGAGAGAGAGAGAGAGAGAGAGAGAAAAAAAGCAGATCTGTGATTTAAGGCGGACTTTAGAGGTGGAACAATGCCGTCGGTAAAAGTCCATTTTCACCGACAAAATCTTTAGCGACGATATTATTCTGTCGCTTAAATGTTTTTTTTAAAAATCATCCAAAATTATAAAATTCTATAAAATATTTAGCAACGGTTATATCCATCGTTACAAGTCCGTCGGTAAAAGTCAATTGGCAAATTATTTTACTGACGAAGCACTTTATCGGTAAAAATTTTTAACAACTGATTTTTACTAATGATAGAACGCGTCGCTGAAAGCTGTTTTAGCGACGAAAATCCTTCCGTTACTAAAAGTCCATCACTAAAGCCATCTTTTCTTGTAGTGCAAGTACATGACATCGATTAGGGGTTCTAATATCTGTCCAATCTTGCTTTTACAAGATTTAACGAATGTTAGAACACCAGATCTATATGCACTCGAAAAAATACTAGAATACGTGCACCAAATATTCATGACATAGAATACACGTGCTCTATGTCGTAGATAAAAAGACAAATAATTTTGACTTTTTATAATTGCACGTGTAATTCCAGCACCTTTTCATATTGCTTAAACAACTCAAGTATACATAGCCCTGCATTGACCATATGAAAAAGCATGAGCTTCAAATTATGCGTTTGTAAATCGAATTCCCCCAAACCCCCACCCCAATAGCCTGGGCTATCACATGTTAAGCAAGCAAATCAAGTAACGTAGACTTTTATAGTGGCCATGCATGAAATTAATTTGTAACCAAAGGCTACTTGTTTTATCTTCGAAGTCAAATTTGCTGCACGGCATCGTAGTATAGTGATAACTATTATCTTAAGAAGAAAAGATCGATCTTTGATTTTGGTGTTCTCCATTTTTATAGTGAACATGTGCAAGTCGAGCTTATTTCTAGAAATGGACATGTGCAAGTCGAGCTTATTTCAATATTGCATAAACAACTCAAGTATACATAGCCCTGAGTTGACCACACGGCAAAGCATCAGCTTCAAATTTTTCTGTACACCTCAATGACCCTTAATTTTTCTATACACCACCGTGATCATTAATTACTGATCATAAATTGAATCCCCCCCAACAGCCTGGGCTTTCACAGACTCTGTATTAAGCAAGCAAATGAAGTACTGTAGACATGTAAAAAATTCAATAATGTAGTTGCCATGCATGAATTCGATAAACAATTAGTAATTGTTAGTGGTCACGACAACCCCCCACCCCCAATCAAGTACATATGCATAAATATCTACGTATGTATACACACAGAAACAATATATTTCAATAAGTTATGTGTATCCTCGGTATACTTGACAAAACCTTAGGGGTTGCAAGCACCTCTGTACCAAAAATGTACTCGGATGCTTTTCTTCTTTTTTCTTAACTTAACATGTGATGGTCGTGGCTGGTAGCGTTTACATTTTACAAGATCAAGATAGTTCCTGCAAAAGGTGGAGGGTTCACTTTTCTCAACAAGTTGGTTTATTTTTTCTTAAATGGACATGTGCAAGTCTAGGACCTTTTAATATTGCATAAATAACTACAAAGCCCTGAGTTGACAATATGGCAAAGCAAATGGTCAATTATACAAGGCATTGTTGTACACGGATACTTGTTATCTTAAACAAGGAATGATGGATGTTCAAGTTTTGTATTCTGCATTTTCCTTTTAACAGATCTCTCTCTCTCTCTCTCTCTCTCTATATATATATATATATATATATATACATAATAAGCGAAGCGAGAAAGATATTGATAATATTTTTGCGCGACACATCATTACTTCTTTATATGGCATGTTATTTTAAGATTAATTATCTTCTATATTAATAAGTCTTATTTAATTGAAAAACTAACTCTAATCATTTTAAAACTCTATCTAATCAATATACTAATCTATTAAGACTTCTTCGTGGTAATTATGTCCCAAAAATTAAAAAACTAATTCTAATTATTCTCAAACTCAACCTTATCATATACTGACTTATTAGGACTTAATACTCACCATTGTATCTCCAAAACTACTCTCTAATAGGAATTTAAAAACTCGTATATATAAAAAAATGAAAATAATAATTTCGATTTAGAAGAAAAACTAATTTAAAAATCAATTTCAATCATTCTAAAACTCTATTTTATCAATATACTAATCTATTAAGACTTCTTTTTGGCAATTATGTCCTTAAAATTCAAAAACTTATTATAATCATTCTCAAACTCAACCTTATCATTATACTAACTTATTCGAATTTCATATTTACTACTGTATCTCTAAAACTACTCTCTAATATGAATAAAAAAACTCATATATATAAAAACAAAAATAAAACTTTTGATTTAGAGGAAAAATTAATTTAGAAACCAATTTTAATCATTCTAAAACTGTATCTAATCAATATACTAATATTTTAAGACTTCTTTTTGACAATTTTGTCCATAAAATTCAATAACTAATCTAATCATTCTCAAACTTAACCTTACATTATACTAACTTATTAGGATTTAATATTCACTATTGTATTTCAAAAACTACTCTCTAATATGAATATAAAAACTCATATATACAAAAAATAAAAATAATACTTTCGATTTAGAAGAAAAATTAATTTAAATACCAATTCTAATCATTCTAAAACTCAATCTAATCAATATACTAATCTATTAAGGCTTTATTTTGACAATTATGTCCTTGAAAATGTTTTCTAACATGGAAACTAAAAACCATAGACCCAAAAAACAACTTATGAGATTTAGAATAAAAAGGTGATCTAATAATTAAGTTTAATTTTAATAGGATCCTTATTTTTATCTGTAATTAATTTTGCAGGAGTAATGAGGGTTTATGTAAGCCCTATGTAATTTAAAAAATAATTCTAATAATTCTAAAACTCAACCTAATCACATACTAACTTATTCGGACTTAATATTGACTATTGTATCTTCAAAATCACTCTCTACTAATTAATTTAAATTATGATAGGATCCTTATTTTTATATCTAATTAATTTTTGCATGAGTAATAAGGTTTTTTGTAAGCCTTATGTATTTTGTAATTTAAAAATTAATTCTAATCATTCTAAAACTCAATATTGTCTACTATATCTTTCAAGTTACTCCCTAATATATGAATATAAAACTCATATATATATATATATATATATATATATATATATATATATATATATATATATATATATATATATATATATATATATATATATATAAGAATAACGAATATATTACTAGCATTAGATAACTTACCCAAGGCTAGACAATAAAATTATGTAATTTTATGTTAAACAACGTAGTGTTTCTCTTTCTATATTTTCTCTCTCCCTGTTGATTTACCAAATCTCTCTCTCTCTCTTTCTCTCGCCAGACAACACACTGCGATCGCCGGCCGTTAGCCTCCACACTCCGCCCATGGCCAGCCATCGTGTTTCTCTTTCTTCCACCGTCCACACCGGTGACCCACCAACCCCACCATGACAAATGAGTAACCAGCTCTGCAAGCTTCTCTCCTCCCGCGAAATCAGCCACTGCCGCCCAATCGCGACCATAGAGAACCACTCAATTGGCCCTCTCTCTAAGGCCAAATCACAGAATAAGCCGCTGGCGTGCAGTTTCCGGTGACAATAGAACCTCACATCACCAGATCTATATCCCTGATCTAAACCCTTCTTCATCATCGATGGTGCCTTCTTCGTGATATAAACCGGTCCATCAATGTTTCATTATTTTACTGGTACGCCACCAACCGCGTTTACATTTTACAACATCAAGATAATGCCCGAAATGATGGAGGGTTGACTTTGTCAACAAGTTGGTTTCTTCTTTCTAGAAATGGACGTGTGCAAGTCCAGCGCATTTCAATATATTGCAAAAACTACTCAAGTGTACATAGCCCTGAGTTGACCACACGGCAAAGCATCAGCTTCAAAATTTTCTGTACATCACCGTAACCATTAGTTTTTCTATACACCACGATGATCATTAAATACTGATCATAAATTCAATTCCCCCCAACAGCCTGGGCTTTCACAGACTCCGTATTAAGCAATCAAATTAAGTAATGTACGTAGAAATGTAAAAAATTCGAAAATGTGGTGGCCATGCATGAATTTATTTGTAACCAAAGGCTACTTATTTCATCTTTAGAGTCAAATTAGCTGCAAAGGCATTGCAGTACAGGAATAATTATTATCTTAACTAGAAAAGATTGATCTTCTTTCTGATTTTGGTATTTTTCATTTGAAAAAATTACACTTATGTTCCTGAGGTTATGGTGTAATTACAGTTAAGGACATTAAGTTTTAAAATGTAACATTCTGTGACCAAAAACCTTAATTTTGTAACACTTGTGTCCATTCATTAGGATTCCGTCCAAAAAATATATTTTTTATGATGTCATCGTTACGTATTTTTAAAATGACAATACTGCCCTATACTGCATATACTAAATAATTATACTTATGTCCCTGAGGTTATTGTATAATTACAGGTAAGGACAATAGTTTGAATAAATTACACTTATGTCCAATATAATGGTTTAAATGTTCAAATTAGGATTAGATTTTTTGAGGCAAATTACACTTATGTCCAATATTATGGTTTAAATGTTCAAATTAGGATTATGATTTTTTAAGGTTTGTATAAAAAACCTAATTTTGAAATTAGGTTTTCAAATTACCGCCGGCGACCAATCTTCTGTCGGCGTCGCCCCCACTGCCGGCGACGTCGCCTTTCCCCCTCCATCACTTCTCTCCCCCAGTAGCAGCCCCTATCTTGCCCTACGTCGGCAGCTCCATCGCCCTATCCCTCCATGCCCTACCCTCCCCCACCCCGTAGCCGCCCCCACCATACTTAAACACCACTGCCAACCTCCGTGACCCAAATACCCGGCATCACCGCCATTACCCACCACCCCTCACCACCACCATAACCCACTCTTCTTTCTTCCAAAACCAAAACCCACCATCAATTCAAAAACTCAAGAAAAATACCTATTGTGATTCCGAGTCATGGCATGAGAGAGAGAGAGAGAGGCGATTCACTGTGGGTGAGAGAGGGGTCTTGCGGTAGAGAGGGATCTTGCGGCGTGGTGGGGAGGGAGGGACAACTGCGGCGTGCGAGGGGAAGAGCGGGGGCGGCGTTGGCGTAGGGGGAGTGTGCGATAGCGGGGTGGGAAGGGGGTGCGGGGGGATTGAATCTGAGAGTGAATTTGAGAGAGAAAGGAGAGAAAAAAAAAGATAAAAAGAAACATGGAATTTTAATTTTAATTGGGGGCAATAAAGATTTTTCGCTAAAATCGTTAGGGTTTTTGTATTCCGCCTGGTCAACGGACATAGGTGTAATTTATCCAAACTATTGTCCCCGCTTGTAATTATACCCTAACCTCAGGGATATAAGTGTAATTTGCCCTTTTCATTTTCCTCTCAACAAATTGTTTTATAAACTCCACAGATTGTTTTATAAAATAAACATATGTAATTGTTAGTGGTCACACACAACCCCCCACCCCCAATCAAGTACATATGCATAAATATCTACTTGTGTATACACACAGAAACAATATATTTCTATCGGCTATGTGTATCCTCGTTATACTTGCAAAATCTCATCGGTTGTAAGCACCTCTGCACCAAAAATATACTCCGATGCTTTTCTTCTTTTTTCTTAACTGAACATGTGAAAGTCTTGCACATTGAATATACTTTGCAATCAACATCTAAACAGGAACTTGTTAGGGTTTTGACCGGTAGCAGCGACGATTACCTTATAAGGTTTGACTGGTGACGGACGTGGCGGATAGCGTTTACATTTTACAAGATCAAGATAGTTCTGCAATAGGTGGAAGGTTTACTTTTCTCAACAAGTTGGTTTATCAATATATAATATATAATAAGTGAAATGAAAGCTTCTTTGCGGGACATGTCATCAGATATACTTTCTTTATTTGACATGTCATCCCATTATGTATCCAGTGTGAAATAAAATTGTAATCATCATAAATGTCTCTAAAGATCTCAAATGTAATTTTGGATGGGGTTATTATTTCTTAATTACCATAGCAATAACTCTTATATAATTGAAAAACTAATTCAAAACATTCTCAAACTCTAACTAATAAATGAATTAACTTATTAAGACTTAATTTTAACTATTGTATCTTTATAACAATTATGTGATATGAATATAAAAATTTATATATCTAAAAAACGAAAATAACATTTAGATTTGGAAGGAAAAAATAACGTTACATTACTGTAATCGATGTAAAGATTTATCAATTTAATATATAGCTTTTAGAATCCTTTTTGTAAAATAGAAAATTGACTTTATTTTGCAGGAGACAACACATTGCCAACAAATGATTGCATCGTTATTACTAATTAAAATTACAATGTTGAAAGAGCTTATTCTTAAATCTGATAGTTGAAAAGGATTTAAAACCATATATTAAACATGTCGGTTTATCTAAACGTATGCAAATATTATTTGGATGAAAATAACATGTTAGATTAAGAAGAGAAAAAAATAACGTTATATTACCGTAATCGATATAAAATTTATCGATATAATATATAATTTAAGAATCTTTTTCATAAAATAAAAAATTGACTTTATCTTTTTGCGAGAGACCACGAAGCCAACAAATGACTGTATCATTGTTACTAATTAAAATTAATATTGAAAAAACTTATTCATAAATCTGATAGTTGAAAAGGATTTGAAATTCTATACTAAATATGTTGGTTTATCTAAAGTATACAAATATTATTTTGGATGTAATTTCCTTTTTAAGTTTATTTAATTTTGGAGGAACTATATGATGGCTATATTAAGAAGTCTTACATAATCTGAAAACTAATTCTAAAACTCTAAATATACTAATTTTTTAAGATTTGATTTTGACTATAAGGTTATGTTACAATTAATAAAAGGTTATTATAATTCAATAAATGTATATGTATTTACACATAACACAACCGTAGCAAATAATTATCAATATACTATGTAAATGAATAATTAAGTTATTGAACAATATTTTGCTTTAATCAGACCTCACTATCAACAAAGTGACTATATAAGCATATATGAGATTTTGAAAAGAACTTATATATGTACTAGAAAAATAAAAGGTCCAATGAAATCAAATAATTTTAATTATTATATTTGAGAAATTTAAAACCTTTAAGATGTAAAAATATGGTATGTAATCACATTATATTTTCAAAATGAAATAAAATTATAAACAGTAGTGTCAGTAAAGATATTAAAAATTATCTTGGATAGAGTCCTTATTACTTGATATGTTGATTTCCATATCAATAAGCTTTATATAATTGAAAAAACTAATTCTAAATATTCTAAAACTCTAACTAATTAATGAACAAACTTATTAGAACTTAATTTTTACTATTATATCCTTAAAACAACTCTATAATATGAATGTAAAATTCATATATCTAAAAAATAAAAATAACATATTAGATTTATAAGAGAAAAAGAATGATGTTGTAATCGAGATTAAAAAAATGAAATTTAAACAATAAAAATAATGTAACAGTGGATTCATATTCACTTCAATTTAGTATATATTTAGTGTAGTCGGTGTAAAGATTTCTCAGTATAATATATAGCTTTCAGAATCCTTTTGGTAAGACGATATTATTTAGATCGGAGCACATGGTCAACAAATAACTGTATAATTATTGTTAATTAAAATTATAACTATGATAAATCTTATTCCTAAATCTGGTAGGTGAAATTGATTTAAGGTGATATACTAAACATGTTAGTGTATCTAAAGGTATGTAAATATTATTGTTGACAAGATTAAGCGCTTGATCCTAACAATTATTTTGGATGTGATCGCAATTTTTTAGTTTATTAAAATTGTGGAGAAACTATATGAAGACTATATATATTAGGAAGCCTTGTATAATGTGAAAACTAATTCTAACACTCTAAATGTACAAATTTAATTTTGACTATTATGTCTTAAAACTAATTCTCTCATACGAAAATAAAAAATCATGTATCTGGAAAACAAAAATAACATGCGAGATTTAGAAAAAGAAAATTATGTTATAGTTAATTTAAAATTATTATACTTTAATAAATGTATATATATGTATTTACAAATAACATAAGTATTGCTAAAATATCTATATAAAATATAAGTTCAATAATTAAATTATTGGAGAAATCATACATGTATAAAAAAAATGGTAGAATAAAATCAAATAATTCTTAATTATTATATAGGAACATTTAAAATCTTTAAGGTGCAAAAATATATCCATGTAATTCTACACACTAATGATTAACCAGTTCGAATTCACATTAAATCCTTACGATCAATAAAAAGACTTATGCTTAATTAAATTTTCATGAAAAACAAGACTATTGGTAAATCTTTATAAGCATTAAATTTAATTATGATTAGAATGATATTGATTACAACCATGAGCGGTGATGATTGTGCGAAGTAAATAGCAAGTGATTGATTAAAGCTCACCCTATAATATTAGACTAATATAATAATATTTGTTATTATTTACGATAGGTATAACCCGACATATTTTGATATTAGGGTTGTATCATGTTACGATAAAAGAAGTATAATTCATGAGAAAATATCATTAAATACATATGGTAGATATAAAAATAATAACTTGACGACAAATAATAATCGTGGACAGTCAAACACCATTTAATAGTGCATAAATAACTCAATTATACGAAGCCCTGACTTGACAATATGGCAAAGCAAGTGGTCAATTTTACAAGGCGTTGCAGTACAGGGATAGCTGTTATCTTAAGAAGAAACGATGGATCTTCAACTTTTGTATTCTTTATTTTCCTTTTAACGAATTGTTTTATAAAACAAATATATGTATACTGTTAATGGTCACACACAACCTTCCATCCCCAATCACGTATGCATGTGTAAACATGTGCGCATATCTACACAGAAACATTTATATATCGCTATCGGTTTGTGCATCCTCGTTATACCATCACCGGTTGCTAAAAAGTGTTTAAAGTTGAGTAGCAATCATATTTGTAGTTACTTTCCTGGCTCGGATGCTTTTCTTCTTTTTTTCTAATTGAATACGTGAAACTCCAGCACATTGAATATACTTTGCAATCAGCATCTAAACGTTGGTCGTCTACACATGAATCTTACAGGTAGTGATGGTTTCTTAGCTTGTATAAGCTCTATAAATATGAGGCCCCAAAGTTCATATTTCATGACCAAAGGAGTCATATTTTGATTCACAAGCTCAATATACTAGCTGCTAAATATGGAATTCCTTCCTCTCCTTTCTTTTCTTCTCCTCTTGGTTGCCCTTGTCAGTGTCTTCCTTAAGAAACAAAAGCCCCAACCAGCCGCCGGAAACCATTCCAGTGATGAACAAATTCAACTCCTCCCACCCGGAAGGACCGGCTTGCCGCTGATAGGCGAAACCTTGGATTACTTTTCTAAGCTCCAAAATGGTGTCCTTTGGACCTTCGTGGCGGAAAGGATGAAAAAATATTCGCCCAAGGTTTTCAGGACATCACTGATGGGATACCCCACGGCAATCCTATGCGGCCCCGAGGGAAACAGATTCGTATTCTCCAACGAAAAAAAGCTTGTGCAAGTTTGGCTTCCAAGCTATTTCGACAAAATCTTTCCAAAAGTTGATAATACAGCATCAGGGGTTGCCTCACCCAACACCGAGCAGACCAAACTGATCCGCAAACACCTCCCTGCCGTTTTGAAGCTAGAGAATCTGATCCACTATATTGGCATGATGGACACGGTGATGAAGCAGCAATTGCGCACAGAATGGAATCGCGAAAAAATTAAACTTGTGCCTGCCATTAGTCAGTTCACATTGAGGCTGGCATGTCGATTTTTCTTGGGCATTGAGGACCCCAAGAAAGTTGAAGAACTTGCCATACCAATTACGGACGTAGACAAAGGCATTATGTCCATTCCCATAAACCTTCCCGGGACGAACTTCTACCGTTCTATTAAAGCGTCAAAGGTGATGCGCGACAAGATTCAGTTAACTGTTAGGCAAGCGAAGATTGATCTTCATGAGAAGAGGGAGTCCGAAAGGCCAAGTTTATTGACGCACATGCTGCTTACAGCTGATGAGAATGGACAGCTTTTCAATGAACTTTTCATTACGAACCATGTATATGGTATGTTAGTAGGAGGCTATGGCTCAGTAACTTCTTCACTAACCTTCATCATGAAGTACCTATCCGAGCTTCCTCATGTTTACGATGAGGTCCTTAAAGGTAAAGCTTCTTACTTGTAATCAGTTCCAGGAAGATGCTAATAAGAGTATGCTTTATAAACGACGACAAAAGCTTTCTGAGAAATCTCAGGTTCCTATTTGCTGATGATGCTAGCAAATTAAACTTGTACTTGCTGATGAGGCATGGGCAAGGCTTGTCTAGCTAGTAGTAACGATCGAGTTGTCTAGATAGCTTTTTAAGTACATAAAATTTAAGATCCACTTTCGTCGCTAAAGTCTAACTACATATAATTTCTAGTAAAACTTTGGGAGCTCAAATAGTGATAATTAAGTGGAGCTCAAATAATACTTTCAGTTATCTTAAATAAAAATTAGGTGAAGTACTTCAATTTTAACCGATGCAATATGATCCCCCATCACTCCATGGTAGTGCGGTAATGGATCTTATAGCCATTTGAATCACACACGGATACGAAATAGTTTTTCATACCTTCACAGTTCGAACAATTGACATATGTAAAAACAATCTACACTCTAGATGATGCCCCATCACTCCCTTCATTGATGGTACAATATTCGTCGTCTTAATCTATTTTTGTCATAGAATACGTAATATTTTGTGTGTGTGTAAGTGACGTGGAGGCTTATTAGTTCAAGAAGAATTCACACAATCTTACAAGTGGTTTCGTGTATTTTTTTGTTGGGGATGAAGAGCAACTCGAGATAGCAAAGTCAAAGGAACAAAATGAGGTGCTTAGTTGGGAGGATGTAAAAAGGATGAAGTACTCGTGGAATGTTGCTCGAGAAGCACTAAGACTGATGCCACTTATATCTGCAGCATATCGAGAGGTCATTACAGATTTTACTTACGCTGGATACAAAATTCCGAAAGGTTGGAAGGTAAATTAACATATTGATCTCGTTTTTGGTGTTACACTGAAATTCATGCAATGGATGATAAGCGGCACATCTAAATAGTTTCACTTTAAAAAAGAAAGAAAGAATAAATATCACCATCTAAAATAGGTAAATTCTAGTTTGTGATAACATTTTGATTTTGCACATGCATCACATGTGCCGGAACTAATAATACTCCCTTCATCCCTGATAATTCGACTTTGCACGCATATTAATTATTTAGGTTATATATTGTGTGTTATTTCTATTTAACCGTTTAGAGAGAAAAGGGGAAGAGAGTGGGCTCGGAGGGAAAAAAAATAGTTGGTAGATTTTTAAAAATGAAGAAAGAAATAGAATAAAAAAGTGTAAAGTGGTGAGCCAAGAAAGAGAACATGAATTGGTAGAGAGTAAATGTGAAGAAAGAAATATAATAAAAAAATGTATAAAATGGTAAATATGTAAAAATAGTTACAAAATCTTTTCTTAATTTGGAAGTGATCAATTATTGTGGGACTGCCCAAAAAGAAAATATGATTAATTTGTGAGGGACGGATGGAGTACTACTTAATGAGAATAACCAAGTTGGTGTAACATTACCTTTGATTTTACACTAAAACTAATTTAGGTAATGACCTTAGCTTAGCCCACTACCACGTTCTCTACTTACTTAGAGTTACCTATCAGTATCCTCATGTTTTTAAGACAATGCTACCGGGGTAGTTGGTCTAACACCACTTTTGGTGTTACATAATTACCTACTTATTTATATTACATATGAAGTGAACAAACTTTGGTAGTTGATGTAATACAATTTTTTATTTTACGTAACTAACGACTTAGAATAATGACAATTGATATTATAAGAAAATTGTTAAAGTGACACAAGACAAAAACATTAACTAGTAAATAACTACATCTAAGGATATATATGGTTTGTCTAAAATCCAATTTACACAATGTTAATAGTAAAAACTTATATTTCATCCTTGATTTTTTTAAACTATTGTATTGTTAACTTAATTTTTGCATGCACACTGCATGTACCAACATAACTAGTTCATTTAAGATATGTTGATCCAACAAGTGAACTGACTTAACCTCATCTTGCATTTTTTTTTCCAGTTGCATTGGATGGCAAAAGCCACACATGAGAATCCTGACTATTTTCCAAATCCAAAACAATTTGATCCGTCAAGGTTCGAAGGAACTGGACCACAACCATTTGCATTCGTTCCATTTGGAGGGGGACCTCGGATGTGTCCGGGCAATGAGTATGCAAGAATAGTAATACTTGTTTTCATGCATAATGTGGTTACAAAATTCAGGTGGGAGAAGTTGCTTCCCAATGAGAAGGTTGTACACACTGCCGTCCCGACCATGGCTCACGGACTGCTGGTTCGTCTCCTGCCTCACAAACAATAATTTGGCATTTGAACTTGTTTTCTTCTAGCTTTTCTGAAGTCTGTATTGTGTAGAACAATCCTTGCCGTTGCAGTTGGTATTTAAGCTTTGTTACATTTGGTTTTATTTGAATTTGTAATAACCGATATATGACCGTGACGACGATATGTAAGCCTTTTAATAGATAAAATGTGTCTATAAAAACATAAAAGCTGGCAATTTACTTTATTTTATTTTTTTTGGAAACAGGAGAACTTCATTTAATTAAGCAATAATAGCTTGAGTCACACAACATGGAGTGACTTTCCCACTTGCTTCTAGATTCAAGAGGGTGGACAAAAAAATCGGCTAATGATTTCATAGTTGGTATCCGTTTGCTGATTTCCCGCTTGCTTCGCCATGTGGTCTGCACAAAGTTGGTTTTCCTGTAAGCATGGGAAACTTTCACCTGCCAAGTTCTTTTAAGGAGCTCCATGCATTCAAAAGCCAAGGTTTCAATAGAGGGGGCAGGGGTGAGTCAGTTTGTAGTAAGATAAGAGGACAACATTGGCTAATCTGATCAGGGACATGCCTTGCGCCTATGTCAAGCATTATGTTTCTGTAGTTTCTATTCCAGGCTAGCATTAACCCATCACGAACCAACCACCATTCCGCGGTGTGGCTATCAGTGTTCTGTAGACGTCTTGAGCAGCCAATGATCGGTTTGCTGGGGTGATCCCTGATTATAGCCAAAACAAGTGCTTTGTTAAGGTTTTGTAGCCCGCTTCCATCTGTATTCATCTTGATCCATTGCTCAGGCGGTGGGTTCCATCTTACTTGAATGAGGGTTTTGGGAGGATTACGCAAGCTAGTAGGGTTGATAAAGAAAAGGTAGTCTCAGGTACAGGCCATGGCCTCACTTATGATCTGCAAAGTGGATGGGAATTCAGAGTTTAGGATGGAAAGTTTATTTCTATAGTGCTAAATTAGGGACAATTGGAAGGCAAATAATGTGTTCCAAGGGATTGTGCGCTAGCTAGTTACCTGGAGGGGTCTAGGCGTCTAGCTAGTTGTCTTTGAATGGTGGTTGCAGGGTCTACTATATTCCAGATGTTCAGAATCGTGGGGCAGGTACTGAGGCATTGGACAATGGTTTTTGTACCGCTCCAATTTTTCAAAACGTTAATTTATACTACCTATAAAAGTATCAATCTTGTAAATCTTTTTATTTTATTTTTGTCGTTCGTTAATTATTTTAATAACAATCTTATCCTTTAATAATTACTACTCCATTATTACTCTATCCTTTCATAAATACTACTCCATTATTACCCTACCCTTTCATAAATACTATTGTTAATTACTAATTGTGTAATCATTTTGGGTGTTACCCTCCGTTAGTTATTTCAATAACAACTTTACCTTCCCTAATTAATTTTTTTGTACTGTGTTTAAGAAACATTATGTTATAAATTTAATCTAAATCAATATTTACATATTGGGAAACAAAATATGTAGTTGTTAAAAATATATTTATATATATGTATGCGTGTGTGGGTGTATGCACATGCGCACTACCTCTAAAAGTATAAATTTTATAAAAAAAATGTGACGATTATGTCTTCCGTTAATTATATTCTTACCCTTTTTTTATTACTCCTTTTTAAATTTTAATGAAATTAAAATAATATTGAGTAATGAATCTATTTTATACATTGATTGAAAAATGAAAAGTGTGATGAGAAAGAAAAATATAACAAAAAAGTTCCTTTATTATATTCTTTTAAGTTAGTTAAAATAAAATAAATATTAGATATTGACCTGGTTAATGAGAATTGTAATTTTCTTTCCTCATTTTAGTTAGTAAGCAATTAACCAATTGAAAAATTGAAAAACGAAAACAACATAAAGAAACTAAAATTTGTGAAAAATCAATTAAGAAACAGAAAATTGTTAGGAAAACAAAAAAAAAGGGTTAAATAAAAAAAAGGCTCGAATATGGTGCAAATTTGAATTGAAAATATGCTCAGTTATTGTAGTTGAAGACCGAGTGTTTTGTGTTTTTTATTGATGAAACATAAAGGACTTCGTCTTGAAAATTACAAATCTTAACCATTAACCAATTTAATAATTTACAAAAATAAAGACATAGATTCATCCTTTTAAGTTCTCTATTTGCTTTTATTTTCAACAGTACCATCAAACATTTCTTCAATCCAAAGCTTACAAAGAATATTTTCAAACATTGAATTGATTACAATTGCGATCATCAAATAACATTTCTTCTAAAAAATTCACAAAAAGTTAAGAACATAATTGAATTATATTATTTTTATCCCGAGTAAGATAATAATATCACCTCAAATATTTCTCTCGACTATATTCTCGTGCATCGCACGTGCTCTATACTAGTGACAAATAAAGAAAGTAAAAAAATTCAAAAATATTCTAAAGTCTCCCAATTAAGTATTCAAAACATCTGGTAATAAGTCTTCAAGAAATAACAATAAATGCCACAACGGCTTAAAACGGTTATATTGACCTCAACTACTTCTACACAGAATTTTAAAATAAAATATAAACCAAAATATAACAAGGTTACTTAGACGTCTCTTGCAATCTATCTGACAATAAATGTAGAAGAAAAATCCTTCACTAAAAAAGCTTTAATAACAAGTTTGTTCTCATATTCGTAAAGTAATATCAATTTTAACACCACCAAGTAACGGAGTTCTTTGGACGAGAAGCATATGCCTCGGGGTTAATTCGATACTAAATCCGACGCAAAACTTGATACTCAAGCAAGAAATATGTATATTTGAGTTTGAATTAGAAAATTGATAAATCAATTCCAAAGTTGAACTTGACCAATCCAGCAAACTGCATTATTGAAATGAGAGAGAAACGAAAAAGGATCACTTGTATCGAGTACATCAACTTCCCTTAAAAAGAATGTGATTGGATCGAGCATGGAATGCCCCCCAAGAAGAAAATATGGCTTGAATTCTAATTTGGAATGCGATAGTAGGGGATATTATATGGATTCTTATCCAAAAATTCACTCTCCATTATGCGTTTAACCAGATTACAAAGTCTTTGCTAACATCAAATCCGGAAAAGGACTTAATAGCCATTTCCTGCCAGTTGGTTTCCAAAGCACTGCTTAATATGTATGCTAAATGAATATAGCTAAAAATATACTAGCAATTAGCGTATGACGCGTAGCGGTTATCATTTGCGGTCAAGCTTGCTTAAGTACGTCATTGGTAATTACCTAATTGAAAAGTAAGATTCTAAAAGGATTCTAATGGAATCCATAAGGATCGTGACGTGATCCTTAGGGATCCTAATAGATCTGGCCTAAAACTCAGCCGTCATGCTCCTACCCACAGCTATATAAAAGGGACAACTCCAGGTACGTAAATAACTACACAGAGAGACACACAAAACTTTCAAGCTTTTTCAGAATCTTTATCCTGTAGTTATGTTCTGACTTAAGCATATGAGAATTCTTCGCCAGGAACCCAACTTGGGGATCGCTTGTTTTCTGTTTTGTAGGTCATTGTCTCTGATTAAGGTTCCAGAGTAACAGATTAGCGCTATCTGTAGGACGCGCCAGCCTAGCCGATTGACCTCAAGAAACCTCAACAGTTATACCGCGAGTCCCCATTGGCTACTTGTCAAAAGTGCTAAAGAACCACAGCTGCTGCCATGGGTCTCAAATTCAATTGTCATCACAATAAAAAAAATAAAAGTTCAAAATGTAGCGAGCTGCCGTAGGCAGCCCTATGGCAGAACCATCAACGTCGCGGACCCCAGAGATAGCATCACGCATAGACAAGGACAGTTCTACCACGCCGTCGAGCTCCAGATCTGCACTACCAGTTTGGCATGCCCATACAAGGTGCCGACATCACAGCAAAGAAAAAAAAAACGAAACAATTCACAGATGGAGGTCCGCTGCAAGAAGGCCACCGACCTGCCACCTCGGGTGAACAATATAACCAGTTTGAAATTACCGCCACAGGGACCTCCACTGCGGCAGTCCACGTGACATCAACAAGCAACCGGCCAGATGGCTCTGCATGAAGTAGTCAAACAAACCATCACCGCCGCAAAACTCTTCTTCGATCATCACAAAAAATAGCCACCAAAGGGCTACCCTAACTGCCACTATCGGGATCCAGAGTAATTTCACAACATCCCGAAGAAAAAAAACAAAACAAAAAAGAAAGAAGAGGAAGAAAGGATAGTGATGCCGCCGCTGCATCTACAACGCCGCCACCGCTTAAACGGCGCAAGCGCCATAACTGCCATCACGTATCTCCAATAGGCAGCCATCACAAAGGGTCAAAACCCTAACTGAGTGCCGCTACACATCTCCATCAACATCTTGGCCTCGCAATGGGCATCGTTACCGAGCCCATCCTTTATGTGCCATCTTCGCCTTCCTCGTCTTTGTAACCCATGCCCTCATAATTGGGCAGCGAAAGACGAAGGGCATGCCATCGGGCCACAAGCCGCGTCCGGCATGCCATTTTTAGTCAAGAATCACAAAATCATGGCACCTTGCCGGCAGCAAGGTCAGTGCTGCTTGTGAAAGAGAAGAGGCAGATCCAATCAAGGGCTTACACTGCATCCAAAAACATCAACAGTGACATGAAAATCACTTCATAAGTGAGGGATCAATTCATAGGACCCTATGATTTCAAAAGTCGTGCTTAGGGTTTCTACTGCAGCATCCTGCCAACTTGACGTTATATATTATCTCGTGGTATATTAGGTCATAGAGTGGCCTCTATATGTGACATATTCATAGCATTGCTCATTGATGAGCTAATCTTACAGTAATTGAGTCACGAGCATTGCCAATGCATCTAGTGAAAGAGAGCACTTTGTCAGTCTATGCCGATAACATCACTACTATATCTAGTAAAGTTGCGAGCTTATCAAATCTAGTTCCTCACAATATATCGATAAATTGTAGCAACTTCTTTACTGATCATCAATGACATCTTGCTACAACAGACTCCACTTCCTCTAGCTTTATATGCTCATCCAGTCGAGTAGACATATTATAGTCTTCTATATCTCTATTAAGCATATAGGTCTTCTTGTGACCACGCCTTACATATAGGCTGAAAAGCCATCTTTATATTCATGCTTTCTCAGGCGAGGGACTTTATATGTTATGAGAGCAGCAATATTACTTGCTCAATGCTTCGCACCTTCTTATTTAGTGTTGTGGCAACAAAGTACTTTTTTATTTCAATCGCAGCCCTCAAGGGCCTTTACAATCCATCAAACCCCAAAGGCATTTAGGTGAGCTTTGTGCTCCAGTAGCCCTCATGGCCGCTTACTAGAACTCTACATTTCACTAGCCCCCAAGGGTGGTTCTCAAGGGATGAACACCCCTAAAGGTGACAGGATTAAGTTCTATTTGACTGTTTAGCTAACTCTAACCCGTGAAACGACAAAGTATTATGTGGGACTTCAACGTACTACCACTCTTTGTCAATTCAAAAAGCCAGCCAAGCGTGAGTGCGAGGCTTTTTTGCCACCTCTTAGCTTATGATAAGACCTAGCAGCAAAGTAACGTAAGCACGATGTGGTCAGCCCAAGCTAAAGAACACTCACTTACAACACTCTCCGATGGAGAGGCAAAAATTGCATGGTCAAGTGAAACCCCTCAAGGGAGATTTAAGCACTTGGACAAATTACTATTACTAAGGGGCACAGCCATTAAGGATCTCAAGATCCTATGATCTATCTGCGAAAGACAATAAGCGTTCTTGGGTGAAATCCTAAGACCTAACTCTAAAGAGCTAAAGTTCGAATAGCCTTCTTAGAGAAAATTATGTGGCTTGAGCTCTCAAGAGCTTAAGTTTGAGCACAATGAAGTAGAGAAATATTTTGTGCCCCTACAAGCGGATGAAAAATTCTTTACAAATTTGATGCCCGTCTCAAGACACCTAGTATACACTTCCTCAACCAAACATTTTTGCAAAGAAAATGGGAGGCTTATGATATAGCTTAAAATATAACACCAATCAACACATGAGATATGTCAATTATGACTCATTGTCAAGCTTGGTTTACTGCGAGATTGGTAATTACCTTATTAGAAATTAAAATTGTAAAAGGATCCTAACGTGATCCTATAGATCTAACCCAAGGCCTAACCATCAGACTCCTACCTATAGCTCTATATAAGAGGACTACCCTAGGTATGCAAACAACCACACAGTCTTTCATGCTTAGCATCAGAGAGTTCTCTTTCAGGAACCCCATACAATGGTCTCTCATTTTTTGTTTTGCAGGTCATTGTTTCTAGCTAGGGTTCCGGTGCATATTTTCAGCAGCAACAAATGTATGTCTTGAATATTTCCAAATATGTTTGGTAAAAAAAATGCCAAGTACATGCAGTCATATAGAAGATTCTCTTATCTGGGTTTGATGTGTCTCGGATCCATGATACTGAGGCAACGAGGTTGTTTCATGCAACGAACGTCAGCGAGCACTCGTACCCTACCTTTACAACTGTTGTTATAACCCTTTCTCTGTGCACGCATTCAGGAGCTTTGGGTGCAGGAGAGAGGGTTCACTCTTTTGCAGTAAAGCTTGGACTAGATGCATACTTTCATAAGAAATGCTTTCACATCAATGTACGAAAGATCAGGTTATGTCTTTGAGACTCTGACAATGCATACTCTGTGTTTTGTGAAGTTAATAGCATAAAAAAACATGGGTGTCATGGAATGCAATGATTGTAGGACTTCTCGAGAATAGTATATGCAAGAAGCATTCGAATTGTTCTATAGCATGCTACATGGAAAAAGATTACCAAATTATGCCACAAATTACAAATATTTTGCATGTCTGTGCTTATTAAAAACTACAGTTTGCCTGTCGGTTCTGGGAAGGAGATTCGCTATGCACTGTGGAGAAACAATTTGGTAGATGATATTTCAGTCATCAATGCTCTTGCGAGCTTCTACTTGAGAAATTAGACGGATGCGAGAAGCGGAATCCTTGTTCCAGAGGATAAGGTTTGAAGATTTGGTTTTGTGGAACTCCCCATTTGATGGATATACCTTAAACAGAGAGTGGTTGAAAGCATTAAAGTTGTTCCATAAATTTATTTATGTGGAAATGGCAAGACCAGACTTTATCACAATTTTTAGCATTCTTCCAACTTGTCAGCGTTAAATTTATTAGAGGTATTAGAAGAAGAGAAGCATGAAAGAAATCTTGTATTTCTGATGTGTATGAAATTGTATACAAAGGGCTCTATTTATAGAGCAAATGGAGTGATTTGTGTGGTGGATACATGTGTAGCTTAGGCTAGGCCAGTAGTGGAGGCATTGGGGGGCACAGGGGGCACGTGTCCACTTGCTGCCTTCCTATTCTCTCTTGTTTAGAGCACACCGGCAATAGTGCATTACCGCCAGGGGCGGAGGAGGCTCCACCGTGCACCAGTGTTTGCGAAGAGAGGGAAAAAGGAGGTTGAAGTTCTAGTGTTTTGCGATGAGTGGGGCTTACAAGAGTACGATGCAGCATGTAGATAACTAAGTTGATGATTAATGGAGGTGAAATGATGATCCCACCAAAAAGACATAACACAAAACTGATAATTCACCAATTCATTCAGAAAATATAGAGAACAATTTATTACTAAGAAATGGTAAAACCAATCTCTGAAAATCCAAGGAGAAGAATGGTGGCCAATGAATTACAAGAGTAAGTGAGGGACTGAAGAGTGGAAACGGCGGAGTCGATGACAATTTGCAACGGCCCATGCTAGAAACGAAGGCACTGTCTTTGCCGAACTCAATTCTCGAACCATCGCAATCTCCTCGTAGTACATCCACGATCAACCCGTCTCTTCTTCTACTGTTGAAAGTTCGAATGATCTTGAGATCTCTATAAATTGCCTCGATGGCAACGATTGCTCTATTGGCTAATAAATAGTGCCACGTTTCACTGGCACAGAAGTGTGAGAATTAAATAAGAAGAATCTTGGTAACCAGGGATTCTAACAAGTTTGTTAACTCTTAATTTTTAAGCGTATGTGTCTAAATTTGTTGCCAACATTTTTATTACTATTTCCACCGCCATTCAGCTTCACATGCTCATGGTCATGTCCCAAGAAATGATTTCACGCTCTATTATTCTATTCACATTTTTGCTTGTTAGCAATACTAATAACTCGTTACTATTATGTCTTTTACGAACTTATGCTGTTAAGAAATAGACTCGACGATGTTATCGTATTTAACATTCTTCATTGTGTGCAAACTTTCAATTGCACTAATAATCAAAACCAAGACCATGCACAAAGAGATAGTTGATTATGTAATATGTTGCTCTAAAAGTTTAAGCTATTAGAGAATATGCTAATAATGCTATCATGCTTTCTTGTAGCGAAACGCATTAATTTTCAGCGATGAAAGAAAAGCGTGGACAAACTTATTAAGGCATGAGTTTAGGCATATTCTTATTGCCACACACACACAAACACACAAACACACAAACACACAAACACACATACACACGTATACATGTATAAAGTGCCCACCCCGCTCAACATTTGTAGCTCCACCACTGGGCTAGGCCTTATAAAGCTATAACTTAATTATTTACATTAACATGCCCCCATAAACTTAAGGTGGTGGATATAAAACTAGCTTAAGTTTTGAGGTTAATGGTACGTGCCATGTTTGAGGTGAATGGCGACCCTTCCGGAAGATTGAGATCCAAATGTAGGTTCCGAAGTGAAACAAATGATCCAAGCAATGCCTAAGTGAATCAAAAGTCCTGAGGCGACTTCTGGTGATTCTAAACGACAGATCCAGCGACCAAGGGATACAAGGTCCTGGGCAATTTTTAGCATGGTAAATATGTCGAGGAAGCAAATTAAAGTACATGAAGGTTCTTCCGAGGAAACTTCTAAAAATCCTATGCAAGGTTTAGTGACCAAGAGAACTAAAACCTTGGGCTGATGATATCCATCAATTTCATATGACAGATCGAACGACAGTGACTTGAAGATCCCAGATGAAGGTCTAAGTGTACAACCAAGTGCATAGAGGTCTTGGTATGATTCCAGGCAATTGTAGGGGCGAGATCCAACGGGATAATAAAGGTCTTGGCATGATTCTCGGCAATTGCATGATACAAAAGGTGGATGAACAAACAGAGTTAGCAACATTTCCAAAGATAGGGAGACGACAAAAGGCAACAGAATGATTACAACCATGCGAGGCAAGTGCCATGGCAACAAAAAATCATTCATGTTGACTCATCACAGAAAATCAATAGCAACCGGTAGAGCGACAATATTGTGGATCCAGTTTGGTACAGCTCCATGGTGACAGTGGTGAGGGTCTAAATCTGGGGCAGCATGGAGATGCCGATGATAACAGTGACGTGATAGGCACATTAACTATGGCATCATGACATGAATGAGAGACACAACCATCGTTGGCTCAACGATAGCGTTGATATGATCATGATAGTAGCTGAGACAGTTAATTGCTGATAATGCCGGGTACTGATGCACCGATGGTTCTGCTTTTCAGCAAAGGAAAGAGCAAATACACTACAAGAATATTGGTCATTGAGGTATAGTCATCTGGGAACTTGATTGAAGATAAAAATTCGCACAATCTTTTTTTCTCATATGATAAGTTATAGTATGCAGCATGCATAATATATGAGTCACCTACATGATGTAAGTGCAAATCAGGTCTCACACATAGTCCTTGTCACGTCCCGAACCCACGGCTGGGCCCGTGAACCAGGTCAGTGACCGACGGCAGGTCCATTGAACTCTCACCCAGGGCTCCGCCAGGCCTTAATATAACCTTTGCATACCTTTGTTACAATTTGCTAAACTCCACACCATTAATAACATAACTAGTTCGATCAAATATTAAAAGGAAAATTTTAGATGCGATGCAGACAATCATAGATACACTGACTAGTCCGTTAAGGTACTATCCCATATCAATGCACCGACTAGTCCATCAAGGCACTAGCCACTGACTAGTCCATGAAGGCACTAGCCCATAAAAATGCAAAATCTCATGTCAATGTATAGAATGACAACAATTCGATAATACAACATGTTATTCAATGTTCGATGGGTAATAAGTAATGAGCATTGATAAGAATTCCCATAAACATTTTAAGGTTCAGTGAAAGGTTTTCAAGGCAAGTAATGCAACTTGTATCAACATAATAGAGTCCAAACGAATAGCGATGAAAAAGCCGAATAACATGCGATTATTAATATTGGAGTTTTCTGGACAATAACATGTTGATATCAATTCATACCTCAGAGTTCGACATAAGTCATAAGTAAATCAAAAGTACTTACGATTACGAGTTATAAAAATAACGGTTCGGAGTCCTTACCCAGGGTTCAGATAGAATCCCTTACCTGGATCCGCAGTTAGCTTATCCTAACCGAAAAGTCTTTAACTTTACCCTAAACAGAATAATCAAATCATTAGAACACAACCTATAGTACTATATTGTAACTTAATACAGACTCACACATACTCCCAAAATGAACCCCCCTTACTGGATATGTAAAATTACCAAAACGCCCTTAGGGTGTAAAATTACCAAAATGTCCCTCTCAAACTTAAATCACCAAAATAACTTCCCCACAAGTAAAATCACCCAACAATCTTACTGTATGTAAATTCATCTCAAAATACCTCTTATAGGTAAAACTACTAAAATACCCTTTCGGGGTGGTAAATTACCAAAATACTCTCGTTACACTTAAATCGTCAAATGACCTTTTCGTAAGTAACATCACAAAAATATTCTTACCGTATGTAACTTTACTCAGAAATACCCTATAGGGGCAAAATTACCAAAATACCCCCTAGGGTGGCAAATTACCAAAATGCCCCTGAGGGTTTCCGGCACCAGAAAAATCTCAAAAATATCTTTAAATGCTATTTTAAGCATCCTGATGTCCTTTCTTGATTAAAATTTGTTTTAGAGAATTTTCATCCGAAATTCAGAATTCGGTGTCTAGACAGAGCACCAAAATATCAGTTTCACGAAAAATACCTATTGGCCTCAGAATGACACAAAATTGTAGAATATGGAACATATCAGTAAAATAATATTTTACTAAAATTTTTAGATTAAATTAACTTTGTTTACTATGTTAACTAAATCTAGAATTGTTCCTAATCGACACCCTAGTTCAGCACCCTTTGCAGACACTGAAAATTCCCAAACAATTCCAGAGCGTATGTCTCGTAAAAATATTAGGGGTTGCTATTTTTGACTTTGCCTAATTTTGGCCCTAACCATTTATGAAAATTTATGGAAAAAACTGCCTAATTAATTTAAAGTCTTTAGCGAAATTAATCCAACCTATTCTAGTCATACCCAAGAGCCCACTAGCGAAATTAATCCAATTTATGGTTACTGTTCAAATTAATCCCACATAGTATTTCACCTTTCATACACTGTTCCCAACCTATTCTAGTCATACCCAAGAGCCCACTAGGGTCCCATTTCATGAGAACACGTCGACATTGTCAACAGTCAATTCTTCAAACGCATCAAACCGGTCAAAGTGCGCGTGCCCAAGTCACGCGCGTTTTCTGCTCCACGCGCCTTGTGCGAGACTTGGTCACAAATTATTTTACATTGATGTCACTCACGGTAGCACGACTGTCACACCGAGACCACCTGAAGACCTTTTCATAAAAAATGTCGACTGACGGGGCAACAGAAACAACTGGGTCAAGGGGCAAAGGCCTTGGCCAACCCCATGGGGTCGCCCTCGCCCTCCCCTTAAGCCATGGGGCCGGCCTCAGCCTCCCCTTAGGCCATGGGGTCGGCCTTGGCCTCCCCCTCGGTTCTTCACTTTTCACGCAAAGTCCCTTTCACATTTTTTCCGCTTTCGTGCGCTCTGTATGTGACTTTGACACTTTGTTCGTCATATGGGTACGATTCTTGGCAACACACAAGTCATAACGCAACTTTCAGATTCATCATTGCTGATAAGAACACCTACCAACGGTGCGCCCAAAGTTTGCCAAAAAGGGAAAGTGGCCTTGGGCTCCAAAAATGAAAGTTAGCCATTTGGCCTTGGCCAACCCCGGGGGGTTGGCCTCGGCCTTCCCCATGCCTAGAGGGTCGGCCTCAGCCTCCAGGATGGGTTGGCTTCGGCCGTTTTCCCCCAGTGGTTCACCCCTCCGCACACCGCTCTTTTCACACTTTTTTTTTTGTTTTGTATGCTTCGTACGTGACTTTGGCACCTTGTTCGTCATGTAGGTATGATCCTCGTCGACACACTTGTTATAATACAACTTTTGGATTTGTCATTGCCCATTAAAACACCTTCTGTCGACGCGCCCGAAGTTCACCGAAAGGAGGGAGTGGCCTTGAGCTCCTTCATGCTAGTTGGCAATTGGCCTCGGCCTCCCCAGGGGGTCGGCCTCCTAGGGGCCTTGGCCTTGGTCTTCCCCCCATTTTTGGCCTATGGCCTTTCCCACCCAACGCACTTATTTTCTCGAGTCTTTGCACCTCCATGATGTTTACGGACATGTTCACACACCAACCTCACGACGTCTGTCGTGCATCAACCTGGTGACGTCTGTCGTCCGTGACCGCACACCACTCCTGCGATGCCCATCACCCAAAGTCACGAGCTACTGCCGAATGACCCATCGCCGACGACCGCATACCATCACTCCCAACTTTGTCATTACTGCATGTTGCATTCATTATTTTATTATAACAGGCACACTCAACTCACATCCCATCTTCAGGACACCCGACGCGTGCCTGTGCGCCGTCTCTATGATGTTCGTCGCCGCGCCCGTGCACCATTTTCATGATACGTGCCCCCGTCACCAAGTATTTCTCTGTGACGTTCGTCGTCGTGCCTGTGCGCCATCGTCATGATACGTGCCCTGGCACCAAGTATTGTACCGCAACGTTCGTCGTAGTGCTCATGTGCCATCGTCATGATACGTGCCCCCGACACAAAGTATTGCTCCGCGACGTTCGTCACCATGCCAGTTTCATAACACGTGCCCAACACCAACTGTTGTCCCGCGATGTTCGTCGCTGCGCCCATGCGCCATCGTCATGATACGTGCCCCCAGCACCAAGTATTGCTCTGCGACGTTCATCGCTGAGCCACTTCCATAACACGTGCCCCGGCACCAAGTGTTGCTCTGTGAAGTTCGTCGCCGTGCCCATTCAGCATTCTCATGATACGTGCCCTGGCACCAAGTATCGCTTCGCGATGTTCGTCGCCGCGCCTGTGCGCCATCGTCATGAGACGTGCCCCAGCACCAAGTGTTGTCTCTGCGATGCTCGTTACCGCTCCTGTGCACCATTTCCTTGACATGTGCCCATAGCACCAGGCATTGTCTTCACGACGTTCGTTGCCGTGCCCATGCACCACTTTCATAACACGTGCCATGGCACCAAGTGTTGTCTTCGCGACGCTCGTTGCCGTGCCCGTGTGCCATCGTCATGATACGTGCCCCCGGCACCAAGTATTGCTCTGCAATGTTCGTCGCCGTGCCACTTTCATAACACATGCCACGACACCAAGTGTTGTTCCGTGACGTTCGTTACCGTGCACGTGCACCATTCTCATGATATTTGCCCCCGACACCAAATACTGCTCAGCAACGTTCGTCGCGTGCCTGTGCACCATTGTTATGATACGTGCCCCGGCACCAAGTATTGTTTCGCTATGTTCGTTGTCGTGCCTGTGCGCCATCATCATGATACGTGCCCTGGCACCAAGTGTTGTCTCTGCGACGCTCGTCACTGCACCCGTGCGCCACTTCCATGACATGTGCCCACGACACCAGGTATTGTCTCCGCGACATTCGTCACCGCACCTGTGCACCACTTTCATAACACGTGCCCCGGCACCAAGTGTTATCTCCGCGACGCTCGTCGCCGCGCTCGTGCGCCACTTCCATGATACGTGCCCCCGACACCAAGTATTGCTCCGCGACGTTCGTTGC
Organism: Escallonia herrerae; assembly: GCA_033070095.1. Lineage (NCBI taxonomy): Eukaryota > Viridiplantae > Streptophyta > Magnoliopsida > Escalloniales > Escalloniaceae > Escallonia > Escallonia herrerae. Next base: position 91,720 of record JAVXUP010000693.1, read on the forward strand.
CTCGCCACTTACATAACATGTGCCCCCAGTACCAGGTATTGTCTCATGTCGTTAGCATCGCACCCATGTGCCACAATAAATGTCTCGTGCTGTAGGCACCGCGCCCATGTGCCACAATCATGTTACATGCTTCTGGGGGCTCCGTTCGTAGTGCTCCGGCACGAGGACCCCTCACAGCAAGATGAGCTCACAACCTTATAGTGATCGACGCCATGGGATGGGCTCACAACCTTAAAGCCATTGCCGTCACAATCATGGGGGCTCCGGCACAAGGACCCCTTGTAGCGGGATGAACTCACAACCTTATAGTCATCGCCGCCATGGGATGGGCTCACAACCTTAAAGCCATCGCCATCACAATAACGGGGGGCTCCGGTACGAGGACCCCTCGTAGTGGGATGAACTCACAACCTTATAGTCATCGCTGCCACAGGATGGGTTCACAACCTTAAATCCATCACCGTCATAATTACGGGGGGTCCGGCATGAGGACCCTTTGCAGCGGGATGAACTCACAGCCTTATAGTCATTGCCGCCACGAGATGGGCTCCGTCATAATTAAGTATTGAAGTTGATGGTCTCTGCTTCTCCGTCCGCTACATAGTGTAGGGGACGTCCAAATACAGAAATTTTTTCTAAGTGTTGAAGTTGATTGTTTCCGCTTCTCCGTCAGCTACACAGTGTAGCGGACGTTCAAATATAGAAAAAATTTTCTTAGTGTTGAAGTTGATTGCTTCTGCTTCTCCGTCAGCTACACAGTGTAGCGGACGTTCAAATATAGAAAAATTTTCCCCTAAGTGTTGATGTTGATGGTCTCTGCTTCTCCGTCCGCTACACAGTGTAGCAGACGTCTAAGTACATAATGTTGATTGTTTTTGCTTCTCCGTCCGCTACACAGTGTAACGGACGTTCAAATACATAAAATTTTTCTAAATGTTGAAGTTGATTGTTTCTGTTTCTCCGTCCGCTACACAGTGTAGCGGACGTCCAAATATGTAATCATGTTGATTATTTTTGCGTCTCCGTCCGTTACACAGTGTAGCGGACGTTCAAATACAGAAAAAATTTCTAAGTGTTGATGTTGATGGTCTCTGCTTCTCCATCCGCTCATAGTGTAGGGGACGTCCAAATACAGAAAATTTTTCTAAGTGTTGAAGTTGATTGTTTCCGCTTCTCCGTCAGCTACACAGTGTAGCGGACGTTCAAATATAGAAAATATTTTCTAAGTGTTGAGTTGTTGATTGTTTCTGCTTCTTCGTCCGCTACACAGTGTAGCGGACGTCCAAATACGTAATGTTGATTGTTTCTGCTTTTCCGTCCGCTACACAGTGTAGCGGACGTTCAAATACAGAAATTTTTTCTAAGTGTTGAAGTTGATTGTTTTTGCTTCTCCGTCCGCTACACAATGTAGCGGACGTCCAAATACGTAATGATGTTGATTGTTTTTGCTTCCCTGTCCGCTACACAGTGTAGCGGATGTCCAAATACTGAAAAAATTTCTAAGTAACGAGGTTGATTGTTTCTGCTTCTCCGTCCACTACATAGTGTAGTGGACGTCCAAATACTGAAAATTTTTCTAAGTGTTGAAGTTCATTGTTTATGCTTCTCCATCCGCTACACAATGGAGCGGACGTCCAAATACGTAATGAGGTTGATTGTTTTACACAGTGTAGCGGATGTCCAAATACTGAAAAATTTTCTAAGTAATGAGGTTGATTGTTTCTGCTTCTTCGTCCGCTACACAGTGTAGCGGACGTCCAAATATTGAAAAATTTTCTAAGTGTTGAAGTTCATTGTTTCTGCTTCTACGTCCGCTACACAGTGTAGCGGACATCCAAATATAAAATTTTTTCTAAGTGTTGAAGTTCATTGTTTCTGCTTCTCCGTTCGCTACACAGTGTAGCGGACGTCCAAATATGAAAATTTTTCTAAGTGTTGAAGTTCATTGTTTTTGCTTCTCCGTCCGCTATACTGTGTAGCGGACGTTCAAATACTTTGTGTTGAAGTTTATTTTTTTAGTAAATTGGCGACCGAAGAGTTGTTTTAGCCACGGAATCAACAATCTCAATATCGATTAACAATAAAAAAAATGTACGATTAACAATCAACAATATCAACATCGACGAAATCTCAAAAGGCACAATTAAGAACCTAAAATTCGGAAAAATAATGAAGATTAACATAAAATTGTTCATAACAGAATTTAGGGTTAAACATTGGGGGAAAGTTTTTTCACAAGTGCTCCGATCAAACACCGTTACTTGAAAATTACACTTTCTCGTGTGTTCAAACACTACAAAGTCCCCGAGTTAGAGGTCATGCTGCTACACGAATTCGTTCCAACCCTCTGCGAACTAAATTTGACCTTGGCCGGGCTTCATCTTCATTCTTACATGCCATGACCCCTTGCGACTGGTTAAAGTTGAATCGAAATAAATTGTGGTAAGCCAATCGGAAAAGGCTACCTGTATGTCCTAACATATTCATAATACAAAAAAGGTTAGTTTTTAACCAAAGATCAAACTTTAACACACACGAAAACACAGAGAAATAGGGATGGCCTACAAGTTCTGTATCAAAACCAGGCATCATGACCTTGAAAAAGTGTCTGCCCTCAAGGTGCATGTTGCCTACAAATTCGTTGCTGCTCGATGAATCAGAAGCCATCAAGCCGGGAATGTCGCTGGAGGCGCCACGGCGTTGAGGGGAGGACGGGGCTGTCGCTGGGGGCGGCGTGGCGTTAGGGGAGGACGGTGGTGTCGCCAGAGATGTGGGTCGCCAGAGATGGGGGTCACCGTAGATGGGTAGCGGCTGGGTGAGATGTTCAAGACAGATAGAGAAACGGAAGGAGTGATAAGATGATTGGCCGATCTGGGATATATAAAGCAGAGTCATCCTCTACATTATATAGCGGACCAAAAGAACCCAAAAGTTTTTCTCTGCGATGTCGTCCGCTACATCGTGTGGCGGACAAAAAGCAGATGCGTCCGCTACATTATGTAGCGGACGGGGCTAACAAAAAAAAAACTTAAACTTAGATTTGATGGCCCTCATAGGTCCATCAAAAAAAATATTACAGTATTCGGTCAAAAAATTGTTAGAAAAAAATTACAAAAAACTATTACAAATGTCAAACAGACTTGATGGCTTATACAAAAAATTAAAGGTCCACTGCAGCTTGTTCGTCTTCATCTTCGGCGTCATCTTCTTCCCATCTTGCAAACCCCCTGGACTTATCCCCAGTGCCTTGTAATGGTTCCGCTTGTCGTGGCTGGTCATTTTGTTGCACAATGCACACCTTCTCAGCTTTTTAGGTTGAGTTGCCGTTCAATAGAGCTCTTCATCCGCGTAGATCTCTTGCGGCCTTTCGTTTGCGATATAATTGGATCCAAAGGCCGGATATCATTGTCGTCTTCCTCCCCCGGCTCGTCATCTTCTGATCCCGTCGTAGGCTCAGTGTCAACCGCATTGCTGACTGAAGCTGCTTCCAACTGGTCGACGATGGGCTCTTGCTGCTGAGCTACCTCGAGGAGATGTTTATATCCGGCCATTGTAGCAGCACCTTTTACGGACAAACGGGTGAACATCGTCACCAGATGATTATACCGCAACGTCTCTGATTCTTCAAAGTCAGTATACGGGTGCTCCGGAAAGGCAATGGTACCGTGCAACCTGTTTGCACCTTTCGTCCACCGTGGCAGGACATATTTATCGGGGATTGTCCTGATATTCTTCTGGGTGAAAAACCGCAGAATGTGTCTACACAGGATGCCATGGAACTCAAACTTCTTACAAACACATGTCACCGAATCCGTCAATGTGTCATGGCTCACCGTATAAATTCTGCGCAGCTTCTCAGGGACGAGGTCATTCACGAGCGAATAAACCTTGTACTCACGCGTAGACATTTCTGCCACCTTGTTTATACTGTATCGTCCCGATTTTTGCAGCTCTACTTGGTATAGCAAGAAGATCTCCTTCGTATAGACTTTGGCACCGTTCAGCTCCAGCGGGGTCTCAAGCAACCTTCTCCTTTGTTTGTACGTTGTTGCAAAGTCTGCAGCCCTTTCTTTTACGAACAACGAAGCAACCGCTTTTTGTGCGGATGTAACGAAACTCTTCAAATTGGTAGCTGTACCCACATAACTATCGAACGTGGCATTCATAGATTCACTCCTGCCCGTCGTTTTCATGCCCGCTGAAAAATACCTCCTCGTGTAAACGCCAATCCATTGCTCTTTGAGCTCGTACAAGTGCTGGAGCCACTCGTTGTCTTGCAATGAGTAATCCCGAACAAGCTTTTCCCACCTCTCCTCGAATTCCTCAATCGTTAATGACTTGTTAACGCACTTGTCAAAATCCTGTTTAAAGTCTGGATACTTTGCGTACACGTGATGCAGACGTTCAGGGTATTTGTTGCTTATGTGCCAAGTGCACAAGTTGTGCCGGGTGTCTGGGAAGACGGTAGCAATAGCCTTCTTCATTGCCAAATCTTGATCGGTGATGATCACTTTGGGTGCTTTGAAGTTCATTGCTTCCAGCCACACCCTAAACAACCATACAAAAGAACCCTCGCTCTCGTCCCTTAACAAGGCGAACCCGAACAGGATGGAGTGATAATGATGATTGACGCCCGTGAAAGGAGCGAACGGCATCGAGTACTTGTTGGTACGGTATGTGGTGTCGAAAGTCACGACATCCCCAAAATGCTTATAAGCTAGCCTCGAACGACCGTCGACCCAAAAAATTGTACTAACTCGATGCTCGTCGTCAAGTTTATAATCGAAGGTAAACTGCGGGTCCTCCATCTGCATCCGTTTCAATAGGCTCATTGTCGATTGAGCATCATTGAGGTCATACGCGGCTCGTCTATGGGTTCGGACCGCGTTACGAACGTCTGTCGTGTTAAAGTTTAAATTTTGAATTCCCCCAGCCTGTTCAGCAAGAACATTAACAATCTCAGTAGGTCCAATTCGCGCATTGCTCATTGTGTGAATTAGGCTCCTCGCGACCTTACCCATCTTCTTGTGTTGATGCATCTGACTCACCTTAGAAGGAGTTACTAACGGGTGATTGTGTGCCAGTTCCAGGCTGGTAATAAGCCAATGATCTTGCTTGGGTTTGTAGCTTACGAACATCTTGACCTGGCAATTTGTGCGCTCAAAGCAGTCCCGTCTTCTACGCAAATATCCTATTTCGTCATCACTGTCATCATTGCCTACGCGTGTCTCATTTTGCTGTGGGTTTCTGCCCACAGCAAATGGCATTTCTAACTGAAAAAATTACATAAAAATTACCTTGGTGAATAGACCAATTTAGGATGACAAACATACCATATACATAATCTCAATTAATAATTATTAATTTATTAATTTATTAAACATAACAAATCAAAATTACTAAGATAAATAGCCAAATTCATCATGCCAAAATATAACAAACATATCTCAAAAAATTCGAATTTAAATAGGATAAATTTTTCGAAGTTATTGAACCTCAAAAAAATCAATTTAAACTATAATGAATTTATTTAAAGTTAACAAATTATACCTTTTTGATGAACATCGTGTCTAGAACATCAGAAAAAATATAGAGTAGAACACCACAAAATGATGAATAGAGTGACAAATTTCTAGAGCATCAAAAAATCTTTACCTTTTTGTCCAAACAAATAAATTATACTTTACCAGTCAATCCATAAAGAAAACTTCACCACTCACAAACTGACCTTACTTGAGTGCAGCTTGAAACAAGTGTTACACGAAGCTTGAAGGGAGCTGAAAATGGAAGCGAGTCTGAAAGAGAAGAAAATTGTGCTGAAGGAGAAGAAAATTGTGCTGAAGGAGGTGAGTAGGAAGGTAATATTGTCCGTGATACGGTGCAGCGGACGTGTGCAATATCTATGGTACAAACAATCTAGAATTGTGTCAGTGTCAGTCGTGTCAGTCAAAAGTTGTCGAAAAGTCGTCCGCTACACAGTGTAGCAGACGACTTTTTGACTGACGGTGTCAGGTCAAAAAAGTTATCCGCTAGCAAAATCTCCTATTTTGCTAGCGCTATCAACTGATCAGCTCTTTTTTTATTTGTTTTGTTCTGTCCACTTCATTGTGTAGCAGACAACGTAGCAGAATCTCTAAACTCCAACACTTAAAAACTTTTCAGTAAATTTTTTGGTCTATGAACGTCCGCTACATTGTGTAGCGGACGGCATAACAAAATCTCCAAACTCCAACACTTAATTTTTTTTTTCTACACGTCCGCTACACTGTGTGGCAAACGGCGTTGCAGTGACTCTGAACTTCAACACTAAGAAATTTTTTGGATCTATGAATCTCCAAACTCCAACACTTAGGAAACTTCTTGTTTTCTATACGTCCGCTACAGTGTGTAGCAGACGGCGCAACAGAATTTCTAAACTCCAACACTTAGAAATTTTTTTGTTTTCTACACGTCCGCTACACTGTGTTGCGGACGGCGCAACAGTAACTCTGAACTTCAACAGTTAGAAAATATTTGGGTCAATGAATCTCCAAACTCAAACACTTAGAAATTTTTTTTTATTTTCTACACGTCTGGTACACTGTGTGATAGACGGCGCAGCAGTAACTCTAACTTCAACACTTAGAAAATTTTTGCGTAAGTGAATCTCCAAACTCCAACACTTAGAAGAAAATTTTTGGTTTTCTACACGTCCGCTACACTGTGTAGCGGACGCTGCAACAAAAACAATTTATAGGACTTACCCTTATTTTGTTTCCCACCATTCAATCATTTTCAATGAGAGCAAAAAAATCACACAAACAATGCTATCTCAAAGCAAAGCAAATCTAATCAAATCAACACAAATCAAATGTCAACTGATTTCAACACAAATCAATCAAAGTAATCTTCTTCAACACAAATCAACTGACCTCAACACAAATCAAATCAAACCAATCAAATCAATGACAGCTTTCATAAAAATAATCAAGATTTATTAAAAAAAACTGATTCAAATGTTACAATGTCAACTGGAGTCCTCATCTTTAGCCAGATTCTAGTCTGTAGACGGATTTTCAATAAACCTAACCACTCTAGGCCGGCCTTTCATAATTTGCCAAGCTATCTTATATTTAAAGCCTTCTACGCATTCTTGGCTCCAGACGGTCGCCTCGAGGCTCTCAGACTGACAGATGTAATCCATGTATATGCAGAGGAAGACGCCACAGTCCGAAGTATTATGTTGTTTGGGCCTCCTCTTCTTCAATCAAAATTGGAGCTTTGGCCGTGCCGGTACACTTACATCATGGATAAAGTGGACCATGGCACAAAATAGATTCGGCAAGAAACAGAAAACAACGTAAGACATGAGTTCACATTTACAATTGGTAAGTTACAATAAGCATTAAACAACAATTGTAAGATTACCATAGCATCCAATTGGGCTTTGTACAGCCGCAACACAGGCAACTTGATGGTATCGTCATAGAGACCGTCGATGACTGATACGACCTTCTGTGTTGGTTTATAGAAAACCAAGTACCAGTGGCTTTCCCCTAAAAATGGGATTAGAAACACGTTGGCAACCCTTGCACTCACTGGACTATCCCTAGTAAGATACGCTCGTAGGTTAGCAGACAATCTCCACAGGCTCAACTTTTTCTTCCCCCTTAAAAAACGTACAGATACTCGTTCAGCCATTCTCAACCCCTTTGCTTAAGAATCTCCACGTAAGTTAAGATGACACAATTTTCTAACCAATCCTTCAGAGCCAACGAGGCCATTTCTACCCACGAGCAATAGTAATCCATGCCATTCAGGTGATCCACACTATACGCCACTTTGTCTTAGGGGGGCTGCTAAAATAATGATATTGTTGGCATTTATGCGGCTTTAGGGGCTTCAATGGATGCACTTTGCGATATTGTCCTCGGGGGTCGACCGAGGGATATTTCCTTCTGGGGGGTTCGGCCGGCTGATATTGCCTTCGGGGGAGGGGGGGTCAACTGAGGAAAATTGCCCTCCAAAGGTGCCAGATGGTCCCGCCCACAGGACAATGGGCAGTGTCTCAGATAGACTAATATTTCTGAAACCCCAATCCTACATGACTTGACTCTGAGAGAAAGGTAGGGGTTTTGAGTCCCGAAATAAAGAGAATGAGGGCGTACTATACTGGTCCCACGGTGCTTGATCATGTCCCACGGCTCTTGGTGGTCCCCAATCACCACCTATTCCCGCTACAGAGGGACCACCAACTCTGTGGCTCACCCCCGAAGCTTGTCCTGAGGTATCACCGTATCCCTCGTGTACATAAGGAGGCTGCCACCCCGGATAACCCATGGTTGGCGCAAAATAGAGGGGTGCATCTTTAATTTTGTCAATCTTTCAAGTTAATTTTCGTAGTTAAACTTATGATAACTAAAATAGTGTCGTTCAGTGTTACATGGGTATACATCATTGTTGCAACCATTTTTGCACACTAACGTGAGGATGTAATGTCAACTTTTAACAATTAAAATCAACTTAGATATTACAGTTACAAATAAATGCACACAAGACCTAGTTGATACGCAACCAATTAACATGTATTGTATTTGGGCTCAAAGAACATACTATTGATGAAGAATGAGATCAAAAACCAGTTCCAGACTTATCGGAGTTGGCCGAAGCTCAAAGATCTAGGCAGACTATGCTAGATCGATCTAGCCAGAGTTGAAGACTGGACGTGATGACCACCGGAGGTGGCACCGCATCGGGGGGAAGACGGGGGTGTCGCCAGAGGGGGTAGCCAGAGGGGGTCGCCAGAGGGTGAGAGAAGAGAGAGAGAGAGAGAGAGAGAGAGAGAGAGAGAGAAAGAAAGCAGATATGTGATTTAAGGCGGACTTTTAGCAACAGAACAATGCCGCCGGTAAAAGTCCATTTTCACCGACCGAATCTTTAGCAACGACATTATTCTGTCGCTTAAATGTTTTTTAAAAATCATAAAAAATTCTATAAAATATTTAGCGACGGTAATATCCATAGTTACAAGTCCATCGGTAAAAGTCAATTGACAAATTATTTTACCGACGGAGCACTTTATCGGTAAAAATTTTTAACGACGGATTCTTACCGATGGCAAAACGCGTCGCTGAAAGCTGTTTTAGCAACGGAAATCCTTCCGTCGCTAAAAGTCTGTCGATTATGAGTTCTAATATCTGTCTAATCTTGCTCTCATAAGATTTAACGAATGTTAGAACACCATATCCGTATGCACCCGAAAAAACACTAGAGTACGTGCACCAAATATTCACGACATAGAATCCATGTACTCTATGTCGTAGATAAAAAGACGAAAATTCGACTTTTTATAATTGCATGTGTAATTCCAGCACCTTTTAATATTGCTTAAACAACTCAAGTATACATAGCCCTGCGTTGACAATATGAAAAAGCATGAGCTTCAAATTACGCGTTTGTAAATCGAATTCCCCCAAACCCCCACCCCAATAGCCTGGGCTATCACATGTTAAGCAAGCAAATTAAGTAACGTAGACTTTTATAGTGGCCATGCATGAAATTAATTTGTAACCGAAGGCTACTTGTTTTATCTTCGAAGTCAAATTTGCTGCACGGCATCGTAGTATAGTGAGAACTATTGTCTTAAGAAGAAAAGATCGATCTTTGATTTTGGTGTTATCCATTTTTATAGCGATGTGAAAGTCGAGCTTATTTCTAGAAATGGACATGGTGGTGGCCGGTAGCGTTTACATTTTACAAGATCAAGATAGTTCCTGCAAATGGTGGAGGGTTCACTTTTCTCAACAAGTTGGTTTATTTTTTCTTAAATGTAAGTCCAGGACCTTTTAATATTGCATAAATAACTACAAAGCCCAGAGTTGACAATATGGCAAAGCAAATGGTCAATTATACAAGGCATTGTTGTACACATATACTTGTTATCTTAAACAAGGAACGATGGATGTTCAAGTTTTGTATTCTGCATTTTCCTTTTAACAGATCTCTCTCTCTCTCTCTCTCTCTATATATATATATATATATATATATATATATATATATATATATACATACATAATAAGCGAAGCGAGAAAGACATTAATAATTTTTTTGCGCAACGCAGATTGAAAAACTAATTCTAATCATTCTAAAACTCTATCTAATCAATATACTAATCTATTAAGACTTCTTCTTGGCAATTATGTCCCAAAAATTAAAAAAACTAATTCTAATTATTCTCAAACTTATCATATACTAACTTATTAGGACTTAATACTCACCGTTGTATTCCCAAAACTACTATCTAATAGGAATTTAAAAACTCGTATATATAAAAAAATGAAAATAATAATTTCGATTTAGAAGAAAAACTAATTTAAAAATCAATTTCAATCATTCTAAAACTCTATTTTATCAATATACTAATCCATTAAGACTTCTTTTTGTCAATTATGTCCTTAGAATTCAAAAACTCATTCTAATCATTCTCAAACTCAACTTTATCATTATACTAACTTATTCGGACTTCATATTCACTACTGGATCTCTAAAACTACTCTCTAATATGAATAAAAAAACTCATATATATAAAAAACGAAAATAAAACTTTTGATTTAGAGGAAAAAATTAATTTAAAAACCAATTTTAATCATTCTAAAACTGTATCTAATCAATATACTAATATTTTAAGACTTCCTTTTGACAATTTTGTCCATAAAATTCAATAACTAATCTAATCATTCTCGAACTTAACCTTACATTATACTAACTTATGAGGACTTAATATTCACTATTGTATCTCCAAAACTACTCTCTAATATTAATATAAAAACTCATATATACAAAAAATAAAAATAATACTTTCAATTTAGAAGAAAAATTAATTTAAATACCAATTCTAATCATTTTAAAACTCAATCTAATCAATATACTAATCTATTAAGGCTTCATTTTCACAATTATATCCTTGAAAATGTTTTCTAACATGGAAACTAAAAACCATAGACCCAAAAACCAATTTATGAGATTCAGAATAAAAATGTGATATAATAATTAAGTTTAATTTTAATAGGATCCTTATTTTTATCTGTAATTAATTTTGCAGGAGTAATGAGGGTTTATTTAAGCCCTATGTAATTTGAAAACTAATTCTAATCATTCTAAAACCCAACCTAATCACATACTAACTTATTCGGACTTAATATTGACTATTGTATCTTTAAAATCACTCTCTACTAATTAATTTAAATTATGATAGGATCCTTATTTTTATATCTAATTAATTTTTGCATGAGTAATAAGGTTTTCTGTAAGCCCTATGTAATTCAAAAACTGACACTCTTGACCTAAATCTTAATCGTTGCTCACTTTGACACTCTTAATGTAAACAAAAACGAAACGAATTTCTCAAACGGTTAAACCTAACCGATAACCATGCACACTTGTAACGCATTAAGACACTCCAAAATGATAATAAATTCTTATAAAATACTTTTATCGTAACATCTAGAAATTTTTTTAGAATGTTGAACAATCAATCAATCACAATAATGCCGCAAGCTGTCTGAGCAACTAACCATTAATTGAATCATAGTTCTAATAAACCATTATAAATGGGACATCAAAACTAAGTTCAAAAATTTTCAAATAATAATGTGAACCCACGCAGGGTTCTAGTAATCAACACTAACTCAACTTAATTAAATTTCTCTCGCTCGGGTCTAATCCGTGCTGGCAACCTTAACCTAACACTGGCTATCACCTGCAAAAAGGAAGTCAAAGAAGAGTAAGCTTTCGAGAGACCAGTAAGGTCGATCAAAGATTTAAAAACAACAAAACGATTCAGATGAGTTTTTATATAAATTCAAACATAAGTTTTTAAGAGCATTTTCAATAAAACACAGCATTTTTGATACAGACGAACGATTCAAACGATTCTGACATTCAAGTCAAACAATATCTTTTCGAAACACTTTTAAATGAAATCTCAATTATTTCGATGTAAACATAAGGATGAGTATCAACTCAATCCTTCGATTAACAGTTATTCAAAACACTTTATGTATAATTAAACAGGGATAAAAAACATTGAACATGAGCGGTACAATATGACAAAGCCACCCCGGCAGTGCTCGATACAATTTACATATGCATATGTACAATGACTAGTCCATTTAGTTACTAGTTTAACCCATCCAACAGACCATCCTTATAACTCCAACAATACAGACCATCCTTATAACTCCCAGGTTTACTAACTCATGTCAATATTCAAGAAAATTTAAACACAATTCAAAATATTTTACAATAATGGAATTAAATAAACAGATGAGAATAATGAATTCCAAATGATCGCTACCAGGCTCAAATTAGGGTTATACGGGCAATTGAAAACATTTTCATGTAAAATAAAATATCAGAATTCATTAAAAATTCAATAACAACTCAAAAAATTATGTTTGATATCAATGATGAAATGAGGTTCAGATAGAAATCCTTACCTCGTCCGAGCTAAGCAATGCTACGAAACCTCGATCAATAATCTCTGAATGAACCTAGATTGACGATTTATTTGTTAGAACACAATCTATGTCTAATATATTATAAACCCTAATATCAACTACCCAAACGATACTCACTTCTAACTCCAAAATCGTCCAGCTCAAAATGGTTCCCGCACACGACCAACATAGCCGATAACACTATACGCTCCCTAATGCGTAATGATATCCTAAATTTTGTAATAAATTAAAAATAAACACTTTTACATCTTAAAACATTATAAAAATTCAAAGTATGAATCTTCTGAAATTTTAATATTTTCAAATTTAAAATAATTTCTTTAAATTAAATAAAACCCATAAATAGCCGTAATTGCTTCCAGATGCAAAATAAGTCCCAAATTTTTTTGAATAACTTAAAAATATGTATAAAATATAGAAATTGAAATCCAAATTTAAAAGGCATTAAAATTATTTTTAAATTATTCATTTTGCTAAAAACAATGTGATACGGAAACCATAACAAATCAACTCCAAAAATCATGAAATTCAAACTAAGTCTTATTTATACCATAAAAATATTACTCTAATTTTTCCAAAACACCATGAATTTAATGGCTTTAAAAGAATATTACAAACCTGAAATGACAGAAAATAAGAAAATAACAAACGATATCAGAAAAATATTAAATTTTAACATTAATTCTGATATAATTGTAAGAACCTTCCGGTAAAGTTTCAGCATTTTTTGACTGTAATGACCCGGTCCACAGCCCCACCACAGGGCATTGCCTCCCTTAGAAGGGCTAGCCAAGTAGGTACTTACGAGTTTATAGGCATGGTCTTATAAGGTCAATCATAAACTCTCCCACAACCAATGTGGGATATAACAATCTCCCTACCTTATTCCTTAGCGTCCTCACTAAGGCTCAATCACATATAACCCAGAATCTTCCTCTCTAGCCAATGTGGGATATACCCAGCTCACCCTTCGTTACCCCAACCATCCTCTTGATGTGGGATATACCCGAGCTTGCTTCGTTTCCCCAACCATTGGTAACTCGACTGGATAGCCAGCCCGAGCTTTTGAGAGTCGGCTCTGATACCATCTGTAATGACCCGGCTCTAAACTCATAAGTAGGTACTTATGAGTTCATAGGCAGGGTCTCATAAGGCCAATCATAAACTCTCCCACAACCGATGTGGGATATTACATGGACAGTCGTACAATACCCAACAGCCATGTGGTACAACTGTGCAAGCACAGTGTGCCACCCCCACTGCACATACCCATCACTGTTAATCATTTTCTTCCCTATTCTCTGCATAAAAACCCAGGACATCACACCCTCACCTAAACCACTATACACACCATTACCCATAAATCTTCACTAACTCACACACAAAATCACACGCGGCACATCCATAGTACACAATATACTTTCCACACCCACTGCCGCGAGGTAGTGGGTCTTCTCCCTTTTTTTTCTTCATCACATAGTCCCTTCCCTAAGTCTGGCACAGTCCTCTCCTCACCCACTTTGGACAGTCACAACTCATACACATACACATACACATTTCACATGCATAACCCCAAACCCATTTTCTACCCCTCTCACACACCCCCCTTTCCCCTTATCCCACACACACACACACACACACACACACACACACACACACACACACACACACATCATACACAGCCTATTATACACCCACGCAGCCCTACCCCCCTTTCATTTCACAAAACACTCATACTCTCCCATTGTGCCCACATAAACTTTAACACACCTGTCACTATAAGAAAACACTTTTTTAGCGGTGGCGTTTTACCGACAGAGAACAATCCGTCGGTAAAACGAGTTTAATCGACGGATAATATCGTCGGTAAAATTTCAGCATTAAAAACTTATTACCGACAAAGTTAGTGTCGGTGAAAGTTTTTGCTGACAATGTTTTTGCGGCCGTCTTTTAGCAACGGAATTACCATCGCTAAAACTTTTTTGCAAAATTAATTTTTTTCGGGGGTTTATAAAATTGTTTTAGGGACGGAAGGAATCCACTGCAAAACTTTCGTAGATATATATCGTGATTTACCGACGGAATTTTAGCGACTGGATAAATCTGTTGCTAAAAGTCCTCGATTAAAACAACTAGTTCTGCCTTTCTTTCTTTTCTACTGTTTCTCTCTCCGAAAATCTCCCACTACTGTTCTGAGCTCCGGCTACTAGCCTCCACGGTGACCCACCTCCGGTGATCCCTCTCCACAGTGACCCCTCTACTGCTGTAAGTTAAAAGTCCTCCACTGGCGCCGCGTGAAAAGACTGCCACTGTCGTCGCGTCACCAACGTCGCTGCCTTCCACTGCTGCTTACTGTTGTGCCTTAAGCTAAGTTCTGTTTAGTCTTATTTATTCAATTCTTGTGCAACATTTTCCAGAGTATTGTTAGTCGAAGCAGTATCTATTGTTGCGGATATGAAGTTCAATCCCATATAGTACAGATTTAGGCTCGCGATAACCCTTACATTTTTTAAGAAATTGATTTCTCAGAAAAAAAAAAGGATTATGCTTTTTCTGTTACAGCTACTCGAAATATCGAGTATAATAGTAAGTGTTACAATCATGTACCCGATTACTGAAACAAAAAAAAATCTTGGACAACAATTTGAATGGCAGAGGTGGAAAATTCTGACTGCATAATTTAAAAAAATAAGACAAAAGGATAAACTAAGTACTGTCCTTCCATAGGCAAGAAACATAAATGATACTTGAGGATTTAGGTAGATACTTCTACCTTTCAAAATACAAAGAAAATGGAGCCAAGAAAAGGGCGGCCAATGCTTGTCGATAAGCACAAAAACATAAGGCTTTACTCATGCAGATATTGATGCCTTGGATAGTAATGCCATTCCTGTTTAAATGAACTGTATAATGAGCATTGCTATGTAAGGTTTATGCTTTTCCATTCCCATTAGACATGGTTGTGAAAATCCTTCATGCTCCTACCTTTGGCCTGTGTATAGTTGCAGCACTGTGTATGCCTCTATCTAGTTCTTGTTCCATCATCAGAGAGTATTGTCAGGCCCCAACACATTATCCGTCATTCTTCATTTTTTCTTGACATCGTTAGTGACAAATAGTTGTTATGGTTTTCAAAACTTCATTACTGAAGTTACAACTCTATATGATCCAAATCCTTTCTACCTTTCCTTTGTCTCTGCACAAGGAAAAAGGAAAATAAGAACAAGAAACAGTCTTGGTCTTTGGATCCTTGTCATCTATGAAAAATAATTGAGAAATTTGGTTTAGAAATAGATAATAAAAAATAAAAAAATGGTGAGGTTGACTAGAATAGTAACTAACATAAGAACAATTGAAAAAGCATAGACTTCATTCGGATGTAACTTTATCCTGAAATGCATTTTCAGAATTGAGGCTATCAAATGACATTGCTTTCTTGAGCTCCACCAACATGCAGCAAATCTTCAATGGATAGAAGACTGTACAATTCATGTAATAAAACTGCATTTTGTTGTTATCACAGTTTCATCCCATGATGTTCTTCTACAATTCACATAGAATGTTTCCGCATATCATTTCTATTTAGTTTTGAGATTGCATATCTAAATGTAGTAGCTTAGCAACATCAAGTTGGCTTCGCGGAACAAGTATTCAAGTAGGCTAGTTTAACATATTTAAAAAGAATGGTGCATTAGTTTGGTTTCTTCAGTCGGCTGGGGTGTTCTGTTACTCACTTAACAAAAAGGCCGAGCGAAGGATTTGGTCAAGAAAACAATGTGATATCTAATTTTCCATCTGATGTTCAGATGTCTAGTACTAGGAAGTTGACTCCATGTGCTTGTTGTGTTCTCTGCGTTTGTTTTATGTGCTGTTGCTGAGGTCCTATTATTTTAGCTACAACTCACTGTGGATTGCACTTTTAGCATCACTTTAATGTAATTTTCTACCTAATTGGATTGAGTCCGATCGACACCAACACCGAATTGAAATGTCACATTTATTAATTTAGTTACTAAAAGTTTAAAGGTTTTATACAGTGTGACATTTAATAGCTTTAATTAAGCTATGAAATTGATGCTCATCAATTGAATAATGCTCGATTGGTTTTTCATGTTAAAGTAGGTTAAATGGCTTCTACTTTGGTGAACAAGGACATTTCAGTCGGCAGGCACTTCTTCAAGGTCATGATGCCTGGTTTTCATACAGAACTTGTATGCCATCCCTTTCGTGTGTGTACGCACTATTATCTTTGGTCAAAAACTTACGTGTCTTACTGTATTATGAATATGTTAGGCCATACCGGTAACCTTTTGCAGTCAGCTTACCACAGTGAGATCAAAGGAACAACTTTAACCAGCCGCAAGGGGTCATGGCTTGTTAAAATCAAGAAGAAGCGCGACCAAGAGGAAATTTTTTTTGAAGAGGGTTGGAACAAATTCGTTCAGCAGCATGACCTTAATATTGGGGACTTTGTTGTCTTTGGACACATAGGGCATATGCATGTTCAAGTGCTGCTGTTTGATCAAAGCACTTGTGAAAAAGCTGTTCCCCAATGTTGAACTCAGAGTCCTAATTAAACCCTAAATTAAATTAATCACATCAGATATGTGCATTTGGAACAATTTTTTTCCGTTTAAACATTGATTTGATAATTTTAGGTTGTTAATTGTGCATTTGAGAATTGTGATTATTAATTGATGATTTTAGGTTGTTAATTGATGATTTTAGATTGTTAATCGTGTATTTGAGCATTTGAGATATTGAGATTGTTGACGGAGGATGGGACCTAATTAGATTGAATGTGTGATTTTTATTAATTTTTATTGCATTGAGCATTTTCATGGAATGTGATTAGTGTTTCAGATGCGTGGGGGGCTGCCATGCCCTTGCGTGTGTATTGTGGCACGTGGTTTATAACTGTGAAGGGGAAAGGGTTAGTGTTTAGCTTATTTATGTGTTTTGTTGATTACGTTAGTTGATTAAATTTTTGGATCTGAATGTACTTCACCTTTTACATTACGTAATGGCCTTTGACTGAGAATGAAGGTACCTGTTAGAGTTGCAATGCATGGGCTTCTGTTATGGGATGGTATTTTATTTCTAGGCAAAACAAATGAGATCAGAAAACAGTGCATGTCAAAGCAAAGTTTGGAAGAGAGGAAAATAGGAGGATAGGATGAAAGAGAGAAAGAGGTGGCAACCATGGCTGCCGTGAGAGAGGGAGGAGACTGGGCAGCTTGCCGTGGTTGAATATATGCTGTGAGTTGGTGATGGAAATAGTGTGTGTAGTGTGGTGAGGAATGTATATATATAAAAAGGTTGCATATGAAGTTGGGTTGTAAGGTATTCTCGTGCATGTGGTTCACTAAAGGAGATGGGTTGTGCATGGTGACCATACTAGTTCGTGTGGTTTTAGTGTGTGGGATTTAAGTGTGTGTATAGTGTGTTGGGTAAAAGGTGAGTGCGGTGTGTGAGTTTGTGGTTGTGTGTTTATATATTGTAAGCTTTGAGTGTGCCATGAAGGAGTGCTTTTGAGAGTTTGTGTGTGTTTATACACTGTGTGAGTGTGTACACACTACAAGAAATAAGGCTTTTAGCGACGGAAAAATCTGTCACTAAAAGCCTCAAATTCGTCGCTAAAACTTTTAGCGACGGATATACCATCGCTAAAAGTCCCTCGTATAAAACCCTGTTACTAAAAGTTTTGCGGCGGAATTTTAAAATCCGCCATCTAATATTGAACTTTTTGCGACGGATTTATTTATAAATTATCGACGGAAATTCCGTCACTAATTCTGCTTTACATGCTTTAGTATATTTTCTTTTTTTTGTGAAACTAGCCACTAAGAAAATTTTTAGCGACGGGATATTCGGTCGCTAAATGAGATTTTTTTTAAAGACATAAAAAGCTTATAATTAAGTACACTTTAAGCGACGAAATTAATCCATCGCTAAAAATTATTTTTTTAATTTTTTAATGCCCAAACCTGTAATTATAAAATTCATTCCTCATCCTAATTAAAATATAGTTTATTATAGCCGGTGCTGGAATCACGATGAGATTGCAGGGGGTGCTAAGAATGTCGCATTAACCTAAATTCAATGCATAGTCAACAAACTCAATTCCGACACCTCATATACGGTGTCGATATGGTGTCCGACACCTCTGGACATGTGTCCGACACCTCCGTCAACAATTTCAATTCTCAATTCTCAAACATAATGGTAGAAGGGGTAACACCCTGAACCGTGATCTTCCATAGCTGGTTAATTTATTTTTAGGTGATGACTTTTATTCGTAAAATTTAGTATTGATTTTCATGAGTGAAAAATTTATCGACAACCTTTAGCGACTAAATTTTTAAGAACCATAAGTTGTAAATTATCGATACCGATTATAAGTGATATTCATTGAGTTCTTTAGTGCCAAGTAGCATAAATGATATTTTTGGAGACCTTTAGCGACAAAGAAGTAAAATTATGCATTATGATTCTTAGCAATTTTTTTTTTTAGAAAAAAAACCATATGCTATAAGTTAACAGATGCAATTATAAGTTATACCAATTTAAGTCTTTAGTGACGATTGGTGTGACCAAATTTTATCGATAATTTTTAGCGTCGATATTTTTATTTACCAACTTTTAGGGACAACTAGTGAGCCGTTGTAGCGTAACAACCTGTTAAAATTTTTTCAGTATATTAATCTATCGTAAACAACTATTTTGGGTTAGCTGTGAAAATTTTTCTAAAGCCTAGGGGTGGTTCGTAATTTTTTAGTTTAGGGTTTTTATATATAGGTATATGTTTTGCGACCAGCCGTTTTTCCATCATTTTCATCCTCAAAGCTTTGGCAGAAAGAGAGAGGCAGAGAGAGAAAGAGAGCGAGAGAGAGAAAGGGAAGGTGGGAAGGAGGATTTACTCTGGCGATCGAGACCACTCTTCTGTAAGTTTCTTTTAAGCCTTCTCTATCTATTTTTTTATGGGTCACGCGCATCTTTTCAGATGCGCGTGATGTGTTTTTTTACTCAAGTTGTGTTCGAGAATGAAATGGTTATGTGACGGGAAAGGGCTGTTATGCTCGTGTGTGTACATGCGTTGGTGCGTATTTGGTGTACAGATGTGTGCATGAATATGTGAGAAATAGTAAGGGCATGGGTTTTTGTCTGTGTGGTGTAGGTAGGTTAGTTCATTTGGGTAAATATAAATGCGTGTTAGTTTGAGGAACCCACTGCTTTGGGCGTGAGATTTAGAGTATGAGAGTGCATGCATGGTGGGTATTTATATATAAATGTGTGTGTGTAAATGAAAGGAGAGGAAGACCCACTTCCTCATGGCAGTGGGCATGGTAGATGATTAGGTAAATAATAAGTGAGCATATAAATGGGTATTGTGTGATTATTGTGAGTGAATGTGAAGGTGGTGGTAGAGTGTGTAAAGAGGGGGAGAAGATGTGCAAAGTGTGTGTCTTCGCATGGTGATGCTACCAAAAGGCAGCTCATGTTTGAGCTGGGTGCTCATGTGTATGTGTGTGAATTGAGTGCACTGGGGTGTGTTAGACATGAAGAAAACCCACTGCCATGAGGCAGTGGGTGGCATGCGTTTTGTGGCTGGGTTTTTGGTGAGCAAGGGTCTGTAAATTTCAGCCACGAGAGAAGGGTTGCAGCCATAAATCTGTGTGTAAGCATGTGTGTGTGTACCTGATGTGTGGGTAATTGTGAGGGGGTTAAGGGCAGCCATGGTGGCTGCCGTGTTTACTTGGATGAGAGGCTGAAACGGACCAGCCATGTCCGATGGCGCATGGCAGTGTACATTGATGCATGTGGGTGTAACCATGTGCAAGAGGGGGGAGTGAGCAAGTGTGTGTTGTGGTGCTTGAGAGATGAAGAAAAGGTTGCTGTTAAATGGGTTTACGTGACTTCGCCACTCGCCTACTGACTTCGCCACTCGCCTATGGCCACCCACTTTGGTCTACACACCCCTTCGGCCTGGTTTTAAGCTATAAAAGTATTTTAGTGTAATTTGTTATAAATTTTAGAGTGTCACACGTTAAGGAGTGTATAGGATTTTCACTTAGGTTGGCCGTGTGGGGGAACTGTTTTCAGTTGCTTCATTCTGGGGTTAGAAGTGAGCGTTGTTTGGGTAGTTGATAATAGGGTTATAGTATAGTAGTGTAGATTATTTTTCTAATAAATGAATTTGCCAATTTAGGTTAATTCAACGACTTTTGGATCGAGGTTAATTAGCATCGCATAGCTTGGATTGAGATAAGGAATTCTATCCGAAACCCCATTTCGATATTCTATTTTCAAATGTTTAAAATAACAGTTTTATAGAATATATTGATGGTTGATTACTATGATTGTATAAAATTGTTTGTTTTTTTTAAACTGTCCATGAAATCCAAATTTGAGCTATTTAGCGATCGTTTGAAATTCTGATTCACACTTATCTATTTATTGACTCAATATCGTAAAATATTTTCAATTCTGTTTATTACTTCTCAATGTTGACATGAGTTAGCAACCCGGGAATTATAAGGATGGTCTGTAATGTTGGAGTTATAAGGATGGTCTGTTGGTTGGGCTAAACCAGTACCTAGATGGACTAGTCAGTGTACATATGCATATGTAAATCGTATCGAGCATTACCAGGGCGACTTTGCTATATTGTACTGCTCATGTGTTAATGTTTCCTATTTTTGTGTTTTATTGTACCTAAAGTGTTTTGAAATGATTATTTATTTAAAAGGATTGAGTTCATCCTCATCCTATATTTATATTAAATTGAAATGATATGGTTTTCTTTGAAAACCCTTTTAAAATTATCATTTTATTGTATACAGAAAATCGTTTGAATCGCTTTGTTTCTCCGTTTCAAAAATTGTCTATTGGCTTAAATGTAAAATCGTCCATATCGTTTTTTCATTTTTAAATCATTGATCGACCTTACTGGGCTCTGGAAAGCTCACTCTCCTTTGACTTCCTTTCTGCAGGTGATAGCCAGCATTAGGTTGAGGTTGCCAGCACATATTAGGACCGAGCGAAAGAAAATAAATTAAGTTAAGTTCGTGTTGATTACTAGAACCCCTGCGTGGGTTGACATTATTATTTGAGAAATTTTGAACTTAATTTTGATGTTCCATTTATAATGGTTTATTAGGGCTACGATTTAATTGATGGTTAGTTACTCTGACAGCTTGTGGCATTATTGAGATCGATTGATTTTTTAACGTTCCAGAAATTTCGGGATGTTATAGAAGGCTTACAGGAAAATAAAGGACCATCGCCAGAATTTTGTCCCGTCCTTCCTCTTTCTCTCTCTTTGTCTCTATCTCATTCTTTCTCTCTGTCTCTGTCTCTTTCTTTCTTTCTATGAAGGTGGATTTGCCAGGTTGAAGCAGGGAAGCCTGGGACGACTACCACAAACTATGTAAGTTTATATATAAAACCCTAAAATACAAACTACAAAAACCCCCTACAAGTTTCGCTAGTTATTTTAAATGTTACCCAGATTTTTTTCTTCTTTTTGATTGCAAAAAGCTCCAAGTAATTATTTATGAAAGTTTAGTGCACTAAAAGAATTTAATGGGTTGTTACCTAACCCCAATTCACTAATAGCCGCTAAAAAAAACGTTAAACAAAAATATCAACGCTAACCAGATCTTTATATGTCATTTGCTTATATAATGCGGGAGGTAAAGTATGATATTTACTTTATATAGTTATTTAGGTTATGTATAATTCACGATATATATGAGCAGTGGTGATCAAGAAAAAGGTTGGTGTTTGAATGCCTTACTAGTGAGTTATGAAGATTAAGTCAGCATTTGAACTTGTCTGTTTTAAGTTGCCCTTTATTAAGTCTTGTTATTCACCTATGTGCCATTAAGTAATGGCTTACCAAATCTTTATAATTAGTCATTTGTAACACTTACACTAGCAGGCAATATATCTTTCTAGTGACCGAAAAATCCGCAGCATTAACACCCCAAACTTCCGGATCGTTAAAACACTCACTCAATCAGCCATAAATTAGCCCTGATTAGCTCGAATCAGCCCTGATTAGCTTAATCAACCCTAATTAGCCTTAATTAACATTGATTAACCCCAATTCAATGATAATTAAACTCTAATTAACACTAATTAAACTCAATTAACTCTAATAACCCTAATTAGCCTTAATTAAGCCTAATATTATCTCCTTTGGGGCCTTAATTAGCCCTAATTATCCTTAATCAACACTGATTAATCCTAATTTACTCTTAATTAAAGCATAATTGACGGTTATTAACTCTAATTAAGCCAATTAACTGTTACCCCAAGTAGCTCAAATTATTAGCCTAATCAACCCTAGTTAACACTGATTAACCCTAATTTAATGATGATTAAACTCTAATAACCTAATTAGCCATAACTAGGCCTAATATTATCTCCGTTGGGATCTTAGTTAGCCCTAATCAACACTGATTAACCTTAATTAACTCACCACCAAACCCGAATTGGGAGTAATTAACTCTAATTTAACCCAATTAACTCTAACTAATCCTAAGTAGCTCAAATTAAGGCCAATTAGCCCTAATAAACAATGATTAACCCTAAGTGTTCTAATTAAAACCTAATTGCTCTAACAAATCCTAATCAACACCTAATTAAACCCTAATTATCCAAATGAGAATCCTAATTCCTTCGTAATTAACCCTAGTAATAAGCCAACTACAGCTCGATCTAACCCTAAGTAAACTGTAAACCCCGACCCATCACAATCACAGGTGACACAATATCAACTCCGCGAATGAACTCCATATATATTCCACCGAGAAATGTGAGTCGGCTGCCCACATTAGGAATATTTGTTGTTCACTAGGTTCAAGATTCAAATCTTCACTAAATTTGCTTGTGATTTGACAAATACTTGAAACTAATAGCTTCGTTCTCCTTTTCCTTCTCTTTTTTGGACCGGTGAACATTATTATCATTTTAGTTAATCTTTAGCCTTTTCATATTTATTTGTAAGTGACTACTCAATAAAATTTTTTCAAATTGAAGGTTAAATTGGAACTCAACTTGTTTAGGTTCAACTGGTAGTAACACACACACACACACACACACACACACACATTCATACATGTCAGTGGATAAAAGTTGGATGCAATGGAGGATTGCTCCAAGTGGGATTGGGATATCGAAAGAGTTTAGACAGGGAGTGAACATGTTTATTCTCTTAGCTTTGAATCAACGAGACTTTATGGATGATGGCACAATTAAATGTCCGTGCAACGATTGTCAGCTGTTAAGTTGAAAAACTCCCGACGATGTAACTTATGATCTCTTCCGTGAAGGTTTTATGAGTAACTATACGAATTGGACTCAGAATAGGGAACCAATTCTGAAAGTGCCGCGTGCGGTGCCCACTGAGGTCAGACAACATAGTCCTAGAGATCCGAGATATTCTTAATATTAACATATGCTAATGGAAGCTGGGCCTAGTGGTTAACTGGGATAACTTTTTGAACGATGGTAATCCTAATATGGAAGAAAAGCCAAAACCGAGTGCACAAAAGCTTTATAAATTATTAAAAGACTCTGAAGAGCCAATATGGAAAGGAAGTACAAAGCACACAAAGTTATTTGCTGTGACAAGGATGCTACACTTAAATTCTGAGCATGGTCTAAGTGATATAGGTTTTGATGCTTTTCTGAAGCTTAATAAAGAAATGTTTCCAGAGGATGAGAAGTTGCCAGACACGTACTATAGTGCTAAGAAAATAAAGATGAAACTTGGTTTGGGGTACCAGAAGATAGATGCATGTAATAATGATTGTGTCTTATTCTGGAAGGAGAACAATAACTGAATGAGTGTCCGGTTTGTGGCCACGTTAGGTATAAACCAACTAGTGGGAAGAAAAGGACGATAGCATGGAAGATACTACGATACTTTCCATTGAAACCTAGGCTTCAAAGGTTGTATTACTCTTCTAAAACAACAGAATACATGAGATGGCATAACAATGTCCGTAGAAAGTTCCCGATTTATTGAGACACACTGCCAATGGAGAGGCATGGAAGGAATTTGATTGCAGACATCTATGTTTTGCTGTAAAGGTTTGAAATGTGCGACTTGGCCTCGCTACTAATGGTTTTAATCCTTTTGGGCACTCTAGCACACCTTATTCTACGTGGCCTGTAATCGTTGTCCTGTATAACCTTCCTCCAAACATGTGCACGAAGAATCTATTCATATTTTTATCATTACTCGTTCCTGGACCTACGAGCTTGGATAGATATATAGACATGTACTTGCGGCCGTTGATCGATGAATTAAGAATTCTGTGGGAAGTTAGAGCCCAAGCATTCGATGCATCTGTTAAACAGAACTTCAACTTGAGGGCAGCAATCATGTGGACTATCAATGACTTCCCCGCATACCATATGTTGTGCAGGTAGAGTGCACATAGTAAGTTGGCATGTCCTTATTGTATAGAAGTGCGTAAGGCTTTCACCTTAAAGCACGGAAGGAAGGCTTCCTTTTGGGGGTGTCATAGAAAATTCTTACTGCCTAATCATCTATTTCAAAAACAAAAGATAAATTTAATTAAACTGTGGAGCGTCACGTTGAAATACTTGACATTATCTGTGGATGAAGTGTATATGTGCGTAAAGTACCTTGACATGGATGTGGTACCATTTAGAAAACATCTTATAACGTTATTTTAAGCATCCGGATATCCTTTATGGATTAAATAGTATTTTAGAGAATTTTCGTCCAAAAATTCAGAATTGATGTCCGGATCGAGCGCTAAAATGTATGTTTCACAAAAAATACCTGTTGACCTCAGAATAGTACAAAATTGTAGAATATGGAACATATTGGTAAAATAATATTTTACAAAAAATTTTAGATTAAAATAACATTGTTTACTATGTTAAATAAATCTAGAATTTTTCCTAATCGACACCTTAGTTTAGCACCATTTGCAGACTTAAAAAATTCTCAAAACATTTCAGAGAGTACGTCTTGTAAGTATATTAGGGGTTACTATTTTGGACTTTGCCAAATTTTGGCCCTAACCATTTATGAAAATTCATGGAAAAAATTGTCTAATAAATTTCATATCTTTAGTGACGAAAACTGTTTCTATTCAAATTAATCTCACATAGTATGTAACACCCCGATACTTTTTCAAATTTAATTAGAAATTTTAGTGGCAAATATTTTTAGTGACGAAACTTTAGTTAGCATCGACATATATTATATATATATATATATATATATATATATATATATATATATGTTTGGAATTTTAGCGACAAATTTTCTTTCAGTTAGCATTGATATTTTATTTAGTGACTTTTAGTGACACTTAATATAGCGGGTTATCGAACCAAACCATTTAAAAAAATTTCGAGCATCTAAAGTATAGTAAATAATTTATTTGGACCCATTTGCAATAATAAAGGTTTAGGTAAATTTTGGAGCGACTAATGAAAATATAAAGGGGCTTTTGGTAATATTCCAATCTAGTATATATATATATATATATATATATATATATATATATATATATATATATATATATATATATATATATATATATCGTGAGGGAGCCGTCATATACTTTCCAACCCTTTTTTGAAAATTTGCAGAGAGATCAGAGAGAGGACAAGGGAAGGAGATCGAAGAAGGATTTTGGCAAAGTTTCTGACAATCACAATTATTTTCTGGTAAGTTTTTTTTTATAGTTTTTTTTCTCATATTCATTTAATAAACTATGGGTTTAACGGGGACCGTGGGAAAGGGATGACTGAGGATGTGCTTGGTGTGCAAAGATTGTAGGTTTTGTGTGATATCGTGGACTTTTTAGATGGGTTTATAGCTATGAGAAGGAGAGGTTGCAGTGAGATTTTCTCTATGAGTGGGGCAGTGGTGGCTACCTAGATCTAGTGAGTGTTGTAGTAGTGAAGTTGGGTATGTGACAGGGAAGGCCTGCCATGGTGCTTGTGGGTGAAGAGTGTTGCTGCCGTGAGGAAACTGTAGTGATGAGGAATGGCTAAGTTAAAGGCAGTCGAGAATAGCTACTTCGGCGCAGCCACGGTTTCATTGAGAGAGCATGAGGACAACCATTCAGAGGTGAAAGCTGCCATATGACAGCATGTTCGCGGGATGTTACAAGCCGTGTGCTTGGGTGGTATGGGTTTGGTGTTTGCTAATGGGTTTACATGTGAGCTGTGTGAAGGGGATAAGAGCGTGTGTGTTGTGGATTTTTGAGAGACAGCAGTCCCTGTGAGTGCAGTGTTGTGTGGGCTTGTTTGAGTGAAATCATTTATGTGGATTTGATGTGTAGTATTGCCGAGAGAGAGAGCGCAAACTGCGAGTTGTAGTGTAGAGAGAGTAAGGGTGCAGCTGTGTGGTGCTGTGTGCGTGTGTTTGTGTGTGTCCGTTGTGTGTATATGTGTGTGGTGAAGTTGTCGAAGCAGCTGTGTGTGTGCAGATGTGTTGTGTGCTCGGCTGTGAGTGTATTATGTGTGTTTTGCATGTGTTGTGGGTGCTGTGATGTGTGTGTACATAGGTTTGGAAGGGAGCATGTGTGACCGAGTGTGAGAAGAAGGAAAAGAGGGAAAAATGAAGCTACTCCCGTGAGGCAGTAGCTATGTGTGTGTGTGTATTTCAGTGTGTGTGAGTGTGATGCGTGAGTGCATTGTGTGTGTAAGCTGAGTGCCATGTTGTGCTGGCTTTGGAGAAATAGTGAATGTATGTGTGAATAGGTGTGCATGTGGTAATGTGCTTGTGTGCTTCTGTGTGTTACAAGTGAAGGGAAGCAATTAGTGCGGGAGTTTACAGGGCTGTGCTGTATGGTGTATGCATACGGATTAGAGTATAGTACGACGCGAGCATTCGGTAGCGTTTAGTGATTGTTAATGCTTGAAAATTTAAATTATAATACCTTCATCTATAATAGAATTTATGGTAAATTTTAAAAAATTTCTGAAATTGTATGTATTTTTAATATTTTCCTGTAAGTTGAGATTTATAAAATTATTTTGAAACCTTTAAATTCATGAAAATGTTTTGGAAACTTTTGAGTAATGTTTTTATGGTATAAATAAGCCTTAATTTGGATTTGATAATTTTTGGAGTTGATTTGCTATAGATTTCCATATCGCATTAGTTTTAGCAAAACAAAAAATTTAAAAATAGATTTTATGTCTTCTAAATTTCATTTCTATAATTTATATATATATTTTTTAAAGTTCTTATTAAAAATATGGGACATATTTTGCAGCTGGAAGTAATTATGGCTATTATTGGTTTTTTGTTGAATTTAAAGAAATTATTTTAATTAAAAAATATGCAAAAATTCAAAAAATGCATATTTTGACTTTTAATAATTTTTTAAGCTAAGAAAGTGTTTTAATTTAAATTATTATAAATTCTAGAGTGTTGGTAGATGTTAAGGAGTGTATACGATTTTCAATTAGGATGGCAACGCGCGAGAACTGCTTTGACTACACGATTTCAGAGAGAGTGGGTACACAGTGGGTAGTTAATATTAGGGTTTATAACATATTTGACATAAATTATGTTCTAACAAATAAATTGTCAATCTAGGTTTATTCAGAAAATATTGATCGAGATTGGTAGTATCGCATAGCTAGGCCACGGTAAGGATTTTCTCTCCAAACCCTGAATTCATATGTTTTAATCTTAATGATTTTGCGAAAACTTATTGAACTATTGTTCTATAAATTTTCCTAAATTTTTTTTGATTCTGCCAGTGAAACCCTAACTTGAACCTTAAGCGATCGTTTGAAATTATTTGTTTATTCTTATTTGTTTTATCGATTCAATTATCATAAAATGTTTTGAATTCTATTTATTGCTTCTTAATGTTGACATGAGTTGGTAACTTGAGAGGCATAAGGATGGTCTGTGTCGTTGGCGTTATGAGGATGGTCTGTTGGATGGGTTTAACTAGTACCTCGATGGACTAGTCAATGTACATATGCATATGTAAAGTGTATCGAGCACTGACGGGGTGGCTTTGCTACAGCGTACGACTCATGTTCAATGTTTATTGTTTATGTTTTATTGCACTTGAATTGTTTGGAATATTATCCATTCATGCTTTATTATACCTGAAGTGTTTCAAATGACTATTATTTAAGGGATCGAGTTAAATACTCGTCCCTATGTTTATATCTTATTGCAGTAATTACATCAAAAGCAAAATCCCTCAAAAAAGGTGTTATTGGACTTGAATGTAAAATCGTTCGTTTTGTTCGTCTTTGTCGAAATGCTGTATTTTTATTGAAAATACTCTTAAAAAGGTTTTGTTTGACTCTATATCAAAACCCGTCCGAATCGTTTTGTTATTTTAAATTTTTGATTGACCTTACTGGACTCTCGAACACTACAAGAAAAAAGGCTTTTAGCGACGGGGAAATCCGTCGCTAAAAGCCTAAAATCTGTAGCCAAAAAAATTAGCGACGGATTCACCATTGCTAAAAGTCCCTCGTATAAAAGCCCGTCACTAATAATTTAGCGACGGAATTTTTGAAATCCGTTGCTAAATATGTAATTATTTGCGACGGATTTATTTTTAATTCACGACGGAATATCCGTCTCTAATTATATTTTTAGTATTTTAATTAATTTTCTTTTTGTCAAATTAGCGACAGAATAATGTTTTAGAGACGGAATATTCTGTCGCTAAAAAGCTTATTTAGCGACGGAATATTCCGTCGCTAATTAACTGATTGTATGAATACTTTTAGTGACGGAATTAATCCGTCGTCAAAAGTCAAAATTTTTTCGAATTTTTTTTTATTTTTCAATTACCCAGACCTGTAATACAATTTTCATTTCTCAACAACAATGCGCAATAATCAATACACAAAGAAATATATATAATCAATTATAAAAAATGTTTATGATAAAAAAGGCTCATTATGTACAAGCCGGGAACCGGATACAGCCGGTTAGGGGAGGGGAGAAGAGTTAAGCTGGTCGCGCGGGGGGGGGGGGGAAGCTAGGAACGGGCACGAGAAGGGGCTCATCAGGGGTTGCCGAGTCCCGAATCTGGATCCTGCTGATCCGGGGCCGGCTCGGCATGTCCAGCAACGTCCTGCTCCCTGATCATCCTCACACCACTGTAGCAATGCGCTGGATCTCCTCGTCGTCCAACTGACACTGAGGAGCCGGTGTCTGTGGAGGGGCAGCAGGGGGTGAGGACGCTCCTATCACGGCACGAGCAGTCGTGCTAGGCAGGCCGCGTATGCGGCCTTTCGGCCGATTCACGACCTCCGGCGTATCCAGCCATCGCTTCAACCCCCCAGTACTCGCAGCCGTACTAGTGGACGCTGATGGCTGTCCGGACTGCTGCTCGGACCCCCTTAGCTGTTCATACGAGGCCTGCAAAAATAGTGGTTTAACGATATGTTAGGGCATTAATTAACGAAACAGACATTGAGGATAAAAAGACAAAACATTAACAACTTAAACAAATTGACTCAGATCGACTATAGGTCAGAGCTATGACCTCATCCTCCTCCAGATCCGGGTGCTCGACCGCGTTCATGTGTCGGACGATGTTGTGTGGCACCGACCCCCCCGTGTGCGTCGGATCTCTGTTCTGTCTGTTCTCGGCCCCGCTCTTACTCTTGGCGTCCCAACCTGGATCCGCAGCCCACCGATCTATCATCTCCCCCCATACACGGTGAGATATCCAATGTGGGGGATATCTCGTCATGTCCGTCATCGGGGCACCCTCGGGCAGCATCTTCTTCGCCCGGTCCCGTGCATCGTGGAGCCATCGGCGGTAATTCTTGCCGATGTAGGCAAAGAAGGCCTGCTGCCCCAGTGCCTGCTGCTGAGGCGTGTCAAACGTGAACCCCTCCTGTAAGGCATTCAATAACACAAATTAACAACATAAAACAAACTCTAATTAAACATTTACTAACGCTGAAAAAAATACTTCACCGTACCAGCCACTCCTCCCATAGGGCCTCCCTCGCAGCGGCATCCCAGTCCTTCCAGTACAGGCGTGGCTCGAAGAATCGGCCCTTCACAAGAACGCCGATCTTCGTCCTCGCCTGATTCTCCAGGATCCTGCCAAAGAAGTAAATAAATTAATATAGTTCAAATATAAATTAACACCCCAAAATTTTAAATATAAGGCATGAGGTGATATTTTTAGTACTTACAGGCCCTCCTGCGTGAGCGTAACTCTCTGTTTACGCTGGGGGTCGATGCGTACCCCGCGTGTCGGACCACGGCCTCGTCGAGATCCTACAAAACACAGACATTAATACAGTTCAAATACACTTTAAATATAAGGCTAGCAAAAATGTACTAAACACCGTTATCAACTATACCTGAGGTAGAACCCACGGAAGATGGAGAATGCACGCGCGTGTGGGATGAATCTGCGTCGGGCTGGGGTGACTGCTCGGGCTGAGGCTGGGGCCCCATCTGCTGTCCGCGATCACTCTGTGCCTCGTCATCAGTAGGCAATGACGAGGTGGGACCCACCGGGGAGGAAGCAGCTCGGCGTCCAGCCCGGCCACGAATAGCCCGTATCCTATCCATATCTGACTTCATATAGATAAATTACAAAGACATTAACACGTTAAAAACAATAATTTGGCAGAAATCATCATCGGCACTATATATATGAACGGATGTGCAAAAACACATCAATTCACACCAAGTTCTAAAATGTTACTACATTTTTCCCGTGATGTTACAACATTACAAGTCAATCATTTTCAGTTTGCGAATCATCTTCATCACTTTCCTCGTCGTCCTCTTCTTCGTGGGACTCGTCGTCCTCTTCATCTTCTAATTCATCCTCTTCATCAGTAGACTCGGTCACATCATCTCCAACACTTTCCACGTCTTCCGCGTCATCATCTACGACTTCTTCTCCTACAAGAAGTGTTGTTGGAAGAGGAAGATCGTCCTCCTCGTTGTTGACCTCAACAGGGAACAAGACACGTGGTTGGTCGGCTTGAAAGGAGTCTAGCTCACTGTCATATGTCACGGGCAATTTCTTGGACTTGATAATTGTATACCAATGAGATTTGGGATTGGCGACGTCCTCCGCGTAAAAGACTTGTACAGCTTGACTAGCAAACACAAAGGGCTCGTCTGATGCAAGTC
Organism: Escallonia herrerae; assembly: GCA_033070095.1. Lineage (NCBI taxonomy): Eukaryota > Viridiplantae > Streptophyta > Magnoliopsida > Escalloniales > Escalloniaceae > Escallonia > Escallonia herrerae. Next base: position 123,376 of record JAVXUP010000693.1, read on the forward strand.
TTGACTTGACATTGACATCTACAATCCCTTGAGAGCTAACACGGATTCCTCTACTGCATGTGACATCGAACCACGTACACTTGAACATTACCAGGCGGTTTTGGGAACCCAGATATGTTAGCTCAACAATCTCATCTAGCTCTCCGTAAAAGTCCATGCAATTCTCGGCATAACAGTCGCCGTTGACCAAGACTCCACTGTTTTGGGTTTGTTTTGTTCGGTCATCATCTTTTACGTTAAACCTAAACCCGTTGATGATATAGCCTCCGTAACAGGATGTTTGTTTGTTAGGGCCTTCAGCTAGTAATTTCAAGCAGGAGGCCACTGGTCTATCCATTGACTGAACCTATTGTAGATGACGGTAAAAATTAAGGATAAATCAGTATACTAATTGGCCACAGAACTGTATATAACACATAATATAATTTTGTTAAACAATCTTACACGGATTTTGAACCACTGTACAAATTGTGATTTTCGATGAGATTCAAGTCCAGCGGGATCAGTGATTAAAGATTCCGCATCGAACTCACTGCAAACCAATATAGTTGACTCGCTTATCACACACTTTCAATTATGTACAGCAATGTAAGTGAATTAAGACTTTAACTTACTCAACGAATGCCGAAACTTCATCGCAATTTAGAAGGGCATATATTGTTGCAGCACTGTACTCTTCATCCGTTAGCCATCGAGTATACGTTCGGCCGAACGGACTACCTGACTGCTTGAATATTGACAATTGCCCTTCCAAATTTGTGCTGGCTTCGGGGTCATTTCGGCCTAGTTGATTTAACCTTGTACCAACATCAGGCCCGAAATATTGACTACAAAAGTTTACAAGTTCTTCCATTACGTAAGCCTCCGCAATTGAGCCCTCAACCCGAGCCTTATTACGGACTTTTTTCTTTAAATGGAACATGAACCTAGAAGTTTAGCGAATCGAGTTAGGTGGAATATCAATGATAACAGATGTCGTATTAATTAGGTTCGAAGTGACGGGTCCCTCCAGCTTGCAAATTGTCACTTCAATGTTCTTCTCAAGCACTTCCATGTTACTCACCCGGATCGTAGAAGAGCATATATCTCGAAAGAAATGAGATAATTCAGTCAAAGTCTCGCAAACAACCCGTGGCAACAGTCCCCGGAAGGCAATAGGAATGAATCTCTCCATGAATACGTGGCAGTCGTGACTCTTCATCCCTTGAAACTTGCATTCCGATACATTGCAACAACGAGATATGTTGGACGCAAACCCATCCGGAAGCTTCAAATTCTTAACCCACTGACAGACCTTCTCCACTTGTTTCTTGTCTAGACAGTAAGGTGCTTTCGGAAGTATCATCCTCCCACTGACTGTCTGAGGATGCAATTCACGGCGTACACCCAACTGTTGTAGATCCCTTCTCGCTTTAAGGTGATCTTTTGATTTGCCCTTGACATTCATCACTGTGTTGAACACATTATCAAAAACGTTCTTCTCAATATGCATCACATCCATGTTGTTTCGGATAACGAGCGTCCTCCAGTAGGCTAACTCCCAGAAGATACAAAATTTTCTCCAGTTGTGCTCTTTCCCGAACCCTGGAATCTTCTGATCTGGCACACCCTTACCGTGTGGTATGTCAGTATCAAGTGCCTCCAGGTGTGAGAGTACTTCTTCACCAGATGGGTAGTCCAGTGTGACAACCTCACGCTCGATTGTCCCGTCAAATTTATCCTTCTGCCTACGAAACTGATGGCCCGGTGGCAAAAGCTTACGGTGACATCCGAACCACGAGGCCTTTCCGCCGTGCTTTAACGTATGACCGGGGTTCACGCCCATACAAGCAGGGCATGCTAGCTTCCCATGTGTGCTCCAGCCACACGTCATTCCCAATGCGGGAAAATCATGTATAGTCCACATCAAAGCAGCCCTCATCTGAAAATTTTGTTTAAGGGATGCATCATATGTTTCGACTCCATGATTCCATAACTGTTTTAACTCATCAATCAACGGCCTTAAATACACATCTATGTCCTTACCGGGACTCTTCGGCCCCGGAATAAGCAACGACAAGAACATGTACGGCTTCTTCATGCACATGCCTGGTGGAAGGTTGTAAGGGACAATAATAACAGGCCAACAGGAGTAAGGCGTGGTAGACTGACCGAAAGGGTTGAACCCATCGGTTGCCAGACCAAGTCTAACATTCTGAACTTCCTGAGCAAAGACTGGATGCCTGCGGTCAAACTCCTTCCACGCCTCTCCATCAGCTGGGTGTGTCAGCACATCGGCATCGTTGCTGCGAGTCTCACGGTGAGCCCTCATATGTTCAGCCGTATTGGAGGAGTAGTACATTCTCTGAAGCAGTGGTGTGACTGGGAAATATCACAATATCTTCCATGCAATGTTTTTCTTCTTCCCTTTGTCCGGTTTGTACCTCGAATGATCACATACTGGACACCGTGACAAATCCTTATTCTCTTTCCAGAATAATACACAATCGTTATTGCACGCATCTATCCGGTCATAGCTCAACCCAAGTTTCCTCATCATCTTCTTCGCGTCATAGTACGACGGCGGTAGCTTTTCACTTTTGGGCAGTATTTCTTTGATTAAGGTAACAAACTCGTTAAAACCTTTCTCACTCAGCCCGTGGTCTGATTTCAACTGTAATAACCTACTAACCGCAGACAGCCGTGTGTGTTTCGGAGCTCCATCCCACAGCGGCTCTTCCGCAGCTCTCAACAACTCATAAAACTGATGAGCCCCCTCGTTTGGCGGTTATGGACTGTCGTTACCCCAGTCAACATTAGCATGCCCAGCATCCATAATCATATCTCGATAATCATATCGTGCCTCCTCCCTAACTTCAGTTTGACTAGCTGGGTTGGACGACAATACTATCGTTTCCCCGTGCTGCGTCCACCTTGTGTATCCACCCATAAAACCATACCGACGAAGATGCCATTTTACTTCAATTTTTTTTCTCCAGTGCAACAACTCACATCTACCGCATGGACACCTTATCTTATCAAGGTCAACATGTGCAGGATGCGCATAAGCAAAGTCGAGAAATTCGTCAACGCGACACTCAAAATCTTCAGCATTCTTCCTTTTCATCCAACTTCGATCGACTGACATGACGACTGAATTATCGTACTGTATACCACCTTCAATTATGACCAGTCATTAGGCATTGCCGATGTAAATATGAATGCATGAATGTTACAACATGTCTACATATTTCCCTTCCACTCTTGAACAGGTAGTGGTCCTATCCCATTCAGAAAAGCACATGTTTATAAAATAGTGAATAACTCATGCTTAGTCCCATGTCTGCGGAAAATTCGGCAGCACCTCCCCGCATTTCTCCAAGTACACGACATCGATTAGGTGTTCTAACATTCATCTAACCTTGCTCAGGAAGGTTTGACGGATGTTAGAACACCAGATCTGTATGCACCCGGAGAAACACACGAGAACGTGTACCAAATATCCACGACATAGAACACAAAGCATGAGTCAAAACACTGTTTTATAAACAATTAGCTTTTCCAAATTGTCCAAACTGGACATCCAAAGGCTCATTACAAAGCATTACTTTGTAATGAGTACCTTTGAACGGGAACTAAGGGTTTTTATGCATGCATGCGTTCAGAAATTGATAACATATGCAAGAATCTTTTCGAAATATCAAAACTGCAGAAAGATCGTTACATATGTTACCAATTCCACATTAAATAGAATTCGTTGGCAACGAGTTGAACCATCTCGTTGCCAATGGACTTCTCAAAACAACAACTAATATAAAGAATGCAGGGTTTGTAAACAACGAGTAATTGAACCATCTCTGGGCAATATGGAGTAATTATGGGATGTACAAGGGCTAATTAGGGCTAACTTGGTTATTAGGATTAATTACGAGTATTAATTATAGAAAATTAGGGTTGATTAGGACTAATTATGGTTATTTAGTCCTAATTAGGGTTTAATTGTGTCGAGTGGTGCTGATTAGTCCTAATTAGGGCTAATTGATTAATATGTCAGGGCTAATTAATGTTAATGAGGGCTAGTTTCGGATAATTATAGCTAATTAGGGTTGATTAGGACTAATTAGGGTTATTTAGTCCTAATTAGGGTTTAATTGTGCCGAGTAGTGCTGATTAGTCTTAATTAGGGCTAATTAGGCTTAATTGGGTTGTGTCAAGGCTAATTAATATTAATGAGGGCTAGTTTCGGATAATTATAGCTAATTAGGGTTATTTAGTCCTAATTAGGGTTTAATTGTGTCGAGTAGTGTTGATTAGTCCCAAGTAGCGCTAAAAATGTCGCATTAACCTAACTAACCTAAATTTAATGCACATTCAACAATCTCAATTCTGACCCTAATATAGAGTGTCGATATGGTGTCCGATACGTGTCTGACACCTCCGGACACGTGTCCGACACATACCGACACGTGTCCGATGCCTCCGGACACGTGTCTGACGCCCACCGACACGCACCTCCAGACACATTGGCATACATTAATTTATTTTTTAAATGTCGGACACCGTCAATTAGACGTGGTGTCCGTGTCTGCGCTAACTAACAGGTATCTCAATCCAATTGGGTCCCATCCTCTGTCAACAATCTCAATTCTCAATTCTCAAATGCTCAATGCAACAAAAATTAACAAAAATCAGACATTCAATCCAATTGGGTCACATCCTCCTTCAATAATCTCAATATCTCAAATGCTCAATGCACAATTAACAATCTAAAATCATCAATTAATAACCTAAAATCGTCAATTAATAATCGCAATTACTTCAAATGCACAGCTAATAACCTAAAATCATCAATTAACAACCTAAAATCACAGATCAATAATCACAATTCTCAAATGCACAATTAACAACCTAAAATTATCAAACAAATTATCAATGTTCAAATAGGAAAAAATTGTTCAAAATGCACATATCCGATGCGCTTGAATTATTTCAATTTAAGGTTCGATTGTATTAGGGCATTCAATTTAGGGTTCAATTACAGAAATTTAGGGTTCAATTAGGGGGTTCTATTGATTCAATTTATGGTTCGGTTGATTTGGGGCATTCAATTTAGGGTTCAATTAGGGGGTTCAATCAATTTAGGGTTCGGTTGGATCAGGGATTCAATTAGTTTAATTTAGGGTTCAATTCAATTAGGGCATTCAATTTAAGATTTAATTATGATTTAATTACTTCAATTTAGGGTTCAATTAGGGGGTTCTATTAGTTCAATTTAGGGTTCGGTTGATTTGGGGCATTCAATTTAGGGTTCAATTAGTTCAATTTAGGTATATGGGTATGTTTGCACCCGCTGAGTTAATTATGTTATGTTTAGTATAGTATGAATCAGTTGGTGATGATGGAAGGTCAGATTATGTTTCCCGGTTCTGACTGAGCATCTTCGTCCAAGATTCAGGGTTTAGGGTTTAGGTATATGGGTATGTTTGCATAGTTTACGATTATTCTTTTTTCTGGTGCAGAAATGGGGGTATGTGCATGCACGACGAGGCAGCCCCGCATTACATTGATATGATTGACCAGACAACACTTGGCCACCGGTTTATTAAAGCCAAGTTCAATATCACTCCAAGAATTGGTTGGCAAATCGATCCCTTTGGACATTCTGCAGTGCAGGCGTACCTATTGGGGGCAGAGGTATGGTCTCTCTCCATTAAGGTCACAAAGTGACTCTTAATTCAACTAGGATTTCAAAAAGGCGGGGTTCCAAGAGTCTTGAGGTTATCTGGCGGGGTTCTAAGAGTCTTGGTTCATCTGCATAGGTTGGTCTTTTTTTATATCTTTTACATCTGTATAGCACCGGTGTACCCATAAACTTAGGTTTGTAGGTACTTAGTTACAATTTTTTTCATGTATTGTTTGCAGATTCTTGCTGGTGCTTTCCCTGAGGCTTATGAACCTCCAAATGGCTTCTATTTTGAAGTTAATGACTATTCACCCATTGTCCAGGTAACTACTTGAGGAAAGCAACAAAACGTTGAGGGGCTCGGTTTTTTTTCCTAAACATCACTCATGAAACCAAATGAATGACAACATTTTTTTTTTAACTGAAGGATGACATCAACCTATTTGACTACAATGTCCAAGACCGTGTTCAGGATTTTGTAGATGCTTCTTTAGCACAGGTCAGCTGAGTGTACTTGCTCACTTTTCTCGAGCCTTAGAAAATACATGAGTAATAGTAAGGGTGGTGTCTATGCCATATGTATCATCTGCGATACATTTAAGGAAGTACTTTAGCTAGTTGTTAGTTCTTTATGAACCATTGTTCTAAGACAACAACCAAAAATTTAGATCTAAATGGAATGCAATGTGGGACTATGAATTGGAGTTTCAAGCAAAGAAATTGAACAATCATCTATCTGCAAGAATAAACATCTATTTGCAAGAACAGGCCCTATGGAACATGTAAATGAGGTTTGGGGGTGTATTAGAGTAGTAACACTAAAGCACTCTTACCATCCAAAATATCACTAACCAATCAAACCATATCAAACAATCTCATTAACGTACACCCCAATCAGAGATCCCCTTCTCGATTAACCATATCAAACAAAAAGCTTTGTAGGCTGATTAGCCAGTTTCAAACTTACCGAAGATAGCCGGAACTCAAAGATCTAGGCAGACTACGCTAGATCGATCTGGTCATTGAAGACTGGCCGTGACAGCCGCCGGAGGTGGCGCAACGTTGGGGGAGAAGATCCGGGTGTCGCTGGGGCTGGGTTGCCGTAGAGGGGGTCGCCGGAGGTGAGAACGCCGGTGGGTGAGAGAGAGAAAGAGAAACGAGAGAAAGAAAAGAAAGAAAGTAGATCTCGGAATTAAGAACAGACCTATAGCGACAGAATAATTCCGTCGCTAATAGTCCGTCGGTATTACCAACGGAATTTTTAGCTACGGCATTATTCCGTCGCTTAATTTTTTTTTTAAATCATCAAAAATGATAAACTTTCTAAAGCTATTTAGCGTTAAAAGTCCGTTGGTAAAAGTCCGTTGGCAAATTCTTTTACCGACTGAATGGTCTGTCGGTAAACTTTTTTAACGATGGATTTATGCAGACAGTAAATACCGTCCCTGAATCAGGCTTTTAAAGACAGAATACCTCCGTCACTAAAAGTCCGTCGCTAAAGCCATCTTTTCTTGTAGTGGAAAGCTCATTCTCCTTTGACTTCCTTTCTGCAGGTGATAACCAGCATTTAGATTGAGGTTGCCTTCATAGATTAGAGCCGAGCTAGCTAAAGAATTTAAATTTAAGTTTTGTGTATTGATCGTGGGTAAATATTATTGTTTAAATTTTCTTAGACGGGACTTGGTATTTCAATTATGACAGTTGATTGAGAGTATAGTTTGATTGACAAATAGTTACTCTTACAGCTTGTTGCATTATTTATTGAGGTTAAGGACAATATTATTGTCTTAGTGTTATTGATCGATTGAGTGTTAACATTTGGGAAAATTCTGAGATGTTACATAGTATTTCACCTTTCATACACCTACTTCATCTTCAAACTTTAGCCGAAGCTCATGCTCATACCTGCACACACATTCACCCAGTTTATAAACCCACAACCCGATCAAATTTTCATCTTGCATTCACTTAGATACACCTTACCCCTCCCTAGCCACACAATTAAATCATCCAACTTTCATATATGTACTGAATTCATACATATATACACAACTCACACACCCGAAGCACACACAGTCAAGAACACACACACACGGCCCTCACAGTTTCACACACTAGATCACAAATCAATTTTAAGACCGCAAAGGGAAGGAATCCCTTCGAGATTTTTCTCTAATTCCTCTGATTTCCCTCTACCTCTTCTCTATTTTTTTTCTCTTTTCTATTCTTCGGTTGGGTTACGATTCATGCTTTCCTATAATGGAAAGTTTTCCTCTTTTGTTTCATTTCTCGAATTTCTTCTTTCTTTAATTCCCCCAAAAATCTTATCCTATCTATATTTTATAATTTAATCAGATTAGTCATAAAGCAATAAGCAATAGGTTGCCAACTCATCCTCAAAGTTTGACACATAATGCACATTTTCAAGAATTGCAAATTAACCCTTCAAGTTTTAAAAAATTACAAAATCACCCTTAAAATTTTTGAAATTATATTTTCACCCCAAAATCTTGCTAAGCTTCGATACCTTACTAACACCCCAGCATTGCTCAAAATTATCTCCCGTATATTTTTCGGAGCACTGATGGTTATTTTAATGCGCTCCCAAAGTTCAGGATATTACAGTCGGACTCAAATTTGAAATAGTCCTGAACCTAATTCAACACAATTTCAAACACGATTGGCAAGAAAAATTCAGCAATGATATACTTCTAAAATAAAATAAAGCAATTAAAAATAGATAATCCTACCAAGAACTTCCCCTAGATAAGTTCCTTGTCTGCTTCCTTCCATGACGCATACGACCGTGGGAGGTGGGTCTTGATAATAGGATGGATTTTGGTCCTAACACAATCCTCAACAAAGCAAATTACAAGAAATCACAAGAAAGATACGTCAATCCAAATATAACAACGTATTAAGTTAGATAGGTGCACAAAAATATGTTAAGAATTGAGCTTTAAAAATTAAAAACAAACTAATTGTTGAGAACATGAGCAGTAATTCTCGGCTCCGGGGTGGTTGGAAGAGGTATCTCGCGTGTGATACCTCTAGGTACAGATGCACTAGACACAATAAATGATGAAAAATGAAGACCTTTATATATATGTATGTACGTATGTATGTATGTCGTGATCCATTGCTAGCGCGATTTGACCGTCCGCTACATTATGTAGGGGACGGTCCATTACATATTATAGTGGACGACGAAAACAATAGCTGCCCAGGCTCGCGATCTGGTTGTCCACAGCACAGTCTAGACAGCCAGATCGCACTGACAACGTGGGTTAAGTTGTCAGCGCTAGCAATGGATCACGCTCCATATATATAGACACACACACACACACACAGATATATATATATATATATATATGTATCTATACATGTGTATATATATATATGTGTGTGTGTGTCTATATATATGTGTATATATATTGCAACAAATATATTTCAACTCAACACGAAACTAATATTGTCTCACTATGTACTGAAGCTACTGATGAGCAGCTGGCTACTCATTAGTAGTCCATCACTAATCCCGAGGAAGGGTGGGAAGTGCAAAGGTTAATTGAGTTTAATTAGTTCGCTTGAATAATAAATAAATTAAGCGCAAAAGTAAATTAATAACAATGTATTTTTCACGAATAGTAAACAACTTAAGTGCAAAAGTTAGTAAGTTAACAATGTGGCATGCCCGGTATAAAAGATAACTCAATTTAACTAATAAACACCACAAGTGCAAAAGTACATTGATAAGAATCTTTTTGCTTTGCACAGTCCATCATTATCACTAATAAACAACATAATGTCTTCCTCCTCTTCATCATCTTCGTCCCTTCATCTTCATTGTCTTCTTTTTCATCATCAACTTCTTCCTCGGAATCATCATCATCATCATCATGGAGGGCTTCAGCATCGACCTCTTCTCCAGCATGGCCTAAATCGCAAAGAGGCTCATCAACAAGTCGTTATCCTCCTGAAGCGGTATCACTGTGGGAGCATCATCCTCTTGGTACATCTCAACGAACACATCATCATCAACAAAGCCTCTTTTGGTCTTGATAATAGTATACCAATTTGGATCTTTCGTTGTCACACCCTTTACATGGAAGACCTGTGTTGCTTGAGATGCAAATACAAATGGTTCATAAAATCCGAGCCTTGACCTCATATTAACGTCTACAATCCCATGTCGACTAACTCGGATACCAGCTGTAATGTCAAACCATCTGCACTTGAACACTACTAGTCAATTATCGCTGCTACTGTAATCTAGTTCAACAACATCCTCCAACTGCGTATAATGTTGTGGCAATATACTCTTTCTCGGATAAATATCGACCAGTCCTTGCTCCAAGTGCACGACCAAGATGCATGAATATGGAAAGACACTCATCGAATTCTATGTCGACATTATTTTCCTTGTGACCAAGCCGATTCATCTTTGTATCAACATCAGTCTCACAGTAAGGGAGTAGAAGTTGGTAAGCTCCTCAAGGATGTAAGCCTCTATAATTGTACCTTCAACGCGGGCTTTGTTACACATATTTTTCTTAAGGTCAAACATATACCTATGCTAGAAATAAGTCATTTTCTGTAAACAACGTATGTGTGCAAGTATGAAATACAATTTAAAGATGGATGGACGACATCACCTCTCAAATGGATACATCTACCAATACTGCACATGTCCACCCACTCTAGCCTCATAAGTGAATGGTCAAATACTCCATCGAGTCAAAGAACAACGGGGTAAATATTTTCTCTAACTTGCACATTGTCTCAACAATATTTTTCTCAAGAATCTTAACATCACTCTCTCGGAGCACTTTTGAGCACAAATCGTGAAAGAAATGACTAAGTTCAGTCAATGCTTCATTTACTGATTTCGGCAAGAGGTCACGAAAGACAATTGGCATAAATCTTTCCATGAATACATGACAATCATAACTCTTTAAACCATAAAACTTACAATCAGCAAGGTTGCAACAACATGATATATTAGATTCATAGCCATCTGGCAACTTCAGCAGTTTAACCTCCTCGCACACCTATTGTATCTACTTTTTATCTAATGTATATATTTCTTTGGGCAAAACCAGCTTACCATAACCATTCGTGGATCCCATATACCCATCATCTGCATATCTTTGTATCCTTTTAGGTGATCTTTTGATTTGCCGTTGACATTCATGACTGTATTAAACACATTTTCAAAAATATTTTTCTCAATGTGCATAACATCAAGACTGTTGGGGAGAAGGAAGGTCGGCCAATAAGGCAGCTCCCAAAAGATGCACATTTTCTTCCAGTTGCGTGTTTTTCCAAAGCCAGGAAGTTTTAAACTAGTAGCACATTTTTTAAATGGTACCACATCCATGTCAAGGTCCTTTACACACATATACACTTCATTCCCAGACAATCTGTCACATGTTTCAATGCAACATTTCACAGTTTTATCAAACTTATCTTTTTAACTTTGAAATGGATGATTAGGCAGTAAGAATTGTCTGTGACACCCCCCAAAAGGAAGCTTTCCCCCGTGCTTTAAAGTGAAAGCCTTACTCACGTCCATACAATAAGGACATGCCAACCTACCATGTATACTCCACCCACACAACATACCGTATGCAGGGAAGTCATTATAGTCCACATGACTGCTATCCTCAAGTTGAAGTTTTGTTTAAGAGATGCATCAAATACTGGGGTGCCAACTTCCCACAGAATTTTTTACTCATATATCAATGGCTGCAAGTACACGTCTATATTTCTACTGAGCTCGTAGGGCTAATTAGGGTTAATCAGTCCTAATTAGGGCTGATTAGGCTAATTAGGGCTAATCCAATCTATTTGGGATAATTTATAGTTAATTAGTTTAATTAGAGTTAATAACCGTCAATTAGGCATTAATTAAGAGTTAATTGGGATTAACCAATGTTGATTAGAGCTAGTTAGGATTAATTAGTGTTAATTAGGGCTAATTAGGCTTAATTAGTGTTAACTAGGGTTGATTAGCCTAATTAGTGTCGATTAGTGTTAATTAGGGCTGATGCGGCTAATCAGGGCTAATTCGAGCTATTTGGGGTAATTTCTAGTTACTTGATTTAATTAGAGTTAATAACCGTTAATTAGGCTTTAATTAAGAGTTAATTAGGATTAATTAATGTTGATTAGGGCTAATTAGGGTTATCAATATTAATCAGTGTTGATTAGGCTAATCAGTGTTGATTACTGTTAATTAGGACTAATTATGGTTAATCAGTGTTAATCAGGACTGATTACGCTGATTTGAGATATTTGGGATAATTTAAAGTTAATTGGTTTAATTAGAGTTAATAACCGTCAATTAGGCTTTAATTAAGAGTTAATTAGAATTAAACAGTGGTGATTACGGCTAAATAGGATTAATTATTGTTGATTAGGGCTAATTAGGGTAATTAGTATTAATCATTCCTAATTAGGACTAATCTGTGTTCATTAGTGTTAATTAGGGCTAACTAGAGTTAATGAGTATTAATTAAGGCTGATTGGGCTAATTCGAGCTACTTGGGATATTTTATAGTTAATTGGTTTAATTAGAGTTAATAAACGTCAATTAGTCTTTAATTAAGAGTTAGTAAGGATTAATTAGTGTTGATTAGTGCTAATTATCCCTAATCAATGTTTAAGTCCCGAATTCATTCTTGATCTAAAAAGTATCCTACGGACTTTTCACCCAAAAATCCCGAACCGGTATCCGGATCGGGCGCTTAAAAGCCCGTTTGGCCAAAATAATAGCTAACGACTTCGGAATGGCCCGAATTCTTGAGGGATGGAACTTCCCAACATCCTAGGGTTCTCAAAAAAGTTTCGCGCGAAATCACGCTGGCTTGATATTTTAAATTACACTACAAAGTTACAAGGTTCCCAGTATTAGTTAACCCCTTTCCAGTCTTTGGAAAAATCTGAAATTTTTCCCTGATATAGATCTTTTAGAAATAACTAGAGTCTGTTTTTTGTACTTTGGCAAAATCTAGCTTTAACTATTTTTATAAATTCGTGAAAAACTGTCTATTTAAATTTTCACCTTTAGCGATAATTACGTTTCGTATTCACATTAAACACACATAGTGTTACACCCTAGGAACACACATAGTTTTAGAAATTATTTCCTCCAGTTGTGTTACAATGTTCAATTACCAAAATACCCCCAATGAGCGGCAAATTATCGAAATGCCCCCGGGGGTTCATTATCACCCTAACGCCCCAAACCAGCTTCAAAACAACCTTTCAGGTATTTTACTTACATTTCTGGACTAAAAAGTCCTTTGAAAAACTTAACACCGTAAATTTATCAAAATACCCCTCTCGGGGTGGCAAATTACCAAAATGCCCCTGGCATCAGCACAATCTCAAAAGTGAAAAAAAATCCGTGAGTGAGGGGGAAGGACACCACGTGGCATCACGGGAGGGGGAAGGGGGGCATCATGGGGGGGAAGGGGGGCCATCACGGGGGGAGGGGGGACACCACGTAGGAGGGGGGAAGGGGGCCATCACGGGGGACCGCAATACTTTGTTGCAGTTGGCATGCTAACCGCAATAAAGAGTTGCGGTTGGGCATGGAGGGGGGCCATGGGGGAGGGGACGGGCCACGTGGCGGGGGAAGGGGGACAGGACCACGTGGCGGGGGAGGGGAGGATGGGGGAAGGGGGAAAGGCCACGTGATTGGGAAGGGGGACACCACGTGGCTGGGGGAAGGGGGCCAACCGTAACTTTTTGTTACGGGGGGGCATGGGGGGCCATGGGGGGAGGGGAGGACGGGGGGAAGGGGGGCCCATGGGGGAATGGGGGAAGGAGAAGAGTGGGAGGGGGCGCAACCGCAACAAAGAGTTGCGGTTGGCTTTTGAAACTCATGATTCCAACCGCAACTCTTAGTTGCAGTTGGGCTTTTTCACTCAATTATTCCAACCGCAACAAAGTGTTGCGGTTGGGTTTTTGTGAGGAATAATTGCAACCGCTACAAAGAGTTGCAGTTTGGTGGAGAAATAAGTTTTTTCCCACCGGTCGACAGGGATCGACTCCCTATATATATATATAGGGAGCCGATCCCTGTCTACTTGTGGAGAAAACGTTATTTCTCCACCATAAATCTAGCTGTCCAAATGGACTCGTGGACTGCTCAGATGGCTTTTTGTTTATTTTGAAAAGTTACAACCGCTACTCTTTCTTGCGGTTGCAAAATTTGACAATAATATCCCTAAACCCCAACCGTAAGAAGTAGTAGCGGGTTTGGGCCCACAGGAAATGTCCCAACCGTAACAAAGTGCTGCGGTGCATTGCAGCCCCAACCGCAACACTTTGTTGCAGTTGCATTCATTGAGCAATCCCCCCAACCGCAACAATGTGTTGCGATTGGCCCCCACCACATGTCCTTTCCCCCCACGGCCCCCCTAGATTGTCCTTTCCCCCTTCCCCCATGCCCCCCAGTTGGCCCCCACCCCCTTTACGTGTCATTTCCCCCTTCCCCCCACGGCCCCCTCCTTTTGGCCTTTTTTCCTCCCCGGCCCCCACCCCCCTTTACGTGTCCTTCCCCCCAGGCCCCCCTTCCTTTTGTCCTTTTTCCTTTCCCCCAATGTCCTGTCCTTCCCCCCGACCCCGCCCCCTTCTCCATCCATTTTTTCTGTCTTCTTTCTTCTCTCTCCCTCATTTTTCTCTCTTTATAACCCGTTCCCCCCGAACTCTTTCTTCCACTCTTCATCATCTTTACCCAACTCTCTTCATACTCCATATCTCACCTTCATAATCTCCACGACAATACAAACAAAAAAAGTTTACGCTAGAAGATTGGTGGATAACCGTTAAAAGATCGGAGGATGTTTCTTTAAATATATCAAGTAATTCAATGTTAATTTCAAATTGTCCTTACCATAATCGTTCTTACCAATGGATTGTTTAAATTGTGTGTTCCCAACCTATTCTGGTTGCACTCAAAGGTCCACTTGGAGTCTCATTGTGCATGACACGTCCGCACAAACACAGTATTCAACGCTTTAAATCGAACAAAGTGCGCGCGCCCAAGTCACTTGCATTCTTTGCCTCACATGCCTCACGCGCGACTCAGGCACCACTGATTTCACGCTACCGTGACTCATAGTACCACGTTCGTCGCCCCGCGACCACCTAAGCACATTTTCACCAAAAACATCAACCATTGGAGCAACCGGAGCGACGGGGTCAAGGGCATAGGCCTTGGCCAAACCCATGGGGTCTGCCTCGGCCTCCCCTAAGGCCATGGGGTCGGCCTCGTCCTTAATGGGGGTCGGCCTCGGCCTCCATGGGGTGTTGGCCTTGGCCTTTCCCCCGATTATTCACTCTTCGCTCAAAGTCCCTTTTGCGCTTTGATCACTTCATACACTTCGTACCTGGCTTTGGCACCTTGTTCGTCACGCGGATACGTTTCACGTCGACACGCTCGTCACAACGCAACTTTCGGGTTCGTCATCGCTCTTAAAAAGACCTACTGTAGGTGCGTCTGAAGTTCACCGAAAGGGGGAGTGGCCTTGGCCTCCCTTCATGGGAGTTGGCCATTGGCCTTGGCCACCCCTTGGGGTCGGCCTCGGCCTCACCAAGGGGTCAGCCTCGGCCTCCCCAGGGGTGGTGGCCTTGGCCTTCCCCCAATCTTTGGCCTATGGCCTCCCCTCCCGTGCGCACTTGTTTTCTCAAGTCTTTGCACCTCTGTGATGTTTACGGATGTTTGTACATCTACCTCGCGACGTCCATCGTGCACCAACCTCGCCACGTCCGTCGTGCACCAACCTCGAGATGTCCGTCGTACGCCAGCCTCGCGACGTCCGTTTGCACCAACCTCGCGACGTGCGTCGTGCACCAACCTCTCGACGTGCGTCGTGCACGAACCTCGCGACGTCCGTCTTGCACGAACCTCGCGACGTGCGTCGTGCACCAACCTCTCAACGTCCCTCGTGCACCAACGTCGTGACGTCCGTCGTGCACCAACCTCGCGACGTCCTTCTTGCACCAACCTCGCGACGTCCGTCGTGCACCAACCTCGTGACGTCCGTCGTAAACTCGCAGTGTCTGTCATACATCAACCTCGCGACATTTACCGTCCTCGACAGTGCACCGCTTTTGAGATGTCCGTCGCCCAAAGTCACGCACTACCACCGAATGACCCGTCACTGACGACCGCGTACCATCACTTCCAACTTTATCATTACTACATGTTGCATTCATCACCTTGTTATGACAGGTACACTTAGCTCAAATCCCATCTTCGGGACACCCGACGCGTACCCGTGCACCGTCTCCGCGACGTTCATCGCCACGCCCGTGCGCCATCTTCATGATACGTGCCCCCGACACCAAGTATAGCTCCGCGACATTCATCGCAGCGCCCGTACGCCATTCTCATCATGCGTGCCCCCGGCACCAAGTATTGCTCTGCGACATTCGTCGCAGCACCCGTGCGCCATTCTCATCATGCGTGCCCCTGGCACCAAGTATTGCTCCGCGACGTTCGTCGCAATGCCCGTGCGCCATTCTCATCATGCATGCCCCCGACACCAACTATAGCTCCGCGACGTTCATCGCTGCGCCCATGCGCCATCTTTATGATATGTGCCCTCGCCACCAAGTATTGCTTCGTGACGTTCGTCGCCGCACCACTCTCATGACATGTGCTCAGGCACCAAGTACTATCTCCGCGATGTTCGTCACAGTGCCCATGCACCACAATCATGATACAGGCCTTCGGGTATCACACTTATTCACCACACCATGCGCCCCCGCCATGGAAGTGGAACATGCTTCGACCCACTCTCCGGAGTGTGCAGCATTCTGGGGGGCTCCGTTCGTAGCGCTCCGGCACGAGGACCCCTCGCAGCGGGATGGACTTGTTACCACAAAGTCATCGCCACCACGGGATGGGCTCGTTACCACAAAGCCATCGCCATCACAATCACGGGGGGCTCCGTTTGTAGTGCTCCGGCACGAGGACCCTCCGCAGCGGGATGGACTCGTTATCACAAAGTCATCGCCGCTGCGGGATGGGCTTGTTACCACAAAGCCATCGCCGTCACAATCACGGGGGGCACTGTTTGTAGTGCTCGGGCATGAGGACCCCTCGCAGCGGGATGGACTCGTTACCACAAAGTCATCGCCGCCACGGGATGGTCTCGTTACCACAAAGCCATCACCGTCACAATCACGGGAGGGCTCTATTCGTAGTGCTCCGGCACGAGGACCCTTCACAGCGGGATTGACTCGTTATCACAAAGTCATTGCCGTCACGGGATGGGCTCGTTACCACAAAGCCATCGCCGTCACAATAACGGGGGGCTCCGTTCATAGTGCTCTGGCATGAGGACCCCTTCCAGTGGGATGGACTTGTCACCACAAAGTCATCGCCGTCACGGGATGGGCTCGTTACCACAAAACCATCGCCGTCTTCATTCTGGGGGCTCCGTTCGTAGTGCTCCAGCACGAGGACCCTTCGTAGCAGGATAGGTAACTCCTCCGGGACACTGTCTCCGCCAGGGTGCCTGCGTGACTGGCCTACGTGCTACGGCACTGGGGGCTTGTGTCGATACCCCTATGGCTATGACCCCCGGGTCACTCCGAGACGGGAGCAGGTCTTTGGAGGGCATCGTGCCTAGTCCGCCTGACAGTTGGGCGTCAGGTCTTCCCCACCGCTGCCAAGCCTGTGGGACTCTGCAAGGGCTTAGATTGGAGGCTAGATCAAGGGGATTCTCTGGCCACACCGAAGCTGTGGGAGCCAGTCTTTCCAGACAGACAGAGCGACGCTGTGCGGGGCAGGCCGGGTGAATATGTGATTTGATAGTCCGTGGAACACTGGCAGCTGTGTGGACCCCTCAGTGGCGTGTCACTCTCGGGGAAGGCCACGTGTACCGTGATGACATCACCATCTCAACGTCTATAAATAGAGGTCTTGAGAATTCATTTAAAGGTTGGACATTTTCAGAACACTTTCACTTTCTCACTCTAGAATCCTAAAGAGATAAACATACAGGACCCTGACTTCGGACCTAAGCATCAGACTGTGACTGTCGCGTATATTCATCCTGCGCCATCGCCCTCGCAGTACTGCCACCCTCAGGCTCTGTCTGGGAAGCCCTTGGTCTCTGCCCTTGCTCTGCCTTTGCTGTGTCTCACATCAACATACTTGGCATCTGAGTCGGACTGCATTCCTTGTGGTACCTCCACGTCGACTGAGAACCCACTTTCCTTGGCATCATTGTGTTATGATTAAATTATTCTTTCCATAGTCTAAAATTCATGTTTTTTGAGAGTTTGAAATTAGGGATTGAAGTAGCGTTTATTAGCGAATATTAAAGTGAATACGAAACGTAATTGTCGCTAAAGGTGAAACGTTAATTAGACAGTTTTTCACAAATTTATAAAAAAATACCTAGAGCTAGATTTTGCCAATGTTCAAAAAAGATACCCTAGTTATTTTTAAAAGATCTATATCAAGAAAAAATTTCATATTTTTCCAAAAACTGGAAAGGGGTTAACTGATATGGAAAACCTTGTAACTTTGCAATGTAATTTAAAATATCAAGCTAGCGCGAATTTGTGTGAAACTTTTATGAGAACCCAAGGATGATGGGAAGTTCCATTTCCCACGACTTCTGGCCATTCTGAAGTGCTTAGCTATTTTTTGGCCGAACGGGCTTTTTAGCGCTCGATCGGGACACCGGTTGGGAATTTTTGGGCGAAAAATCCGTAAAATACTTTTTAGATTACGAATGAATTCAGGATGCTTAAAATATCATTTTCAAGCACTTTTGAGATTTTCTGATGCCAGGGGGTATTTTGGTAATTTGCCATCCCGAAAGGGGTGTTTTGGTAATTTTTCTGATAAAGTTTTTTAAAGGACTTTTTAGTCCATAAATGTAAGTAAAACACCTCAAATGTTGTTTTGAAACTGATTTGGGGCGTTAGAGTGATAATGAACCCCCGGGGGCATTTCGATAATTTGCCGCTCATCGGGAGTATTTTGGTGGAGCGATGGCTGCCAGGGAGTATTTTGCATAAGTCCTAATTAGGGATGATTAGGCTAATCAGGTTTAATTCGAGCTATTTGGGGTAATTTATAGTTAATTTGTTTAATTAGAGTTAATTAGGATGAGTGTTGATTAAGGCTCATCTATGTCCTTAATCCATGTCCCTGGAGCAAATTCGCAAATTTCAAACAGATTTGCCACCCTTTGACACGAATCTCCAACATTTGGAAACAAAAAATTCAACGTACGTATAATAAGTAGATCTCGAACCGGTTACAAATGCATCATACACGTTCTCAATCACATCAAAATACTTTGTCGGCATTCCTATCACTTGGTTTTCTGAGAAATGCTTCTCCAAGCCTACAGAAACCACACAAACATCCATTCTCTTCCTCCAATTCTCCCCATTGATTGCTTAATCAAGAAGATAGCTTCCATAGTCGATCTCTTGGGCATGGCATTAAACTAATTACAAATACGTAGCTTATCTTAAATTCAGCATACTTCATCTTATTACTTGCATTATCTTAAATTCCATGAACTTAAGAGTAATTACTTGGTCTATTTAACCTCTCCATAAGCTTAATCCCTTAACACTTTGTGCAACTTCACCTATCTCACTGACTAACAATTAAGCAGGTAGTTATGCACTTTTCCTCCATACATTAGGCATTAAGCATTACGATTTTTAATTCATCTGGTTAGCTTTCCTTCACCTAGTATCATCTAATTACCAAAGAATCAGTATCTATTAAATTTCTCAGTTTCTGCATTAACCAACTAGTCAAAGTAACTTCTCCATTTCAACCATATTTGCTTTTATCAATCATTCTCATACTCATCTTCATCCTATATGCATTTAGTATGGCTCGTGTCTCTACTACTCCCTCCAGTAATTTAGCTCTTCACTCTTTTGTCTTAAACCTTACCCTGATTTCTCTTATTGCCTCTTCGTTCTTCACGGCCAATTTATACTTCCCATATTTTTCAATCATATATATACATATAACCCTTCGTAACATTCACCTTTTACCGCAACGGTTCTACGGACCACATTCCACCACCACATTTCTTAACATAGAGGTTAATTTCATCAAGATCCTCCATGAACTGATTGCAACATGTAGTTGGACTCGGGACAACTGCTTGCAACAGAACAATTCCAGGCACTAAAATAAGAAAATGCTATCAACAGCTAACAAATACACATCAATACATGTTAGACATCAATTTTGAGTTGATTATCAAAGAAAAGCAATTAATGTAGGCCCGAGTTGCACGTGGAGAGAAATCAGCAAAAAACAAATTAAGGTGCAGGACCACCAAATGCACAAACAAATGGTTTTTAAACTGCACCAGCATAGCATAGAGGGGGACTAATACAACCTGGAAGGACTGAGCCCAAGACATGTGATACCATGTTAAGTTGTCATTTACGATAAAAGCATAAGCTGTTAGAGAACCGGCCAAACATTGAATATCATTCTTTGACAATTCACAAATAGCAAAAAAAAAAATAGCTAAATTGCAGTTACTGAAATCTGTATTAGTCTACTATTATAAGCTGCATGTGAAAAAAAATTAAATTAGCTGATACTAGTTGCAAGTAGCATTAAACAGGGTTCAAAGAAAATGTAGAATATGATTTTGTAAGACATAAGTACTGGGTTTAATTAAGAAGTATAACCGAGTTAATACCATTACAAACCAACTAAATCTCCAACGTTTTTTTTATCATGAATGATGACATATTTTCTTCACAGACAACCGGACATATAAAACAGAAGCAACTGTATTAACCAGCAAATTAAGTAATGATGACAAAGACCAACAGTGAGAAGATGAACCAAGCTTAATTGCATAAATTAGACCCGATCTTCTCTTAGACTACAAAGTGAAAATAGCACCCACTACAACGTCGAAGAGAGACACGCACTTGTATTTTAGAAGAACACTCCGTTGAAGGATCTGGATGTTTGTTTTGGGTTTCCTCAATGCATGGAGCTTCAGAACAATGAACTCAAACACCTGTAAAATAAGGAACAAATTATCTTTAACGAAAATGTAATATCATCTTTCACGAAAATGTAATATCATGAATACTGAACAAATTTTCGTGGTATGATCTCAATCCCCTATTCAAAGACGAACATCAGTAACTTCATAGTCAGATGAGGAATTTTACTAGAAAGCCTCGTGCACGAAGCTGAACTATGGCGAAGATCTGCCAAACTGATACATCCATATCTCATATGATAAGAAGACTGACTACGTGTCTGCACACAAATTTAACCATGCATCTTAAACCACAATTCTTGCCTCATTTTTCCAGAACAATCAGTTAGATACCTCTTTGCTCATACAGAAGTTTCTTGAGGAATTTTGAGATCAGCGTGTTTGATATTATCAGATAGGTCCAAATTTTGGGCTATGATAATAATAAACATATTATGAGCTCAGCTAACACTAAATCAGAAACATTGAAACCTAAATCACAAAAAAACCTAAATCAGAAACATTGAAACCTAAATCTGAAAAATTGAAACCTAAACCTACACACCTAGCAGCGGTGTACTGCGTGGGCTTGGCGGTCGTACAACAGGCAACAGTGGCAACAAGGTGGCTTCGCGACATCGTGGGCTTGCCAACTAGTTTTTGGCGAGGTGGGGTTGCCGGAGTGGGCGGGGTTGCAGAGATATGGTCTTTGGCGGCAAGGGTTACGGTGATTTACAACGGCGAGGTTTACAGTGGTTACTGGAGTGGGTGAGTTAAAATTCGCAGATTGGAGAGTGGGCCATGAAAGAGAAAAATGGTTAATAGAGTGTTAAATGTGGAGAGAGAAATATAATAAAAAATTATAAAGTGGTGCGCCAGGAGAGATAAAATGAGTTGGTAGAGAATTAAATATTGTGAGAGAAATAGAATAAAAAAACTATAAAAGGATAAATATGTAAAAATACCTACAGAGTCTTTCTTAATTTGAAAGTGATCAATTTTTGTGGACTGCCCAAAAAGGAAATATTATCAATTTTTTATGGATGAAGAGAGTAGTATTTTTCTGTAGTGATTCCATTTCTTCAGACATGGCTACCATCCATTTTTCTCTCTCTTGATCATGAACTGCTTCTTTATAACAAGACGGATCTCCACTACCTGCCACCAGTGTAAAAGAAACCATATCCTCATAACCATACCGGTTAGGAGCCTTTCTGCCATGTTTCTCTCTGCCTTTGGCGATACTTTGTTGCTCGCCCTGGTGCTGTACTGGGTCTTCCATGGACTGTTGATCAACTTCTTGTGATCCACGGTCATCTATTTCCACCTCCATAGTCTTGCCACAATTTTGAACCACTTCAGGCTTCTCGGCATTTTGCCTCATCACAATCATCAAGGATTCGTCAAAGACAACGTTGCAACTAACAATCCTCTTCTTAGCAACAGGATCCCACAATCGGTAACCTTTAACATTGGTTTCATAATCAAGGAATGTGCACTTTCTTGATTTTGCATCCAATTTTGAGCACTCCTCATACTCCATATGGACATAAGCGGGACAACCAAAAATTCTTAAATAAAGAAAAGTTAACTGGTTTTACCTGTCCAAACCTCTTTAGGCACCTTTCCATCAAGTGCTACTGCAGGAGATCTATTGATGATATAACAAGCAGTGTTAACTGCCTCAGCCCAAAAACACTTCGGCAAATTTGCATGTAACCTCATGCATCTAGCCCTTTCCAATAGAGTATGTTCATTCTCTCAGCAACTTCATTCTGCTATGGAGTTCTTTTAACTATGAAGTGACGAGTGATGCCTTCCTGCTTACAAAACTCCAAGAATTTTTTTATCTTTATATTCTATGCTATTGTTAGTTCTGAAGTATTTTAACGTTTGGTTTGTCTGATTTTCAACTGGTGCTTTCCACTGCTTGAAAATGCCAAATATTTTAGATTTATGCTTCATAAAATAAAGCCCTACCTTCATGGAGTAGTCATTAATGAAACTGACAAAGTAGCATGCGCCACCTTGTGAAGAAACTGGAGACGGGGCCCAAACATCTGAATGGACGTAGTGTAGAACACCTAGAGATGTCAAACGGGCCGGGCTGCCCGGCCCGGGTCCATCGGGCTTTAAGCGAAACTGGGTCGGGGCCGGGCCAGGGAGGAAGCCATCCGGGCCGGGCCGGGCCGGCTGAGGAGAAATACTAGGCCCGGTCCAGGCCCTGGCCCTAGGCCCAATTTCTAGGGCCGGGCTTGGGCCGGCCCGGGCCCTTTTTTTTTAATTTTTTTTTAAATTTTCTTGTTATTGAATTTTAAATTTCATCTTTAGGCATGTCCAATTTTTAAATTTTGACAAATCTAATTTTTATCATTTTATTTCATTATATGTAATATTCATATATATGTATGTATGTATAGATATATTTATATGTCTCTCATTTTATTTTTTGCTATATGTTAAATATTTTCTTACTCTTCTTGGTGATCTTTATTAATAAAATCTGAACACATAACAATTATTACTATTTAAGAGAGACTGTTTCTACTATTTGATATTTTACTTCAAAACTAATTGGCCGAAAATCCGGGATTGATACATGTTAATTCCAGAGACGATCTTTAGTAATAAGTATAGAAAAATAAATGTGTTCATAGGCCCTCCTCCTTTTATCCGGGCTTGGGACCGGCTGCTTGTAAACAAACAGGCAAAGTTACCTATTTTTTTATATATACGAAAAAATATATATCTTGCTTGTAAAAATTTATTTTATATATATGAAAAAAAAGTATATTTTGTGAAAAAAATTATTCTTAAAACTTAAGAGAAGGAAAATAAAAAGAAATTACCTAATCATCCGGAAGTACTTCAATATCCGAGTCACTGCTCTTCCTATCATCAATCGGTTTATCTTGCTCGCGGTATTTCGCATCAAGATAATCCTTCCAACATACACATAGCTCGAGCGACTCGGGGTTAAGACGACTCCTCCTGTCATCCAAAACCCTCCCGCTGGCTGAAAATGCCGACTCTGAAGCAACCGTGGAGGCTTGCACTGGCAGTACATCCCGTGCAATTTGGGATAAAGTTTTATACATGTTTTGATTTTGTTTCCAAAAATTTAACAAATTAAAATTAACCTGTTCTTGCATTGATAAATCAGAATAATGATCAGTATTTGCATATACACCAATCTCATTAAAAGAGAAAAAAGTAGACGAACCTGCCGAATTAGAAGTACCTTCACCTGGTAGTTGTCTTGCTACTAGATGTTCAAAGCCTTTAAGGTATGGCGCATAATACCTCTCAACAGTGGATGATGTAGCTCGCCCGCGCACGTCAGCAGAATTACGATAGAGGTTGAACAATTCCTCAAACCTCTTGCTCACTTTTGCTGTGAGTGCGGTTGTCTCCTCTACTGTGTAGCACATTAATTTCGATATCTCTTGTATCGAGGCGTTCACGCCATGCAACTTTAACCTAGGATCTAAACAAGTAGCCACAGCAAAAATAACAGGCAGTCTACTCCAATATTTATTAAACTTTTCATCCATCACTTTTACTATTTCCCTAAAGGGTCCTATATATCTCCATTTTGTTAACATTGTAGCCATCTTGAGAATTTCTATTACAGCGAGAGGAGAGGTGGGATAGTACGTACCAGACAATAAATTGGTAGACGTGTAGAATACCTCCAAAAATTCAGCTAGGTATGTGGCCATCTGCCATTCCTCTTGAGTTGGCAAGCCGGCTGGGAACTGGGTTAGTAGAAAATGCGTATAGACTTCTCGGTATGCCAGAATGTGTAAAAGCATATGGTATGTAGAGTTCCACCTGTGGACCACATCTGTAACTGCTCTCCTGCGAGGCATATTATATTCAACACACAACGTTTTAAATTGTTGTGTTCTCGGACTCAAGCTATTAACATACGCTGTCATACCCCTCATTTTGACAAGAATATCTCCTGCAGCAGCTAAACCATCTTGAACAATTAAATTAATTATATGACAAACACAACGAACATGAAATAATTGACCAGAAAGTACAGGTTTGAGGCTCTCCTTTAAAGCATCAACAGCAGCTGTATTGTTAGAAGCATTATCAAAACTAATACTCATAATCTTATCCTTTAATTTAAATGTGGTACATGCTTTTAATATAAGAGTAGCAATGTTCATTCCATCATGCGGAAAAGGAAAGAGCTCGAAAGCGATGATTCTCTTGTGCATAACCCAATCTGCATCAATCCAATGAGCGGTCACACAAGAATAACTAACAAAAGTAAATGAAGATTGCCAAATATCAGAAGTAAGACTAACTTTACCGTCAAATTTATCGAAATAATCGATAAGGCGTGCTTTAGCAGCATTGTACTGTCGGAGTGCATCGGATCTAGTTGTGTTTCTATGAACCTTTTTGTACAAAGGTTGAACGTATGTGTTCATATATCTAGAGTGCTTAGGATTATCGGCAAAAGAAAAGGCTTGTTCATCGTGAATAACAAATTCAGCGAGACCGTCTCTTTGCTCTCGCTGATTATAAACAAATAACTTACCGTCAAAAGATAACTGCGTTTGGGTAGGTTCGACGTGGCCTTGTCGAGGTGCACACAGAGGGTAATGCCTGTTAAGATGTCCATTACCACTACCAGACGAAAATAATTTAGCGCAGTACTTACATCGAGCTTTTCGGATGCCGTCCACCGTAACTACATCGAAATGATTCCAACACTCGGCTTTCTTTTTTTCCCCTTTTGGACTTCTGGCTCATTACCGGAGGCATTGCTCGGCCCTTCTTCATCATGACCAGGCATAGGGTTGAGATTATGCCACGGAGTAGTAGCTTCGCCAACCGAGCTGCGTCCTTGACTATAATGCGGGGGGTCTTCATCAGGCGTGTATTCAAAATCTGGAATGTTTTGATTGAACTCCCAATTGGCTTGGGTATCTATCATACAGCCTGTACTCATTCGTCCAGGAACGAATGGTTGTGTTGGTGCTTGGATTGGTGTTTGTGATGGCCGTGGCGCTGGCGCTTGTGCTTGCGATGATGATGATGTTTTTCGTGATGATGATCCACGCCTCAGTTTCTTCAATAATCCAGCCATATTTCATGCTAAACTTTTTTACTAGATTGGAAATCAAAATTCGTAAGAGTAACTAAATACACAAGTATAAGAGTAGTAATAAGAAATAACAATTAAAAGAATAAACGAGTAACAAATATTAATCACTGAGGATAATTATGATCCAATTGGAGAGAGTTAGTAATTAAAAAGCATTTAGTAATAGTAATTAATAAATAAAAATTCACTAATTACTAATTACTAGACAAAAGAATTAAAGAGTAACAAATTAATAAGAGTAGTAGTTAGTAATTAGAATTTAGTAAGAGTAGTAATTAATAAACAAGAGTATTAATTAGTAAATACTAGTAGTAATTAGCAAGAGTAGTAATTGGAGAGGGAAATAGTAGCAAAGCTTGTAGAAATATAGAATGTTTAGATAAGAGAGAGTAAGAAGATTGGTGTGAAAAATTAGAGAGAAATGGTGTGAATTTATAGATTTTAGAAACTTCACAAAAGACCAAAATACCCCTAAAAACTATCCGTTTATAGTTGTTGGGGAGGGTAAGAGTGTAAAAACCTTTAAAGGAGTTGAAAAAATTCAGTTAGACTAAAATACCCCCCAAACTAGCCGTTATATTGCTGTTGGGGGGGTAAAAGTGGAATTTCGGGGGAATATATCCGTTGGAGGAAAAGGGGGAGAAAGGGGGAAAAACAAAAAATTCAAACAGGTGGGGCCGGAACCGGGCCAGGACTGGGCTAGGGCCGGGCCAGAACTGGGCAGGGCCGGGCCCGGGCTTTTCCCACAGAATTTTCGGCCTGGTCCAAGCCCAGGCCCTAAGCCCAATTCCTCTGGGCCAGCCCTGTTCATGAACAGGCCGGGCCGGCCTGGGCTTTTTTCGGGCTGGGCCGGGCCGCGGGCCGCCCGGTCCGTTTGACATCTCTAAGAACACCCTTGCTGGTATGAGGTGCTGCAGTCTTAAAACTTATTCTGCATTGTTTCCCATACACACAAGACTTGTAGAAATCCAACTTACATGATTTTATACCTTTCAACAAATTTCTTTGATGAAGTGCTGACATATCTCGTTCACTTACGTGCCCAAGCTTCAAATGCCATAAAGTTGCAATATCATTATTGGATTTCGTAGGAGTAGTAACTGATACTCCACCTGTAATAGTGTTACTAACCATTCTATACAAGTTACCCAATTTCTGACCTTTCATAACAACCGTAATGCCATTGGTGACTTTTAGAACTCCACCTTGAGCCGAAAACCCATAACCCAACGAATCTAATGCTCCCAGAGAAATTAGGCTCTTTCTTAATTTAGGAATGTGTCGTACTTTGGTTAAAGCTCTGAAAATTCCATCAAACATCCTAACTTTTTTGGTGCCCATTTCAATGGCTTTACAACTAGAATTGTTTCCCATTAGAACACTCGCGGCATCACATGACATGTAGGTATCAAACCAATTTTTATTCGGGGTCATATGGTATGAGCATGTGGAATCTAAAATCCAATTATCAGTCAGAGAACTGTTACCTGTTGAAACTAGTGCCAAACATAAGAGAAGGTCTGCTTCACGTTCATCTGATTTCTCTTAGGCAACACTAGTAGTGTTCGCGGGTTTCTTTTTGACTTGAAGTTCATTCAAATCCTTTCTCATTTCTTCACACTCACTACAATAAAAATAGGCTAATACAACGCCCAATAAAGGACGCTTTTCAAAAGGCGTTGCATTAAAAGCTAATAGGATGCTTAGTTAAAAATGTCTCAATAAGTTAGGCCTATTAGGATGCTAACCCAGAAGGTGGAGTTTTATTTATTTTGACTTTTTCCACTTTGACATTCATTGTGAAACTCCCATTTTCCACACTCGTCGCGAAATGCCTTCACCCTTAGCCTCTTCTTTGTTCTTCAATCTCTCCTTCTCTTTCTCTCTAGATTTTTAGAATTCATCGAGGAATTTATCTCCACACTGATACGACTATAACTTTGGTAGGTCTTTTCGATTTAGGGTTCAAGGCTTAATCTTCCTCTCTTTTCAGTCTCCTTGATTTTCATTTAGATCTTGCCTTTTGGATGGATTATAAAGCAAATCAGGTGCCAGAACTTTTACATGATACTAATTCAATCCTTTATGTGGAGTTCACTGTCCTTACAAGATTCTAATCAGGTTACACCCCTCTCTCTTCACACACACACACACACACACTTTTTGTTCGTATTATGTGGCTGTTGAGATATGATAAGTTTTATTGCACGCCACATGTTTGTAATAAGTTCCATAACTATGGAAGTTTTATATAGAGGCTGAGGCTGCTCCAATATGAAAATTTCTGCATCGTGTACATTGGGATGGCATTTGGACGTACTCAGAAAGAGGTCTATCTAATCTCTATGGTGCAAGAATTTCATTATGCAATTTCACTTTCAGTTACGATGTTAGATGACTTCTTACTGTAAATTATGTAAGATCTTTATATTCAATGATTATCTGATAGGAAAAGAAAAAGATGACACCTGTTCTTGTAGCTAATATTTCAAAGCTTCCTCTTCAACACCAAGAGATTATATTGGGAATATCTGTCAAGATATGGCCCAATCTTGTTCGCGCCAAAAATCAGCCAATATTGCTTGTTGCTTTATCATATGTATGTAGTCTGGGTAGATATAAATGTTTATATTTCACACAGATATCTCGTAGACATGACGCGTATATACATGTGATGACCCGATTGTTCTAACTATTGACCATTGCTTTTTGCTCGTTTACTAGAGATATTCATTGTGGGTGGATACACTTAAATTCTTTACCCGCATATAATATGTATGACAGACATACACATAATTTTGTGTATTATTATTTGGCTCAAATATGCTTGAGCAGTGTCTATTTATGTTACAATCTTTTCCTAGACACTGTATTAGTGGATTCTGTTCTAACTGTTTGATCCATAAAATATCAGTATACCAATAAGCTTATCATGATTACTTCGTGAAATATCAGGAAAGCAATGTGTCGCTAGTTTAAGGACTTTAAATTGTTCAGTAAAACACTTATTCATCATGGAGATTCTTCAGGGAGGAGGGTGGTGGGTTATTTTGATTGGTATAAGTGCCATTGAGAGTCAGGTATGGAGTGAATTATTGAGGACTATTGCTTAGTGTGGTTATTCTCTCGAAGAGCATTTACTGTGGTTGGAGTGAAGAATCCTGTGGAGTTGAGTTATATTGTTGGTTGTTCTCAACTCTTTGCAGGTTTGCAATGGATAATGGGGTGTGCATGGCTTACTTTGTAATTGGTATTTTCATTATTCTCCTTGTCAAAAACAAGGATCAAAAGCTAATTTAGCCCCACTATTCAAGGAGCCAATTACATTTGAATATAGATTGCTAAAATTACCTTATTCTTGTATATATAAGTCTTACCGGATAGTGGTGAAAGATGCTAGTATCTTTGGAGGAGTGAATAATGGATCGCTGAAGTACCTGGTGTCACTGCTAAGTATGACGAATGAGAGAACATATTGCCTATGCTATTCAACTTGAAATCCTCTTAGATACTTTATATGCCAATGTTTGTCCATTTGTCTAATTTTGCATTTTACTTGTAGTTTGATTGGATGGAACTCAATTGGTCAATGGTCATGTAGATGCTAATGAAAAGTTCAGCAGAGATTTTGTACTTCTTCAGATGCTTTGGAAGATTTGGAGTGGTCTTTATTCGCTTGATTTTATAACAATGTTCAAGATTTCTTCGGAACAATGCTGCCTTTCCCAACTAGACCTTTGAACTTGTTAACTTATTTATTTGATAGACAAGAAACTTTGTATTATATACACTTAAATTTGTTGATCTTTCATATTAAGCGTTGTATACTAAGAGGATGAATATACGAGTTGTAAATTTTACTAGTGAAATACATTTTTTTGGATATTACAACTAAAATTATTGTGCTTTGGAGTAAGTTTAGTGCAAGCTCTTTTGTGAATGTTGGAAGTTGTTTCAGAAAATTATAATTTTTTTATAAAAAGAAGATTTTATCTTGGGATGCTAAGAAGGGCCCTTAAAGATCTATAACAAGGCAAAAAAGCGTCCCAATAGGGTATGATGTGCTAGACTTTATAGGACTCTTGTTTGCTTCTTATTAGTCCTTACACTTATTGAGGCGCTTTCTTGCGTTGCAATAACTTATTGTGACGGCCTCTAACGGGAAAACATTACTACATCATCGAAAGCGTCCTTACATCAATAGCTCCCTTATATGATACTTGTAAGGACGCTAGGAGGCATCCTTACAGCTTAATTTTGATGTAGTGACTGGTTTTCATAGTGGCCCTTCATCTTGCAATAATGGCATATGACACCATCTCATGCATGTGATTGTGATCGAACTTTGTCCTTGCCATTTATTTTTCCTCGTTGCCAGTTTTTATTGCGCCTTAAGTCCGACTTTGGATCTGCTCTTGCAACAAGGCCATCTGCATGGGAACTGCCTCCTAAATCTTTCAGACTATCTATCTCCAAGAAGGTCATGGTCACCTCATCTAATGTGAGCGTGTCCTTCCCAACGAGCAGTGTTGTTATCAGGGTCATGAGCTGATGTGGTAGTGAAGAGAGCAAAATAATGGCCAGATCTTCTTCATTAATCTTGACCTCCACGTTCAGTAACTCTGTGGTGATTTTGTTGAATGCATTCAGATGATCTCTGATATCTGAACCGTTGTTCATCCGCAGCTGGTACAACTTTTTCTTGAGATACAATCGGTTAGTTAAAAAACTTTGATATGTAAATCTTTTTCAACTTACTCCATATGGCTAAAGGAGAAGTTTCCTTTAGCACACTATATTTGACTTTAGGAGCCAAACTCAAATGGATTGTACTCACAGCCTTTGTCGCACACTCCTTCCAATCATCAGTATCTATCTTTTCAGGCTTCTTGCCCAATAAAGCTTTTATGAGTCCTTCTTGCACCAAAACATCTTTGACAGTACTTTGCCAAAGACTAAAATTATTTTTTTCGTTAAAAGGCGCGACATCAATTTTTGTGCCCACCATCTTTTTCTGCGCTAGTAATAAATAACAAAAGCTCTTATACCACTTGTTAGTATTGCTCAAGCAGATGCAATGAAAACATTGGTATAAATGAATAAACATAATTAGGAGAACTGCAACATAAAAGGATATGGCAAAATATCTGGACACAAGATTTAACGTGGTTCGGCTATAATCTGCCTACCTCCATGGGATGTGCAAACTTCTTCGTACTATGAAAACATCGATACAAGTACAAGGGACCGCTCAAGAGTTTAATCCCAAAAACCTGAGACCCTTATCCAACTGAATATTCCTTGTATACCCCACTCAATATTATCTCTCAATGACGAAGAAGCTTACTCAAACTCTCTCTTGCTCACTCACTTTTGGGATGATCTTGGCAATTGATGAAAGGACTTATTTATAGGCACTTTCTAATTGCACATGTGTGTTATGTATGCCACCAAAACAATAGCAATTTTGACTCCAAAAGTCTATAGCCATTTTTGCTATAGTATTGTTGGTTGGTTTCCCATGCCAATAACCATGCAAATGTCAACTAGTCAAAATTGGTGAATTGTTGAATACGATGCATTTGGTTGCTAATATTTACTAACAAAGAGGTCACTAACACAACATTCCCCCTCACAAGAAATTCACAGATCCGCAAACCGTTTCCTTCTTCCACACAAGAAATTGAGGTGCCCGCGGGCAAAAGATTAGAAGATACGATACAAATCTATTATCTCTGAACGTCTCTTCCCCGATCTCTATACAATGCAAGAATACGACAATTACCATAGCTATGGCGGAAAGACGATGGCAAAGCGGTGGTGTTGAAGTGGTGATTGGGATCGGCTTATGTGTTTCAGATTGGAGAGAGAGAGAGAGAGAGAGAGAGAGAGTAATGACGGTTACGTAATATTGTGGAGTTTAGGGTTGGAATTGTGGCTATTGTATTTTGAATTTGTTTTATATATGTTTTTTTTAGTATGTTAACTTTTAAACCATGGTTAAGGTTAATATTATATTGAATACTTGCCCCACCGACTGATCATCTTGCTTAGTTGGCAAATATTTAGTGCTAATTTATTACCAAGCTGATGACGTGGTGTTCGACAACTACTAAATATTTTGTCTAACTTTACAATGTTTAATTCACTCGATCTCACCAATAAATATAGAAGATTTCCATTAATGTAATGGTTACTAAATGAACAAGTACATCAACTAAAGGAAAGTTGACAACGAAAACATGGAAGCGGTACATAAAACACAGGAAACATTGAGCAAATACAAACTTGAATTTTGGTGCAAGATTGAATTATAGCTGGGTGTTTATCATGACGGGGGGATTCACGGAAGCAAAAGCAAGAAACTCCAGATTCTCTTGCAGTACATCCATTTCACGTTTATCCAAGGTCACCCAAGCCTCAACATCACCTTCCTTTGCCCCATCCAAGAGAATCGTAAGATGATTCGTGAACCAGGAACCACCCCCCATAAAGCTTACCCAAGCAGGCTTCCCCCAGCCTAAATCAACTTCAGTAAGACCCATGTTACACCAGCAAGAGAACACGTAGGGATTAGCATTTCCAATGGACGCATAGATCTCTTGAATGGACTGGGACACTACCTCGTACAGCTCAGGGCCTTGTAGCGCAGTCACGAACTTGTCCTTAAATCTGTCCAAAGCCTTTCTTAGTAGGCTCACCAACCCATCTAGTTCTGTAGGTCCACCGGTACACTTGTCTGTGAGTAACGTCGCAAGGATGTTGCCAACCAAATGGCGCGAGAGCGGTGGCACCATGCGTCTTCTTATATCAGCAGTGAAAAACATGAAAGATGGCACCTGGGATCCCCGTATAAGGCTAGAAGCTGCCATGCAATGCTTCCAGATGAAGCAAGAGATCGCTTCGAATCGGCTAGGCTTTGGCACATGCTTGCTGGCTGCTATCGCCCTGAGGCCCTCCACTGCAGTTGCTTTGAAGACGATTCTCTTTGTAACGCTTTGCAAATCCACCTCAGCTTTCCGGCGTGCACCGGAAGTAAAAAATGCTGGAAGAGATTCCTTGTCTCTTTGAGGGAATAAAGACGAAGCAGAGTAATCAGGAGTAATAACAGCTCCTTCACACCTGGTAGTATCTTTTGCAAGAATAATCGAAGACCAACTGTTAAGGAAGGCGCCAATGGTGGTTGCGTCTATAATCTTGTGTACGAAAGCACACGCATAATGCTACACCACCGCACGAAAATATGTTGAGTTGGATGGCTAGTTGGGCTGGTTCATCATCATCCTTACCATGCTCCTCCGCCTCGATTTTTGTAACTGGTGGCAACGTAGGAAGGAATTGGTGAAGCAACTCTACTTTGGGCTGGCTGCTGGACAGAAAGTCTTTCATGGCACAGTTATTAACCAGGGCTGTTGAGAAAACAATTCCCTTGTCATTGCAATTGATCACATATTCATCTTGGTTTTGCACCCTCCCTGCCAGAGGGTAGAAGCGAGTCAAGGTTTCTGAGAGGGAGTCCTTGAGTATTTTCTGGCCTCCAAGTATCTTAGGCTCTCATTAGCTTGGGCGTGGCTGGGGCATTGTCTCGCAATGATGGCATGATTTTAGTAGCGTGTGGCAGCCTAGTAGCTGCCATCTCGTGAATTCTTCTTGCCTAGCGACGACGTTGCATGATGCCATGCTCGAGGCAACGCCCCCGCTAGGGGGGTTTGGCTTGTGCGTGGCCCGGGCACTGTCTAGCGATGATGGCTCGATTTTAGTAGCCGGTGATGGCCTAGTTGCTGTCATCGCGCGAATTCTTCCTGCCTAGCAACGACATCGCCCGTCGACTCGTCCAAGTCAACGCCACGCCCCGACCGACCGAGTTTTCGACCGTCCAGACCGTCCCGACCGATGAAAATTTCTCAGCACGGACTAAGACGACGCCTACGCAAAACAACCCACGCCGCGATTGATCGAATGCTAATCGGCATGCTTTCTCAACGCAGAGGCCATGACTCGGGACGTGATCGAACATGTTGGGTGGCTGGAATTCTCAAAGCAACGGAAGCGACTTGAGCTGCGATCGAGTAAAACAGCCTTCGGGGCTTGAACTCTCGTGGTGACGGACGCGACCTGCACGGCGAGAGGACAGGCTGCCTGGCTATGTTCTCACGGCAAGACGATTGGCCAATGTCGGGACCAAACATGCTTCTTGGCAGGACATCTCAGAGCAAAGGTCAGCCTGCAGACGGAGTTGTTAATGGCAGTGCTTGGAAATGAGGCACCGGGTGGCTAGGATGCTAGAAGACACGGCCGGGTCGGCAACGACGCTTAGCCTTCCACGCGTCGTAGCGGGAACGTGCCATGCGACACGACTAGCGCTCAAGTCGGATACGAGTGTGGGCTGAAATTATCTGAGCAACAGTTGTGCCCCGTGACGGCATTTCCCCCTACCACGCCAGGAAGGCTAAGCGCCGTTGCCGGCGCGTCCCTCGACCTGACCGAGATAGAAAAAGTGTTCGATGCTTTTTGAGCGAGTCAAAGATGAATAAACTGTATGTTAGCCACAGAGAGTTAATGAGAGCCTAAGATACTTGGAGCTTTAATCGTAGCTCAAATGCTAGTGATGCCAGCAATTTTCTGGTTGTGGTAGCTTTTTCGCATTTGTATTAATAGCATGGACTCTTATCAGACATAGAGTGTTGTCTGCCTTTGCCTGTGCCGCCTTCAACGTTACCCTTGTCTAGACCTTGTGACTAGTTTTTGTGGTGATGATATATATACATCTCCTTTTAATGAAAAAGAAAAAAAAAGGGAATTCAGTAAATGCCGTCCATATCTAGAAGTGCTCTTGCATGTGATGGGATGGCATAACGTTATAGCAAGAGTATTTTTTGTGTCATTTTTTAATGACGTTAAAAAAATATTGCTATGCATTGTTACTAAAAGTGTCAATAAAAATGTAAATAACCATATTTAACGATCATCTAATGTCACTACATGAGGTTATATGCATTTTTTTACCATTTAAGTAGGAGCCAAAAATTATCCCAAGCAACCTGCCTTTTATCCCGGAAGTGAGAGTTTATTAAAGGGTCAAGAATACTAAATTTCGAAAGGTAACAGACTAGGAGAACAAACGTTAAAAAGATAATACTTGTGTCTATTCGTCTATCCAAAAAGTGTATTTGTTTTATGATTTCATCAAAACGTATTATCAAAATGGCAATTCTACCCTTATATTACTATTACCTCTCTTATCACTCTTTTTTTCATCAGCCTTTTCTCTGTTTTCTTCCTTCACACGCACACACATGCCCCAGAGTCAGTCGCTGCCATCTTCGGCCCCAATCCCGCCCTCTACGAGACCGTAATCTCCCACTTCACGTCCTCCTCCAACGATCGACGATCCCGGGACAAGTCGATCTATTAAATACTGCTCGTTGCACATTCAACTATATTTTTTACAACTGACTAAACTTTTTAAATGTAACTTTTAGCCTTTTTAACATATAAATTGCAGTTCTGATTATTCTAACAAAAAAAACATGACAATTTGCATTTGCCCCTGTTATATAGCATGGAGCATTGCCCCATGTCAAAGCTGGTCAACTCATCAATGTTTCATTATTTTACCGATAGAATTTATTCCATCGCTAAATCCCGTTGGATTAGGTGGCTTTTACCAATAGAATTTATTCCATCTCTAAATTCCGTCGTTAATAGTTACTTTTTTTTTTATAGTGGTAGTACATTTAACCTTTTTTAATTTTACAACTGACTAAAATTTTTAAATGCAACTTTTAGCATTTACAATCTGGATTTGCCCCAACTTATAGCATGCAGCACTCCCCATGTCAAAGCACGTCAACTCATCAATGTTTCATTATTTCACTGGTACGTAGGGATGGCAATGGGGCGGGTCGGATGCGGATTTTACAAAATCCGAACCCGCCCCGCTACTCAGTGAACTTTGCCCCGCCCCGCCCCGGTCCGGGTTATTTATGTTAAATACCATAACCGATCCTATGTAGATTTAGGAACCTCGAACCCGCCCCGTTCCGCCCCGTTCCCCGCTGTAGCATGCAAAAAACCCGTAACCAACCCGACCCGATCCGACATGTTCTACTTGGTATTGCAAATATTTCACTCTTTTTAAACATGTATAACACCTGTGTCACAAAAAATAAACTATACACATCATATTAATGTCTAAAAATTCTAAAGAAGACATTAGTAAATTACAACAAAGTTCAAATAAATTACAACATAGTTCAAATAAATTACAACATAGTTCAAATAAATAATAACATAGTTCAAATTAATGTTCAAATAGATAACACCACAATGACCACATTAACGTTCAATCACTGGGAAGTAGCAAATACGAGAGATCAAGCTCGATCAGCCGGTCCGCATTCCAACTCCAAATACAACTGCAATCACTGTTCACTGAAAAAATAATATGAATAAAATGACATTAAAATGAATGGATACAAAAATAAAAATAAAATTAATCTGAAATACAATTTACATAAGGAATCATACACCCGTCACACATGAGCTGTCACCATCTTTGTCATCATTAATTGTTGCATATTCCTTGTGTGCTAGATTAGATACACCTACAACACCATAGTACAAATTTACAAGTACCCGTGAAAATTCAAAGTATTGTCAAATTTAACTGCATGAATAAAATAATAGAATGAGCTTACCTTTCATTTCAGCAGCCCACAACCAGTCTTGAGCACACATTAACGCTTCTAGTGTCTTTGGATGAAGCCTATTACGGTGAGGACTCACTAACCTACCACTTGTGCTAAAAGACGCCTCTGATGCGACTGTAGATATGGGAATAGCAAGAATATCCTTAGCCATCAACTGTAATGTTGGGTATTTCAATCCATTAGTCCTCTACCAAGCCAAAATATCAAAGTCCAAAGACCTAGGCAACACATCCTCCTCGAGATAATGATCCAACTCAGATTTTACTACAGTCTTTCTCTTCTTCTTGACATGTTCATCGAAACCTTTAAGAGAATCTAGACATCCCACCTCAACACGCTCTTGCGAGCGAACAGATGATCCTCCACAAGTATTATGATCACTAACCTCTCTATTTTGGTACTCACGAAGAAGTCTATAACAAAGTGATGATACCTTTTCAGTTTCTCCCGCTTCTCCCGACCCGTAAAGCTGACTATAGTAATACTGAATCAACTCCATTTTGTACCTCGGATCCAACACTACAGCAACCGCCATGATTCCATGAATATCCAACCAATATTTATCGAACTTCTCAAGCATTTTCTCAGCCATACTTCTAATCACCTCACTTGAGCTCATGAGCCACTCACCTAACACCATTCTAATCTCACAAATTTTAGGAAAAAACAAGTTAGCCGTAGGGTACTTTGTGCCCGAAAACATCTCTGTTGTTTTATAAAACAACCTCAACTTGTCACAAATCTCTCTTGCAAAAGTCCACTCCTCTTCACTTGGGCAAGTTTTATATTTAGACTCTCGTTGCTTCAAGCGGAAAAAAACTTCTTTATACACAAATGCAGTTTCAAGCATCAAAAACGTTGAGTTCCATCTTGTAGGACAATCAAGTGCCAACTTTTTTGTGCTTGAAATACGCAATTGACGAGCAGTCTCTTCAAATTTCTCATCTTTCTTTGGTGTTGCCCTCCAAAAAGCCACACTCTCTCTAACCTTTTCAATTCCCTCCTTTATCACACTCAACCCATCTTTAACAATCAAATTCAACACATGTGCCGTACACCGCATATGAATCAATTCACCAAACAACAACAGAGAACTAGAATCCAACTTAAGCAACAAGTTATCAATCATCGCATCATTCGTAGTACAATTGTCAACCGTAATTGTACATAATTTCCTATCAATGTTCCAATCAAGCAATGTTTGTGACAAAGCCTCACAAATAACTTCACTAGTGTGTGAACATGGCAAATATAAGAACCTATAAAGGATAAATTTAACAATTATTATGCGAAAGTAGGAATAAAATTAGATTGCAAAATACCAAATTTGCAAAAAAAGTAAAGCATACCTCAAAATGCGATTTTGAAGAATGAACTCTTCATCGATAAAATGTCCCGTGACAGCCATGAAACCCTTCTTTTGATTACCAGAAGTCCATAAATCAGTAGTGACAGCAACCCTACTTCTTATCCCCTCCAACAACTTCATCACTTGCTCCCTCTCATGTTCATAGATATTTATAATGTCGCTCTTCACTGAGTTCCGGGTTGGTATCTTAAACAATGGCTGAAGTGCAGACGAATACCTCCTAAACCCCACGTGATCAACAATAGATAACGGGTATTCATGCAAAATTATCATGGTTCCAAGTTCTCTCCTGGCAAAATCTTGATCAAAGGAATAATTACCTAATTCGGGCTTAGCATTTGCTTTACCCATTATCCCAGCCAAGAGTTTCTGTCTAACATCCGGTTGCCTTAGACGTTTACATCTGTCTAAGTGCATACGCAAGTGAGTAGTCCCATTTTTTGGGTTTGCCCCAAGGGTTTTCCGGCAATGACTACATGTTGCTGTCACATTTCCACCATTTTTTTTCCTTTCGAAGTGCGCCCATACACTACTTTTCAAGTTCTCATTGTTTAAATCATCGGGGCCACTATCAAGGTCAACTGGTTTAGAAGCAGAGACTCCCATGCTTGCATTTGGTGTTGATGGCTCAGAAGTTTGATCCTCTAATGTAGCTCTAGGGGTTTGCACCGGAGATGATGCAACGGGAGAAGACGTAATTTCATTGGAAGACATGATTTTATCTATATATTCATTTAAACAGAAAAGAATGATTTTCAAGAAAATCAAATAAATAATACCTACTCCGGAATAATACCAAATTAGCAAAGACTTTTCTAATATGCCCTCATAAAACCATAAGTAAACAGCATGAAAAACTAATTGATAATAACATAAGAACTTAAGCATTCCCACTTAGTACAAGACCACTGTAGGCGTACAACATAAACTGATTTAGCAGATCTGACAACTTGGCTCTGATCGAACTCCTAACACAAAATTCAGCTGGTGGGTTAGCATCAGAGACTCGAAACAGCAATGGACGCTCTAAGGAAGCAACCCTTCAAGTTCAGAGACCAAGTCGCCAAACAGCAACAGGTAAATGACATTTACCTGTTGCTGTTTAACACGGCCTGCTTCTCATTTCGGTACTGATTTAGCAAGATTTCAGATAGATGTACATTTTAATACGACTCTCAAAGGTAAATCAAAGCAGCCACACGCTGAGGCCAAAAAGGCATCATATTCAGCATCCAACGTTGCCTACCACCACTTCCAATTTCCAAAAAGCATTTGGGTTTTAAAGTGAATGTAATTAGCAGAAGACATGGAAACAAACAAACCAGAATGCATTCTCTTGTTTTATGGGTATACACATATATAAAAAGATGAAATCCTGTTAAAAATCATGCACCCAAAGTATTACGTATAACCATTCTCAATCATAAGTTTGATGTACAAAACTTGTTTACTCATTTTCCAGAATTTGTTTCCTCGTAGGGAACGTAAACCAAACCAAATACTGAAAACCCATCGTAGTATTATTAGTGGAGGCCCCTGCATGATCAAAACCCATCGGATTTCACCAGATTTACTCTGATTTTTAAGAATACATTTACTCTATCTATAGCAAGAACAAGCGGGTGGGTGCGTACCTGGACACCGCAGATCCAACTCTGAGAGCCGTGCGCCTTGCGGTGCTGCGGTGGTGGTTCGTCGCAGTAGATCCAACTCTGAGAACAAGCTCGTCGCAGTGGTGGTTCGTCGCAATACTGGCAGTAGATCCAACTCTAAGAACAAGCTCGTCGCAGTGGTGGTTCGTCGCCGAGCGGTACTGCGGTGGAGAGCCGTGCGAGGTGCGGTGGGCTCCAATTCGTGAGGTGGATGGAGAGTGGCCTAGCCGAGAGCCGTGCGCCGTGTGGGTGGAGAGCGGCCGTGCTGTCGAGATTGGAGAGGAAAGCACAAATCTGATTAGGTATGCTGGAACATATATATATGGTATAGATGGACAACTAGGATTAAGTAAGCTATTAGGGCAAGTATACCGGGGCGGGTCGCGGGGCGGTATAGGTAAATACCATATCCGACCCTAACCCGCTGCGGGTTTTTAAAAAAAATACCATACCCGCCCCACGACCCGGTCAAAGTCAAAAAAATCCGTTCCTACCGGGGCGGGGCGGAAATCCGCGGGTTCGGATTTTTTTGCCATCCCTACTGGTACGCCACCAAACACATTTCATTTTACAACATCAAGATAATGCTCGAAATGATGAAGGGTTTACTTTTGTCAACAAGTTGGTTTCTTCTTTCTAGAAATGGACATGTGCAAGTCGACCGCATTTCGATATTGCATCAACTACTCAAGTATACAATACATAAGGTGGGTTCATTTCTTCTCAACAAAATACACCCTTTGTGATTGCTAGGGTAACTCCACAACCAAAACTCCTTTTCCGATGGCACCTACAGACTCCCAAAAAGTAAAATGACAAAATACACTCCGCTCATGTAATACTCTTAAAAATCTAAAATAAACTCTCCCCCCCCCCCCCCACACACAGAGCTGTGTGCCTTTGTTCTGACTTTTATATGTGTGGTTGGTGATTGAAATAGCAACTTGAAGTCACTCCAATCGTCAAGTACTCTGCACTCTCAATTTTCGCCAACCAATTTTACCCGTCCCTTGCCAGGTATGGCATGAAACTCTTTCTTTTA
The DNA here is from genome assembly GCA_033070095.1 of Escallonia herrerae. Classification (NCBI taxonomy): domain Eukaryota; kingdom Viridiplantae; phylum Streptophyta; class Magnoliopsida; order Escalloniales; family Escalloniaceae; genus Escallonia; species Escallonia herrerae. Next base: position 163,961 of record JAVXUP010000693.1, read on the forward strand.
AGGTCACAAGCCTTTTAATGGTTTCAAGAATTCATGGACATATTACTAGAGGGGTGTATCTTTAATTTTGTCAGTCTTTCAAGTTAATTTTCGTAATTAAACTTATGATAACTAAAATAGTGTCGTTCAGTGTTACAAGGGTATAAATCATTGTTGCAACCATTTTTGCACACTAACGTGAGGATGTAATTTGAACTTCTAGCAATTGAAATCAACTTAGATTTCAATTACAAATAAATGCACACAAGACCTAATTGATGCGCAACCAATTAAAAGTATTATATTCGGGCTCAAAGAACATACTGTTGGCGAAAAACGAGATCAAAAACCAGTTCCAGACTTATCAGAGTTGGCCAGAGCTCAAAGATCTAGGCAGACTATGCTAGATCGATCTGGCCGGAGTTGAAAACTAAACATGACGGCCGCCGGAGGTGGCACGACATCGGGGGGAAGATGGGGGTGTCGCCAGACGTGGGTTGCTGTAGAGGGGGTCGCCGGAGTGAGAACACCGGTGGGTGAGAGATAACAGAGAGAGAGAGAAGAGAGAAAGCAGATATGTGATTTAAGGCAGACTTTTAGCGACAGAACAATGCCGTCGGTAAAAGTCCATTTTCACCGACAAAATCTTTAGCGACGACATTATTCCGTCGCTTAAATGTTTTTTTAAAAATTATTAAAAATTCTATAAAATATTTAGCGACGGTTATATCAATCGTTACAAGTCCGTCGGTAAAAGTCAATTGGCAAATTATTTTACTGACGGAGCACTTTATCGGTAAAAATTTTTAACGACTGATTTTTACCGATGGCAGAACGCGTCGCTAAAAGCTGTTTTAGCGACGAAAATCCTTTTGTTGTTGAAAGTCCGTCGCTAAAGCCATCTTTTCTTGTAGTGCAAGCATATGACATCGATTAAGGGTTTTAATATCTGTATAATCTTACTCTTACAAAATTTAATGAATGTTAGAACACGAGATCTAAATGCACTCGAAAAAATACTAGAATACGTGTATCAAATATTCACTACATAGAATACACGTGCTTTATGTCGTAGATAAAAAGACGAAAAATTCAACTTTTTTATAATTGCATGTGTAATTCCGGCACCTTTTAATATTGCTTAAACAACTCAAGTAAACATAGCCCTGCGTTGACCATATGAAAAAGCATGAGCTTCAAATTATGCGTTTGAAAATCGAATTCCCCCAAACCTCCACCCCAATAGCCTGGGCTATCACATGTTAAGCAAGCAAATTAAGTAACGTAGACATTTATAGTGGCCATGCATGAAATTCATTTGTAACCAAAGGCTACTTGTTTTATCTTCGAAGTCAAATTTGCTGCACGGCATCGTAGTATAGTGATAACTATTGTCTTAAGAAGAAAAGATCGATCTTCGATTTTGGTGTTCTCCATTTTTATAGTGAACATGTGCAAGTCAAGATAATGCCTCAAGTGAGTGCGGTGGAGAAAGGTGGCAGACCTGTTTGGACGAACGAGGAATGAGTGTGCGGCTTATGATAAAAGACATTTTTATATTCAACTCATCAATGTTTTATTGTTTTTTAACATCAAGATAATGCCTCAAGTGATGGAGGGTTTACTTTTGTCAACAAGTCGGTTTCTTCTTTCTAGAAATGGACATGTGCAAGTCGAGCTTATTTCAATATTGCATAAACTTCTCAAGTACACATAGCCCTGAGTTGACCACACGGCAAAGCATCAGCTTCAAATTTTTCTGTACACCACCGTGACCATTAATTATTCTATACACCACCATGATCATTAATTACTGATCAAAAATTCAATTCCCCCCAACAGCCTGGGCTTTCACAGACTCCGTATTAAGCAAGCAAATTAAGTAATGTTGACATGTAAAAAGTTCGAGAATGTAGTGGCCATGCATGAATTTATTTGTAACCAAAGGGTACTTATTTCTTCTTCGGAGTCAAATTAGCTGCAAAGGCATTGAGTACAGGAATAATTATTATCTTAACAGGAAAAGATTGATCTTCTTTTTTATTTTGGTGTTTTCCATTTTCCTGTCAACAGATTGTTTTATAAAATAAATATATGTAATTGTTAGTGGTCACACACAACCCCCCACCCCCAATCAAGTACATATGCATAAATATCTACGTATGTGTATACACAGAAACAATATATTTCTATCGGTTATGTGTATCCTCGTTATACTTGACAAAACCTCATGGGTTGCAAGCACCTCTGCACCAAAAATGTACTAGGATGCTTTTCTTCTTTTTTCTTAACTGAACATATAAAAGTCCAGCACATTGAATATGCTTTGCAATCAGCATCTAATCAGGAACTTGTTAGGGCTTTGACCAGCAGCAGCGGCGGTTACCTCATAAGGTTTAACAGGTGACAGTAGTGGCTGGTAGCTTTTAAATTTTACAAGTTCAAGATAGTTCCTGCAAAAGGTGGAGGGTTTACTTTTCTCAATAAGTTGGTTTATCAATATATAATATATAATAAGTTCAGCGATAGCTTCTTTGCCGGATATACATTCTTTATTTGGCATGTCATCCCATTATATATCTAGCGTGAAATAAAATTGTAATTATTATAAATGTCTCTAAAGGTCTCAAATATAATTTTGGATGGGGTTATTATTTCTTGATAAGTTAATTACCATGTGTTTCCACCCACAAAATCGAACCGGAGAAGATGCCATTTTATCACCATTCTTTTATTTTCAATGCAACAACTCACATTTACTGTACGGATACCTTATCTTATCAAAGTCGACATATACAGGACTCGCGTAAGCAAACTCGAGAAATTCATCGACGCGATTCTCGAAATCATCTTCAGTTTTTCTTTTCATCCAACTTTGATCATTTGACATGACGATTGAGATTATTATATACCACCTTAAATTAAAATCAATAATTAGATAAGATCAATATGAAAATGAATGCATACATATTACAACATGTCTATACCCCCGCCATCACTCTGTTCGGACAGAATGTGTTGGCTACGTTGATCACTCTGGCCATCACTCTGTTCGGACAGAATGTTTTGGCTACGTTGATCACTCTGTACGGGCAGAGTGTTCGGCCATTACTCTGTACGGGCAGAGTGTTCGGCCATTACTCTGTACGGGCAGAGTGTTCGGCCATCACTCTGTTCGGACAGAATGTTTTGGCTAAGCCCACAAGAATACTAAGAGCAAAAATAACTTTATTGCTAGAGCAAAAGTTAAAGTTTACATTGGATTGCTTAACAACCCATTAATTTGAAATTATCTTTCTAAAGACAGTTTCTAAAAGATTGGGGTTTTGATAAGGTCTGGGCCCTTATCCCCCTAAAAAAGAAGTGTCTTGCCTTGAGGCAAGATGCTACTGCACGATCCGTTGTTTTATACCAACGGATCGTTCATGGGCTTGAGTCCGAACTTCTTCTATCAAATCAAGATTTCCTCTGAGTCCAATTTCTTTGCCTTCTTTGGTCGGCACGAAGTTACGTAGCACTGACGAGCTATAGTCTGGTCCCCTTTCACCTCTCCAATCCCGTATTTCATGGGAAACTTCATCTTAAGGTGATAAGTTGACACTACAGCATGTAACTGATTGAGTGCTGGTCGTCCTAATATGGCGTTGTATGCTGAGGGGACCTTGACCACCACAAAATCAAGTATGAAGTTGTTTGTGCTGGAGGTGTGCCAATCACAACTGGGAGTGCGATAATACCTTCGGCTGCAACTGGATGATTGGAGAATCCATACAACGGAGTATCCATCTTTCGGAGACGGTCCGTTGGAATGTTCATCTTCTTGAATGCATCATAAAATAAGATTTTTGCAGAACTTCCGTTATCTATCAAGACACGCTTTACATCAAAGTTCCCAGCTCTAACTGTGATGACTAATGGGTCATCATGAGGAGTTTGTATATCCTTCGAATCTTCATCGGAGAAGGTGATCGCTGCTACGGGTACCGTCTTCGATTTCTTATCCGGGGGCTGACTCGTTATGTATACTTCTCTGGCGTACACTTTTTGAGCCCGTCCTGATGAGCCTCCTGCGGCTAATCCCCCAGATATAGTGTTGATTATACCCGCATTCTTTTCCCGGTCTTCTCTTTCTTCTAAGGCCGGAGGTGTCTGTTGTCTTCCTTCTCTAGGAGCTACAAACTTTCTCAACTGGCCATGCTTGATAAGGGCCTCAATTGCTCGTTTAAGCGACTCGCAATTGTCAGTTGTGTGACCATGATCGTTGTGAAAGTGACACCATAAATCTTTGTTCCGTTTATTTGGTCGAGATTTTAGTTTGTCTGGCCACTGGAGAGCTTTATTGTCTTTGATCTCGTGAAGAATCTATGATGGTTTTGCATTGAGGGGTGTCAGATTTTCCCAAGCGAACGGCTCTTTTGGACGCCATTCATCACGCTTAGAACATTTTGTCGGCTTTCCTCCTTGGGGAGGAGTTAATTCCCGAGACCATTTCTTCTGTTCTTCGTTCCCTTCTCCACGCCGTCCTCTGTGCGTCTTTAGGTATTCTTCAGCTTGGATATATTTGTTAGCCTTCTCGAGAAGGGCTTTCATATTACCTGTAGGACTTTTGTTCACAGAGAATGCAAACTTGGATGTAGGTCGAAGGCCTCGGAGGAATGCAGTATACTTCACGGATTCATCCAAGTTGCCAATTTCCAAAGTGGCTGCATTGAATCGTCCGAGAAAGCATGCCAAAGACTCGTTTTTCTCTTGCACAATGTTTAGTAGACTCGCCGAGTTCTTCCTTTGGGAGCGACTGCTTACAAAGTACTTTTGAAAGAGATCCGATAATTGGCCAAAGGAGTAGATAGATCTTGGTTGTAAAGATTTGAACCATGCGTGAGCAGCTTTCCTTAGGGTGGTAGGGAAGGCTTTGCACATGATAGCATCTGAGACCTGGAGGAGGAGCATGTTTGTTTCAAACTGGTAGACATGTTCTCCTGGATCTCTGGTTCCATTGTAGAGATCACACTGAGGCATTCAAAAATTGGGAGGCAACTTTGCTTTCTCGATGGCCTCGGATAACGGATATCCAGATTCTTCCCTCGGGGGAGATCGTTCTGGATAATGATATCTAGGGACAACCTTCCAAGAGTCCCGTTCTCAGGTACAAAACTCAGGCATCCTCTTTCGATGGATAGATCTTCGAAGGGTCTCAGCTTCGGTAGCCTGTGCGGGAGAGGAGTTGGTACTATCTTTGATGGAAGGATCACGACGATAGCATGATCCACTCCTGGTCATGTGCTCCTTGCCCTTCTCTTTGGGATCGAAAGTCTGATCGGCCGCTGATCTGTATTTGCGGCCGTAGCTTGATCTCGAGGTGAGACGAAGATGAAGATCGCCGGGGTCAAGATGAGAATGGTAAGTGGATGGAGGAGCCACCGCCATGTCGAGCTTTTGTTGAAGAGTGTTCACGACATCTTTTAGCTCGTGGATCTCTTTTGTAAGTTCGGCATGGGGTGTTTTGAATAACTTATGGTTCAGGCGATGACGAAGGTCCCCGTTTTTCAGAGTAGACGTCGGAGAGTGATTTCTTCGAGGTCTAGCTTCTGATTCGGGAGTTGCAGATGTTACATTATCGTGTGCATCTTCTGCAGAATCGGCATGATGACATGATGGTGTCGAACGGTGGTCACGACTGAGTCGACGAGAGCTGCTCGTTCGGGTGTGACGGTGTGGAGAATGACTATGTGAAGAGTCGCTAGAAGAAGAATGATTGGCCATGTTCCCTGTAATGGTCCCACGGATGGTGCCAATCTGTTGCAGCTAAAAACTGGATCGGGAACCACACCAGAAATCAGGCCTGCAAAAGAGAACAAGGAGTGACCGCCGGGTGGGATTCCTGCGGGGGAACGCTCCGATGCTTAAATCAGATATGGCTAATAATGTAGAATTCTGAAGAAGCAGTAAGACACAATGTGTGATTGTGTGTGAACTTGTCTGTACCTGAGGGGTCAGACCCCTTTATATAGTGGTAGAAGGAGGAGTCCTGGTAGGACTTGGCTTTGACCAACTCTAATCATAATCTAATTAGGATCCTAGAGGATATCATGTCAATTTGAACTGATAGAGTCAGAGCCTCTTAAGGATTCTGCCCGGTGATTGATACGGTAAATGGCATATCAGTAATGAGCCAGTATGGGTTACGTGTCATAACTGCCACGTGTTGTCCGTAGATTGGAGGGATATTTTTAGCTATATCACTAACCATTCCATACAAGTTACCTAATTTCTGACCTTTCATAATGACCATAACGCCTTTGATGACTTTTAGAACTCCACCTTAAGATGAAAACCCATAACTCAATGAATCTATTGCTCCAAGAGAAATTAGGCTCTTTCTTAGTTCAGGAATGTGTCGTACTTTGGTTAAAGGTCTAACAATTCCATCAAACATCCTAACTTTTTTGGTGCCTATTTCAACGGCTTTACAACTAGAATTGTTTCCCATTAGAACACTCCCGGCATCACATGGCATGTAGGTATCAAACCAATTTTTATTCGGGGTCATATGGTATGAGCACGTGGAATCTAAAATCCAATTATCAGTCAGAGAACTGTTACCCGTTGAAACTAGTGCCGAACATGAGAGAAGGTCTGCTTCACCTTCATCTGATTTCTCTCAGGCAACCCTAGCAGTGTTCGCGGGCTTATTTTTGACTTGAAGTTCCTTCAAATCCTTTCTCATTTCTTCACACTCACTACAACAAAAATAGGCTAATACAACGCCCAATAAATGACGCTTTTCAAAAGGCGTTGCATTAAAAGCTAATAGGACGCTTAGTTAAAAATGTCTCAATAAGTTAGGCCTATTACGATGCTAACGCATAAAGTGGAGTTTTATTTATTTTGACTTTTTCCACTTTGACGTTCATGCTGAAACTCCCATTCTCCACACTCGTCGCAAAATGCCTTCACCCTTAGCCTCTTCTTTGTTCTTCAATCTCTCCTTCTCTTTCTCTCTAGATTTTCAAAATTTATCGAGGAATTTATCTACACACTAATACATCTATAACTTTGGTAGGTCTTTTCAATTTAGGGTTCAAGGCTTAATCTTCCTCTCTTTTTAGTCTCCTTGATTTTCATTTAGATCTTGCCTTTTAGATCGATTATAAAGCAAATCAGGTGCCAAAACTTTTACATGATACTAATTCAATCCTTTATGAGGAGTTCACTATTCTTACAAGATTCTAGTCAGGTTACACCCCTCTCTTCACACACACACACACACACTTTTTGTACGTATTATGTGGCCGTTGAGATATGATAAGTTTTATTGCACGCCACATGTTTGTAATAAGTTCCTTAACTATGCAAGTTTTATATAGAGGCTGAGGCTACTCCAATATGAAAATTTCTGCATCGTGTACATTGGGATGGCATTTGGACGTACACGGAAAGAGGTCTATCTAATCTCTGTGGTGCAAGAATTTCATTATGCAATTTGACTTTCAGTTACGATGTTAGATGACTTCTTACTGTATTTTATGTAAGATCTTTATATTGGTTACAATGATTATCTGATAGGAAAAGAAAAAATGACACCTGTTCTTGTAGCTAATAATTCAAAGCTTCCTCTTCAACACCAAGAGATTATATTGGGAATCTCTATCAAGATATGGCCCAATCTTGTTCGCGCCAAAAATTAGCCAGTATTGCTTGTTGCTTTATCCTATGTATGTAGTCTGGGTAGATATAAATGTTTATATTTCACACAGATATGCTCGTAGACATGACGCGTATATACATGTGATGACCCGATTGTTCTAACTATTGGCCATTGATTTTTGCTCGTTTACTAGAGATATTCATTGTGGGTGGATACACATAAATTCCTTACCCGCATACGCTATGTATGAAGAACATACACATAATTTTGTGTATTTGTATTAGTCACAAATATGCTTGAGCAGTGTCTATTTATGTTACAATCTTTTCCTAGACGCTGTATTAGTGGATTATGTTCTAACTGTTTGATCCATAAAACCAATAAGCTTATCATGATTACTTTATGAAATATTAGGAAAGTGATGTGTCGCTAGTTTGAGGACTTTAAATTTTTCAGTAAAACACTTATTCATCATGTAGATTCTTCAGGAATGAGGGTGGTGCGGTTATTTCGATTGGTGTAAGTGCCATTGAGAGTCATGTATGGAGTGAATTATTGAGGACTATTGTTTAGTGTGGTTATTCTCTCGAAGAGCATTTACTGTGGTTGGGGTGAAGAATCCTGTGGAGTTGAGTTATATTGTTGGTTGTTCTCAACTCTTTACAGGTTTGCAATGGATAAAGGGTGTGCATGGCTTACTTTGTAATTGGTATTTTCATTATTCTCCTTGACAAAAACAAGGATCAAAAGCCAATTTAGCCCCACTATTCAAGGAGCCAATTACATTTGAATATAGATTGCTAAAATTACCTTATTCTTGTAGTTATAAGTCTTACCAGATAGTGGTGAAAGATGCTAGTATCTTTGGAGGAGTGAATAATGGATCGCTTAAGTACCTGGTGTCACTGCTAAGTAAGACGAATGAGAGAACATATTGCCTATGCTATTCAACTTGAAATCCTCTTAGATACTTTATATGTCACTATTTTTCCATTTGTCTAATTTTGCATTTTACTTGTAGTTTGATTGAATGGAACTCAATTGTTCAACGGTCATGTAGATGCTAATGAAAAGTTTAGCAGAGATTTTGCACCTCTTCTGATGCTTTGGAAGATTTGGAGTGGTCTTTATTCGCTTGATATTATAACAATGTTCAAGATATCTTTGGAACAATGCTACCTTTCCCAACTAGATCTTTGAACTTGTTAACTTATTTATTTGATAGACAAGGAACTTTGTATTATATACACATTAAGTGTTGATCTTTCACATTAAGTGTTGTATACTAAGAGGATGAATATATGAGTTGTAAATTTTACTAGTGAAATACATTTTTTTTTGGATATTACAACTACAGTTATTGTGCTTTGGAGTAAGTTTAGTGCTAGCTCTTTTGTGAATGTTGGAAGTTGTTACAGAAAATTATAATTTTTTTATAAAAAAAAGATTTTATCTTGGGATGCTAAGAAGGGCCCTTAAAGATCTATAACAACGCAAAAAAGCGTCCTAATAGGGTTTGATGTGCTACACTTTATAGGACGCTTGTTTGCTTCTTATTAGTCCTTACACTTGTTGAGGCACTTTATTGCGTTGCAATAACTTATTGTGACAGCTTCTAATGGAGAAACATTACGACGTCATCAAAAGCATCCTTACATCAATAGCTCCCTTATATGATACTTGTAAGGACGCTAGGAGGCATCCTTACAGCTTAATTTTGTTGTAGTGACTGGTTTTAATAGTGGCCCTTCACCTTGCAATAATGGCATATGACAACATCTCGTGCACGTGATTGTGATCGTACTTTGTCCTTGCCATTTCTTTTTCCTCGTTGCCAGTTTTTATTGCGCCTTGGGTCTGACTATGGATCTGCTCTTGCAACAAGGCCATCTGCATTGGAATTGCCTCCTGAATCTTTCAGACTATCTATCTCTAAGAAGGTCGTGGTCACCTCATCTAATGTGAGTGTGTCCTTCCCAACGAGCAGTGTTGTTATCAGGGTCATGAGCTGATGGTAGTGAAGAGAGCAAAATAATGGCCAGATCTTCTTCATTGATCTTGACCTCCATGTTCAGTAACTCTGTGATGATTTTGCTGAATGCATTCAGATGATCTCTGATATCTAAATCGTCGTTCATCCGCAGCTGGTACAACTTTTTTCTTGAGATACAATTGGTTAGTTAAAGACTTTGATATGTAAATCTTTTCCAACTTACTCTATATGGCTAAAGGAGAAGTTTCCTTTAGCACACTATATTTGACTTCAGGAGCCAAACTCAAATGGATTATACTCACACCCTTTGTCGCACACTCCTTCCAATCATCAGCATCTATCTTTTCAGGCTTCTTGCCCGATAAAGCTTTCATGAGTCCTTCTTGCACGAAAATATCTTTGACAGTACTTTGCCAAAGACTAAAATTATTTTTTTCGTTAAAAGGCCCGACATCAATTTTCGTGCCCACCATCTTTTTCTGCGCTAGTAATAAATAACAAAAGCTCTGATACCACTTGTTAGTATCGCTCAAGCAGATGCAGTGGAAACATTGGTATAAAATGAATACAAATAATTAGGAGAACTGCAACATAAAAGGATATGGCAAAATATTTGGACACAAGATTTAACGCGGTACGGTAATAATCTGCCTACCTCCATGGGATGTGCAAACTTCTTCGTACTATGAGAATATCGATACAAGTATAAGAGACCGCTCAAGAGTTTAATACCCAAAACCCGAGACCTTTATCCAACTGAATATTCCCTGTACACCCCACTCAATATTATCTCTCAATGAAGAAAGAGCTTACTTAAACTCTCTTGCTCACTCACTTTTAGGATGATCTTGGCAATTGATGAAAGGCCTTATTTATAGGCACTTTCTAATTGCTCATGTGTCTTAGGTGTGCCACCAAAACAATAGCAATTTTGACTCCAAAAGTCTATAGCCATTTTTGCTATAGTATTGTTGGTTGGTTTCCCATGCCAACAACCATGCAAATGTCAACAATTCAAAATTGGTGAATCGTTAAATACTATGCATTTGATGGCTAATGTTTACTAACAAAGAGGTCACTAACACAACATTCCCCCTCACAAGAAATTCACAGATCCGCAAACTGTTTCCTTCTTCCACACAAGAAATTGAGGTGCCCACATGCAAAAGATTAGAAGATACGATACAAATCTATTATCTCTGAATGTCTCTTCCCTGATCTCTATACAATGTGTTCCCAACCTATTCTGGTCATACCCAAGGGCCCAATAAGGGTCCCATTTCACGCGAACACGTCAACAGATTCAACAGTCAATTCTTCAACACTTCGAACCCGTCAAAGTGTGTGTGCCCAAGTCATGTGCATTCTTTGCTTCACACGCCTCGTGCGCGACTTAGTCACCAATTATTTTACATCAACGTCACTCACGGTAGCACGTTCATCACACCAAAACCACCGAAGAACTTTTTCACCAAAAACATCGGCCGATGGCGCAACCAGAGGACTGGGGCAAGGGCAAAGGCCTTGGCCAATCCCATGGGGTCGGCCTCGGCCTCCCCCAAGGCCATGGGGTCAGCCTCAGCCTCCATGGGGGGTCGGCCTCGGCCTTCATGGGGGGGTTGGCCTTGGCCTTCCCCCCGTTTGTTCACTTTTTGTGTAAGGTCCTTTTCGCACTTTGTTCGCTTCATGTGCTTCATATGTGACTTTGGCACCTTGCTCGTCACGTGGGTCTGATTCACGTTGGCATGCTCGTCGCAAATGCAACTTTTGGATTTGTCATTGCCCATCAAAACACCTACCGTCGGCACGCTCAAAGTTCACCCAAAGGGGGAGTGGCCTTGGCCTCCCTTCATGGGAGTTGGCCATGGCCTCCCTTCATGGGAGTTGGCCATTGGCCTTGGCCACCCCGTAGGGTCGGCCTGGGCCTTCCCAAGGGGTCGGCCTTGGCCACCCCAAGGGTGGTGACCTTGACCTTCCCCCCAATATGGCCTATTGCCTCATCTCCCGCGCGAACTTGTTTTCTCGAGTCTTTGCACCTCCGCTATGTTTACGGATGTTCGTACACCAACCTCGTGACGTCCGTCGTGCATCAACCTCGCAACGTCTGTCGTCCGTGACCGCGCACCGCTCCCACGATGCCCGTCGCCCAAAGTCGCTCGCTACCGCCGAATGACCCGTCCTTGACGACCGCATACCATCACTCTCGACTTTGTCATTACTACATGGTGCATTCATTATCTTGTTATGACAGGTACACTCAGCTCACATACCGTCTTCGGGACACCCGACGCATGTCCGTGCACAGGCTTCGCAACGTTCGTCGCCGCACCCGTGCGCCATCATCATGATACGTGCCCCCGCACCAAGTATTGCTTCACGACGTTCGTAGCCATACCACTTTCATAACACGTGCCCCGGCACCAAGTATTGCTCCGCGACGTTCGTCGCTGTGCCCGTGTGCCATCTTCATGATTACTGCCCCCAGCACCAAGTATTGCTTCACGATGTTTGTCACCGCACCACTTTCATAACACGTGCCTTGACACCAAGTATTGCTCCGCGACGTTCGTCGCCGCGCCCGTGCGCCATCTTCATGACATGTGCCCCGGCACCAAGTATTGTCTCCGTGACGTTCGTCATTGTGCCCCTGTGCCACTTACATGACATATGAACCGACACCAAGTATTGTCTCTGCGACATTCGTCGCCGTGCCCATGGGCCACTTCCATAACATGTACCCCGGCACCAAGTATTGTCTCCGCGATGTTCGTCGCCATGCCATTCTCATGACATGTGCTCCGACACCAAGTATTGTCTCCCCGACGTTTGTCGCCGCGCCCATGCACCACTTCCATAACATGTGTCATGGCACCAAGTAAGTATATCTCCACGACGTTCGTCACCACGCCCGTGCTCCATATTCATAACACGTGCCCTGGCACCAAGTGTTGTCTCCACGACGCTCGTCGCTTTGCTCGTGCACCACTAACACAGACGTGCCCCCGGCACCTTACTTTCTCAGCCGCGCCCATGCGCCGCACCACTAACACAATCTTGCCCCTTGGCTCTCTGTCACACTACCATGCTCCTTGCATCGGTCCATCCTTTCACAACATCATGCGCACCTTACCTTGGTCGTGGAACATGCTTCAACCCACTCTCCGGAATGTGCAACATCATGCGAGGATAGGAGACTCTTCCGGGACACTATCTCCGCCAGGGAGCTCTTTAACTCCCCTTTCGCCAGGTAGACGACTCCTCCGGTACCTCGACCAGTCGGGTAGACCGCTCCTCCATGATGCTACCTTAACTCGTACCGGGTGCTCCAGCACAAGGTCTCACCGTGGGGATAGGCGACTCCTCTGGGACACTATCTCTGCCAGGGAACTCTTCAACTCCCATTCTGCCTGGTACATGGCTCCTTCAGGATGCTACCTCCGTCGGCCAGGTAGACGGCTCTTCCGGGATGCTACCTCGGCCTACGGAATAGGCGACTCCTCCAGGACACTATCTCCATCAGGGAGCTCTTCAACTTCCCTTCTGCCAGGTAGACGGCTCCTCCCGAATGCTACATAGCTTGTCAGGTAGACGGCTCTTTCGAGATGCTACCTTGACGGGCTCTAAGTGCTCCGACACAAGGACTCACCCGCGTGATAGGCAACTCCTCCGGGACACTATCTCCGTCAGTGTGTCTTCGTGACTGGCCTACGTGCTCTGGCACTGGGGGCTTGCGTCGGCACCCCTATGGACTATGACCCCCGGGTCACTCCGAAACGGGAGCAGGTCTTCGGAGGGCATCGCTCCTAGTCCGCCTAGCAGTTGGGCGTCGGGTCTTCCCTACCACTGCCAAGCCTGTGGGACTCTGCAAGGGCTTAGATTAGAGGCTAGATCAAGGGGGTTCTCTGGCAACATCGACGCTGTGGAAGCCAGTCTTTCCAGACATATAGAGCGACACTGTGCAGGACAAGCCGGGTGAATCTGCGATTCGACAGTCCATGGAGCACCGGCAGCTGTTGACCCCTCGGTGACATGTCACTCCCGGGGAGCACCACGTGTGATGACATCATCTCAACCTCTATAAATAAAGGTCTTGAGAATTCATTCAATAGGTTGGACATTTTTAGAACACTTTTATTTTCTCACTCTAGAATCCTAGAGAGAAACATACAGGACCCTGACTCTGGACCTAAGCATCAGACTGTGACTGTCGTCATGTATTCACTCTGCGCCATTGCCCTCGCAGCACTGCCACCCTTAGGCTCTATTTGGGAAGCCCTTTGTCTCTGCCCTTGCTCCGCCCTTACTGTGTCTCACATCAACATACTTGGCATTTGACTCGAACTGCATTCCTTGTGGCACCTCCACGTCGATTGCGAACCCACTTTCCGTGGCATCATTTTGGCAACTCCGTTGGGATGGTGAGCATCGCAATGCAGTTCGTCCCGTGCCCGACACACCTAAGCAACCATGCATCGGAAAGCAGGACTACCAGGATTACCAGCCAAAGACTCAACCCAGCCGTCCAAAAGGAGCATCACCTCAAGGACTAAGAGGAGACCAGTCACAACCAACTACAGGCTCCCCTTACAATGGAGGCACCTGATGTGACCGCGATCGTTGACGCCACAATCTAACACCTTACTCCTACCATCACCGACCTCCAAGACTCTCAATCTGCTCTCATCGCTGTCATCTTAGAAATGCAAAATCTATCCAAGTCTTGACTTCATAAATGCCGACTTCTCAAGGCCGTAGAGCTCCCCACCCAGTGTCTGCTGCTCCCCCTGCCATCCCAAGCTCTAGGGTTGGCCCTCCCCCTCAGATTCAACCTTCAAGGCCTGGGCTAGTCTTGGACACTGCTCAGGTCCCAGTGTCACGACCACCGCTGCCTTGGTCCTCCGGGCCGTCGACAGTAAGACTCGCGGCACCTCAGCCTGTGACAACATGCCTTACCCTTGCTCAAAGCACTTCGGAGACGCACGAATCAATTAAGATGGAGCCTAACCCGAACATAACCAATCGAGACCTAAACATAAGTCATTCCCCCTGCTTACTCCAGTCGACCCTTCCTAACGACCGGCCTCCAGCCACTGAAACTACCCATATACAAACCATACACCAGCAAGTTGCTCCCCACCACCAACACCTCTCGATCATTGTCATCCCCTCGATGCCTCAGGTTGCACCGTCTGAGGGCTCTGGTGCCCAAATCATCCCGACAGGGCACAAACCCTCACATGCATTGTATGTCACCAAGCATGTCTTTGATGCCTTCCTTCACCGTCTCAAGCAGTTATCCTTATCCCACTCCCCCTCTAAGCTGTCAGGCCATGCTCCCTACTCTGGCAGCCTCGCTACCAAGCCCTACCCTGTCAAGTACAAGCAACCATCATTCACCATGTTCAATGGCAAAGAAGGCAATGCCCGCGAGCACATCACCCATTTTGCTGGCTCCCTAGAGCACTACGAGGAGGATGACACTTTGAAACTTTGGGAATTTCACAAGTCCCTGACTGGCCTTGCCTACTCTTGGTATCATCAGATTCTTGACGGTACTATCCACTCCTGGTCCAACATGATTCAGCTTTTTATTGAAAAGTTTCACTATGAGACGGAGCCTGTGACCATCGTTGACATTGCCAAAATACGCCAGAACCCCCGGGAAGATCTCAACACCTATGTCACGCGATTTTATCACAAGTGCTTGGAGAGCACTGACTTTAGCAAATATGAAACCCTTGTGCCCATTTGCATCGAGAACATGAAAGACACTTATAGGGTCTACCTCAAAAACCTCTAGCTTCAGTCCTGGGGACATCTCAAAGAAGCCGCGCGACGCACCTATGACTCGGTCGGTCCGTCAAAGACCCCAAAGCCCCAACCTCATATTGCCTTAGCCGAGACGATGGAAGCAGCCAGTAACAACAACAACTGCTAGCGTCAGTCTTAAGGAAGGGACGGGAGCCCTGATAAGAGAGGGCAGTCGATGCCTGCCCCAGACTACCCGTGTGACTTGAAGACTGTTAGAACTCTCCTCGAGACATGGATCGACTACAATGCCATAACACTGCCCAATGCCGACACTGAACTTACCCCAGAAGACTTAGCCCGTCCCAACTACTGCCTCTATCATCGGAAGGTCGGTAATGGCCTCAAGTGGTGCAGGGGCCTCAAGTTTGTCTTCGCTGACAAGATTGCGTCCGGAGAGCTCAAACTCTAAGTGCCGGACATATGACCCACCCGACCAAGCCTTGGCATGCCTTAGTGCATTTTCCACACTTGAATTTTTTTTCTTTCATTTTGCAAGTTTCCATGTACGTCATACCCATGTATCAAGGCATGTCGCATATCCTTCGTTATCAATGAAGTTACATTTTCCAGACTTAGAAAATTTTCAAGCTACATTACTCTTGCACAAGTCTTTTGACATCACCCTTCATACCATCACCCCCTTGAGGGTTTCACCCTTTCTCAATCCCTTCGGTCTCACATTACAACGACTTGGTACGTGGTGCGCGAGGTGGCTCAAGCCACGCTACTGCAGTCGCATCATCACCCATCGTCCATTTTTTTGTACACTTAGAAAATTTTTTATTTTTTTCGCAACTGGTCATCGATGATCATCCTCAGTGGTCTCCCTCGGCATCCTTGTCTCAGCCCAACACTTAGAAAAAATTTCAACAAAATTTTTCACACCCCATCTCCATATGCTCCTGCCAACGCTCAGGAAAGCTTATCAACACTTAGAAAAAAAATTCTTCGTTTTTCACAGTCGAGTCACCGCCCTCAACGGCCTCCCTTAGCATCCTTGCCCGAGTTTAAAAAAATTGATACTTAGAAATTTTTTCAAGTTTTTCATCTTCCCCCTATTCCCAACATTCATGCTCTCATCACTTTCTCTCTCACATTTTCCTCTCTTCACTCCCACCATCCTACTCCTCTCTCTATCTTCTTGTTCATTGTGAAAATTTCATTGGGGGCTCCCTCTTTAGGGTTGCACAAATTTTTTTTTAATTAAATAAATTTTGAAATTCAAATCCAAATTCAATTTAGAATTTAGGGCAGAACCCACCCGCGAGAATGCCCCAACCCGTGCCCATTTTCTCTCTCAGACCCTCACCCAGATCCCCGACCCACCAGAATCCAACCCGTGTCCCCAAAACCCTAACATTAATTCCCCTCATCCCTTCCTCTTCTCCCTCATACGCCGTCTAACTTTGGCGCCACCTGTGATGCCCCGAACCTAGGTTTACCCAATTATTATTATTTAACGACAATTGTGGTACGTATGACGAAATTAGACTTTTAGTGAAGACCTTGTGAGTGGTGTTAATTAGATGTGTAGTCACGATCATTATGAGTTGAGTTATATTATTCCAAAAAAAAAAAGTGGCGGCAATTCCATAAGTGATTAGCATTAATTATTGTAAGCAATATTATATGTAGTATTTAGTGTCATATATGTAAGTAAATTAGGATAAAAGAGTCAAAAACAAATTGAAAAAAAAAAGAAGGGGGAAAAGAAGATAAAAGAAAACAAGGAGAGAAAGTCAACAAAAAAAGAAAAGAAAAGAAAAAAAAGAAAAGAAAAGAAAAAAATAGAACAGAGAGAGAAGACGGGGAGAGAAGATGAGAGATGGCAGCCAGCCCTACATCGGCGGTGCCACCCCCACCTCGAGACAGCCGGCCTTAGAGCGGTGGTGCCATTCCCAACCTTACTACCGGCAATGCCTTCGGCCACCGGCGATCAACTCCGGTCGGCGTCTCCAACTAACACCATCGCCCGACACCTCTATCAATCGTCACCACAGATCTTCGCCAAAACCATCTCGCTGCTGCCACTACTACACGACACTCATCTCCGATCAACCACCATTCTTCCCCATTTATCCGGCTACACCTATGATTACCAGTGTCAGATTCCCTCGGTATAGCTTATCAACGGGACCATTATCTTTAGAAATTTTAACCACCATCGCCAAGCTATCGTGGATCGCTACCGCCGACCACAGATCCGGTCCCTTGTGGTTAACTCCTGTCGCACCGACACCGAATGCCACCACTCAACGCCCTCACGACCACCATGCGGTAACCGATGCGTTGTTGCCACCGTCATGCCGCGCATGCTACCACTGTCGCAGCCAAATCCACGGCTAGTCGTGGACTATCAATGGTCGTAGTGGCCGATTCCTTCAACACCAAAGACAACGGCCATGAATATCCCTTTCCTCCGAATGCCCCAGTAATTTTTCTCTGCCACCGTTACTATAGTTACCGTGAACCACCTCTACACCACCTCCAATGTACCCACTTCAATCATAACCACCTTCATACATACGTCATCATAGTCACAATTAATTGTCAAATGACCCATGGTTCGATCAGTTAGTGGGTAAACTGATTGGGTAGTCTTCTCCTGGCGGTCGATAGAATTTGTAAACTTGTTGATTGATGAGAGAACATGTTGGTTGCAATGGTTGATGGGTGTGGCATTTGTACTGGGATGGAGTAGTTGTGGGTGGAGTGGGTATGACTGTGTGATTGTGGTATCTGGATAATTGTGCGTGTGCACTGGTGGGTGTACGTTGCATGTGTTTGAGCAGATGTGTATATTGTGTAGGTGTGGGGTAATTTCTGCAGTTGCGTGAGGTGAATGAGCACGTTGTTGTGTAGGCAACACGGTAGTGCGTAAAGCCTTTTTATGTGTGAGTAGTAGTACGATGGTTGTACGTCTACTATGTGGTGAGAGTGTGGTCGTGTGGTAGTGTACGGTTACGTGCCTATCTTGGTTGTGTGTTTTCCAGTGTGAAGGGTGAGTATTAGGTGCTTGGACGATTTTGGAAGTGACGGGTTACTTGGGTGAAAATCAATTCGTAAAGTTCAGTTGTACGGCTATGTGGTATGGTAAGTACGTGTGCATGGTGTACCATATGTGTACGTGGTGTAGGTGCGCCGTATGCTTGCGAAGGCGTACCCTATGCATGTATGTGTTTTGGTTGAAAAAGCGCGTAGGCTATGAAAATACATAAAAGGGAATTGTTAGCGTGAGCTCTAGCGATTAACTGGTTACTATTTAGCGCAAGGTTGCTTGGTTGGTTATTAGAAACGGGTGACTGAGGGAAATTCGGCAACGGTGATGAAATGTCTGAGAATGACATGGTGAACTGGGCACGATTTTAGACGGGTTGTGTAACAGGCAGTCGGATACGGCGTCTGAGTTGTTTGAGAAAATATCCGACAAGAATTCTGCACTTTTCCTCAATGATGCCCGTCAGGTTATAGTGAAGTCGGGGCTATGGAGATGAAAGGAATGGCCTTAACGGTGCTATTGGTCAAACGTAACAACTGATCATCGCGTTACATTTTGGATCGAGGAAATATGTCAACAACAAGTAAGTACCCCTGTCATGTTCCTCCGTATACTTATTTGCAAAACCTATAATATGTATTTATGATTGGATCATTTGAAGTTTAAAGTTTTATTCTGCATATGTTTTATTTCTAAAGTATTTGATGAGAAATGTAATTTGAAAGAATGCCATGGAATATCGCGTGAGTCATAAAATTTTACTGAGTACATGTTAATGAGCAATGAAACTCGTCTTGGTTGCTGTGCCCCATATCCAACGGGGGAATGTTTGATTTCGGGCCCTGATCAACGGGGCTCATACGTTGATGCACAGTACTGTGGCTGGTGGTGCGCCCTTGCGTCCACATGATTATTTTATCCCGGGTGTAGGAGGGATTTCGGGCCCTAGTCAGGGGGGCTCGTACGCTGACCGCAGCATACCTACGAAAAGAAATATATGTGTCTGATGTGAATGGAATGAACGATAATTGTACTCAGAATTGAACATCTTCTCTTTTGAAATTTCATGTATATGTATATGAAGGACGTTTTTATGAATGACAATAATCGATTGTGTGATTTGTTAAAAGAAAACCCATGGCATGTTTTAGAAATTTCAAACTTATTTTAGGAACATGGCTGGTGTATTTGCTGGGCTTTCGCTCATTCTTTATTTTTCAGGTGACGACATAAGGGAAGTGGAGCCGTATGAGCCACACGGGGGAGTAGTGCCCGAAGAGAACTTCTAGAATAATGAGTGCCCACTATTCGAAGATTTTAGTCTATGTTTATTTACGCTATGCTTGAACTGATGTAAGGAGCTTTGGTCTCCTCGAGTTTTATTATAAGTTTTAAAGACATGTAATGAAAGTTTTATCTGAAAATTTTTTTGAGGTCCGTAAATTAGAATTAATTTGGAGTCACAGAATTCTAGTAAGGCCTGGCAGAGCCCTCGATTGGAGTCCATTGGGTCTGCGGCCGGTCACGTGCCTAGCTCGCGGGCCTGCCCGTGGGTTTGGGTCGTGACACACCGCCCTCCACCGCATGCCCCTCGCCGGCGTTAGCCCCTATCCCCCTCGGCCTCAGCCTACACCTCTCCTCCCTCTCTTCTCCCCCCGACCCCCCCTCCCCGCCCACCCGCTGCGGCACCCTGCCGCCACTGCTGCCCCC
Organism: Escallonia herrerae; assembly: GCA_033070095.1. Classification (NCBI taxonomy): domain Eukaryota; kingdom Viridiplantae; phylum Streptophyta; class Magnoliopsida; order Escalloniales; family Escalloniaceae; genus Escallonia; species Escallonia herrerae. Next base: position 184,100 of record JAVXUP010000693.1, read on the forward strand.
TTTCCCTTCCAATTTCCCCTTCCTTCTTCCCCAGCCCCCTAGGCCTCGGCCTCCTATCCCCCTCGGCCTCGGTCTTTACCCCCTCCCTTGCCTTCTCTTCCCTTCCCCTTTCCCCCTCCCCCATGACCCCCCACGCCGTGCAGCCTCGCCCTCGCCCAAAGGGCCTTGGTCCTTGCGGCCTTGGTCGGCCTCGGCCACTTAGTAGGCTGGCCTGGCCCTCCCTCTCCCCTTTCCCCCTCCCTCTCCTTCCCTCCCCCTACCCCATGGCCTCAGCCACCACGGCACCCCATTGCCATCCCCCTTCCTCCCCCTTCTTCACCTTCATCCCACTTCCCCTCTCTCCTTCTCCCCAAGCTCGGCCCCACAAGCCCCTCCATCCCTTCACTATTTCGGCCTTCCCCAAACCAAGGCCACCTATTTTGGCCTCCCCCATACAACGGCCACCACCTTCAACCTTCATCTTCTTTTCTTCACCCGCGGCCAACTTTCAACACTAACGCATGACGACCCTCCACACCCTCAACAACCTCCTTGGCCCCTCACTTTATCCGTCATTCCCTTCACACTTCGGACCCCAACACGATCACAACCACTCCAACCCCAACATTCTCACTTTGACTTACCCTTTGGCTCACTCCTTCGATCTCTTCTACCCACCTAGGCCGAACACCAACACCTCACACAGTCCATCATCGCCACCATTCTCACGAGTACTGCTACAAAAAAAATTATCATGGCAACATAGACTGACGTTCATTGCCATGCGCACATGCGCCCGTCGTGGACTGCCCCCGCATCGCGACATCCGACTGCCCCCTTGTTGCACCCATCATGACGATGTCCCTCGACATCAATGTCCTTGGTAGGTGGTGCGCGAGGTAGCTCTAACCACTTACTCATACTCATTGTCCAATGCTCGTCGCCAGCACCCGGACGTCATCTCCGCGACCCCCGTCACCTAGACATCACTCTGACCCCCGTCGCCCAGACAACACTCTGTGATGCTCGTCACCCAGACATCATTTTCGCGACGCCCGTCTCCCAGACGTCATCTCCGTGACCCCCGTCGCCCAGGCGCCATCTCCGTGACACCCATCGCCAGCGCCAGTGCACCGTCTTCATGACGCTTGTCGCCCATCTCACGGGTGACGTCTCCGTGACACTCATCGTCCGTTGCCCGGGCACCGTTTACATGCTTGCGCCCCTACGTCCAATCATCGTGCCTTTGCCTCAACCCCTAAGCATTCCAAGCTTTCGTAGGTGGTGCACGAGGTGGCTTGAGCCACCTACTCTTCATCATCATCATGCATTGACGAAGTCAGCAACTCTCAAACCAACAAACATCACATATTCTTCTAAGTGCAAACTTGCGAATATGCGTGTGGCGCCTGCTCGGGTTGCCCCTCCGCGCACACCACACACAAAAGGCTTATGTTCCCAACCTATTCTGTCGTACCCAAGGGCCCAATAAGGGGCCCATTTCATGCGAACACGTCAACGGATTCAACAGTCAATTCTTCAACACTTCGAACCGATCAAAGTGCGCGTGCCCAAGTCACGTGCATTCTTTGCTTCACACGCCTCACACGCTACTTAGTCACCAATTATTTTACATCAACGTCACTCACGGTAGCACGTTCGTCACACCAAAACCACCCGAGCATGTTTTCACCAAAAACATCGGCCGATGGCGTAACTGGAATGACGAGGTCAAGGGCAAAGGCCATGGCCAACCCCACGGGGTCTGCCGCGGCCTCCCCCAAGGCCATGGAGTTGGCCTTGGCCTCCATTAGGGGTCGGCCTCGGCCTTCATGGGGGGTTGGCCTTGGCCTTCCCCCCATTTGTTCACTTTTCGCGCAAGGTCCTTTTCGTATTTTTTTGCTTCATGTGCTTCGTATGTGACTTTGGCACATTACTCGTCATATGGGTATGATTCACGTCGGCACGCTCATCGCAATGAAACTTTTGTATTTGTCATTACCCATCAAAACACCTACAGTCGGTGCACCTGAAGTTCACCCAAAGGGGGAGTGGCCTTGGCCTCCCTTCATGGGAGTTGGCCATTGGCCTCGGCCACCCCCTAGGGTCAGCCTCGGCCTCCCCAAGGGTGGTGGCCTTGACCTTCCCCTAATTTTGGCCTATGGCTCCCCTCTCGCCTGCACTTGCTTTCTCGAGTCTTTGCACCTCCCCAATGTTTACGGACGTTCGTACACCAACCTCATGACGTCCGTCGTTCGTGACCGCACACCGCTCCCGGGATGCCCATCGCCCAAAGTCGCGTGCTATCGCCGAATGACCCGTCGCCGACGACCGCATACCATCACTCCCGACTTTGTCATTACTACATGGTGCATTCATTATCTTGTTATGACAGGTACACTCAGCTCACATACCGTCTTCGGGACACCCGACGCATGTCCGTGCACAGGCTTCGCAACGTTCGTCGCCGCGCCCGTACGCCATCATCATGATACGTGCCCCCGCACCAAGTATTGCTTCACGACGTTCGTCGGTGCACCACTTTCATAACACGTGCCCCGACATCAAGTATTGCTCCGCGACGTTCGTCATCGCGCCCGTGTGCCATCTTCATGACACGTGCCCCTGGCACCAAGTATTGCTTCACAACGTTCATCACCGCACCACTTTCATAACACGTGCCCCGACACCAAGTATTGCTCTGCGACGTTCGTTGCCGCGCCCGTGTGCCATCTTCATGATACATGCCCCCGGCACCAAGTATTGCTTTGAGACGTTCGTCGCCACACCACTTTTATAACATGTGCCCCGACACCAAGTATTGCTCTGCGACGTTCGTCGCCTGCCCGTGCGCCATCTTCCTGATATGTGCCCCGGCACCAAGTATTGTCTCCGCAACGTTCATTGCCACACCCATGCGCCACTTTCATGACATGTGCACCGACACCAAGTATTGTCTCCGCGACGTTCGTCGCCATGCCCATGTGCCACTTCCATAACATGTGCCCCGACACCAAGTATTGTCTCCGCGACATTTGTTGTCGTGCCATTCTCATGACATGTGCTCTGGCACCAAGTATTGTCTCCGCGACGTTTGTCACCGCGCCCATGCGCCACTTCAATGTCATGTGCCCCGACACCAAGTATTGTCTCCATGACGTACGTCGCCACGCCCATGCGCCACTTCCATAACATGTGCCATGGCACCAAGTATATCTCCATGACGTCCATCGCCGCGCCCATGTGGCACTTTCATAACACGTGCCCCGACACCAAGTGTTTTCTCCAAGACGCTCGTCGCTACGATCGTGCGCCACTAACAGAGACGTGCCCCCCGACACCTTACTCACTCAGCCGCGCCCATGCACTGCGCCACTAACACAGTCATGACCCTTGGCTCTCTGTCACACTACCATGCTCCTTACATCGGTCCATCCTTTCACCACACCATGCGCACCTTTCTTTGGTCGTGGAACATGCTTCGACCCACTCTCCGGAGTGTGCAACATCATGCGAGGATAGGCAACTCCTCCGGGACACTATCTCTGCCAGGGAGCTCTTCAACTCCTCTTCCGCCAGGTAGACGGCTCCTCCGGGATGCTACCTTGATGCGCTCAGAGTGCTCTAGCACAAGGACTCACCGCGGGGATGGGCGACTCCTCTGGGACACTATCTTCGCCAGGGAGCTCTTCAGCTCCCCTTCCGCCAGGTAGACGACTCCTCTTGGATGCTACCTTGGCTAATCGGGTAGACGGCTCCTCCAGAATGCTACCTTGACTCGATCCGAGTGCTCCAACACAAGGACTCACCGCGGGGATAGGCGACTCCTCCGAGACACTATCTCTGCTAGGGAGCTCTTTAACTCCCCTTCTGCCAGGTAGACGACTCCTCCGAGATGCTACCTTGACGCTCTCTGAGTGCTCCAACACAAGGACCCGTGGGATAGGCAACTCCTTCGGGACATTATCTTCGCCATGGTGTCTACGTGACTGGCCTACGTGCTCCGACACTGGGGGCTTACGTCGGCACCCCTATGGACTATGACCCCCGGGTCACTCTGCGACGGGAGTAGGTCTTTGGAGGGCATCGCACCTAATTCGCTTGACAGTTGGGCATCGGGTCTTACCCACCACTGCCAAGCCTGTGGGACTCTGTAAGGGCTTAGATTGGAGGCTAGATCAAAGGGGTTCTCTGGCCACACCGACGCTGTGGAAGGCAGTCTTTCCAGACAGACAGAGCGACGCTGTGCAGGACAAGCTGGGTGAATATGCAATTCGACAGTCTGTGGAGCATCGGCAACTATGGACCCCTCGGTGACGTGTCACTCCCCGGGAGCGCCACGTGTCGCGTGATGACATCATCATTTCAACCTCTATAAATAGAGGTCTTGAGAATTCATTCAGGTGGTTAGACATTTTCAAAACACTTTTATTTTCTCACTCTAGAATCTTAGAGAGAAACATACAGGACCCTGACTCTGGACCTAAGCATCAAACTGTGACTGTCATCGTGTATTCACTCTGTGCCATCGCCCTCGCAACACTGCCACCCTCAGGCTATGTTTGGGAAGCCTTTGGTCTCTACCCTTGCTGTGTCTCACATCAACATACTTAGCATCTGATTCAGACTGCATTCCTTGTGGCACCTCCACGGCGACTGCGAACCCACTTTCCTTGGTATCACAATGCAAGAATATGAAAATTACCGTAGCTATGGCAGAATGACGGTTGCAAAGCTGTGGCGTCAAAGTGGTGATTGGGATTGGCTTATGTATTTCAGATTGGAGAGGGAGAGAGAGGAATGACGACTATGTAATAATTTGGGGTTTAGGGTTGGAATTGTGGCTATTGTAGTTTGAATTTTTGTTGATGCTGAAAGGGGTTCGAAGCTACGTGGAGGTGCCACAAAGGATGCAGTCTGAGTCAGCTTCCACGTAGGCAACGTGGGAGACAGCAAGGATGGTGCAAAGGCTGAGAGCAAGGCTCCCCAGACAGGTCGCGAGGGCTGGTAGTGCCGTCCAGGCAGGGTGACGACAAACAGGGTCGACAGTCGATGGTCCATGAGAAGGATGCAGCGTCGAGGGTTCGGGGACGTGAGTCCAAGTGTGTTTCTCTCACTAGAATTCCAAAGAGAATGTCTTTTTAGAGAGAGAAAGTGAAAAGTTCAAATGAGAGGAAGATCCTTGGAAAAGCTCCAAAGTCCATTATTTATAGGCAAAAATGTGCATGTGTCATAAGTTGACATGTGTTACCCCTGGGAACGACACGTCGCCAGGGTGGGCCAAAGAACTGATTCTCTGTTGGGACTGCCGGTCCCTAAGTTCGTGATGCCCTGCCCTTGCAACATCTCTCTGCCTGTCTGAGGAGACTAATCATGCCGCGATAGCATAGTCAGAGTAGCCCGTTGCCCTAGCCTCTAGTCCAAGCCCTTATGGAATCCCACAAGGTGCGTCAAGAGACGCGTAGAGAACCTCACAGCAGTGATGGTTGCCCCTGTAGCCAACTACCATGAGGACTAAGCGCGATGCCCTCCAAGGACCTGTTCCTGTCCCGGAGTGACCCGTGGGTCATTGCCCTGGTGGTGTCGACGATCCCAAGCAATATGAGTAACATGAGTGACCATGGTCACCGCTTGGTGCTTAGGGTCCGTTGCGGTGAACTCTTTACGTAGGAGCTCCCTGCAAGTATGGTATGGTGGATTCAAGGCTGTGCCGACGATGGTTCCAGGGTTGCGAGCCCATCCCGTAGGCGAGGGCGATAACCCCTGGTGATTGAGTCGACGACGGCATACAGCCAGTCCGGCAGTTGATTGAGCCGGTGATGGCACTAAGCCAGTGATGGCGCTCAGCCCATGCGCAGTTTGATTGAGCCGGTGACGGCATACAGCCCGTCCCGTAATTGATTGAGCCGGCGACGGCACTAAGCCCGAGATGGCCCTCAGCCCATGCCGCAGTTTGATTGAGCCGGCGATGGCATACATCCCGTCCCGCGGTTGATTGAGCTGGCGATGGCACTAAGCCTGTGATGGTGCTCAGCCCATGCTGTAGTTGGATTGAGCCGGCGACGGCATACAGCCCGTCCCACAATTGATTGAGCCAGTGATGGCGCTCAGCCGATGCTGCAGTTTGATTGAGCCGGCGAAGGCATACAACCCGTCCCGCGGTTGATTAAACCGGCGACAGCATACAACCTATCTTGCGGTTAATTGAGCTAGCGATGGCACTAAGCCCGTGAGGGTGCTCAGCCCATGCCGCAGTTTGATTGAGCAGGCGATGGCATACAGCCCATCCCGCAATTGATTGAGCCGGCGATGGCACTAAGCCCGTGATGGCGCTCAGCCCATGCCGCAGTTTGATTGAGCCGGTGATGGTATACAGCCCGTCCCACAGTTAATTGAGCCGGCGATGGCACTAAGCCCGTGATGGCACTCAGCCCATGCCACAGGGAGAGGTCCTCGTACCGAAGCACTGTCGCGGAGCAGTACTTAATGCCGGGGGCACGTATCATCAGCGGGACGCAAGGGCGCGGCAACGGTTGTCGCTGAGCAATACTTAGTGCCAGGGGCACGTCTCATCAGCGGGGGTGCAAGGGCCTGGCGACGACTGTCGCGGAGCAATACTTAGTGTCGGGGCACGTATCATCAGCGAGGTGCAAGGGCGCGGCGATGACTGTAGCGGAGCAACACTTAGTGCCAGGGCACACATCATCAGCGGGGTGTAAGGGCGCAACGACGACTGTCGGGGAGCAATACTTAGTGTCGGGGCACGTATCATCAGCGAGGTGCAAGGGCGCGGCGATGACTGTAGCGGAGCAACACTTAGTGCTGGGGCACGTATCATCAGCGGGGCGTAAGGGCGCGACGACGACTATCGCGGAGCAATACTCAGTGCCAGGGGCACGTATCATCAGCAGGGCGCATGTGTCCATCGGTGTTGAGCGTGGATGGTAAAGAGCGCGATGAATGATGTTAGGGGTTTAGGAATGACTTTTGCAAGGCAAAAGGGTGGCCGACCCCCTTGAGGAAGGGGCGATCGACCACTTGGGTTGGAAGGGGGGGCTGACCCCTCACAATAAGGGGTGGCCGACCACCTGAAGAATGGGGTGGCCGACCCTCTTAGGAAGGGGGTGGCCGACCCCCTTAGGAATGGAGTGGCTGACCCCCTTAGGAAAAGGGTAGCCGACCCCCTTAAGAAAGGGGTGGCCGACCGCCTTAGGAAAAGAGTGGCCGACCCCTTCCTTTTTCCAACAGTTTGACTGTTGATGTTGCTGCACTGATGATGCCTGTGGATGCTCGAAAGGAGATGCACTTTGACCTGGTTATGGCGTTGAATATTTGACCGTTGACTAGATGATGTGTCGCGCGACGCGGGCCCCTTAGTGGGCCCCCAGGGTCTGACCAGAATAGGGTATGAACATAAGCCCCCTGCGTGTGGCTTGCGCAGAGGGGCAACCCGAGCGGGCACCGCACGCATAAACACGTGGTGGATTTACGACGCGCACTGATGCCGAAGGGCATATGTGTACAAAAATAATTTTCAATTCAAATTTGTTTTTTGTCTATAAATAGTGAAGGGGGTGCGAGTTGAGAAAGAGAGAATCATTTGTGCCTCATAAGTTCAGAGAGAAAATAGAGAAACGAGATGGTGAGAGAAGGCAAACAGGTGGCCGAGTGGTCGGCCGGTGATAGGGGTCGGCGAAGCCAGGGGGTCAGCCGGGAGGGGGGTCAGCCAGCCTGGAGGGTCGGCCCCACAGGGGGTCGGCCTCATCAGGGGAAAGAGGGGGAAGGGAAGGAAGAGAGGAAGAAGGAAGGGGGGACGGCCGCGAGGGGATCATCAGGGTCATTGGGTGGAGCGAGGGCCGCGCTTGCCGAGCCGATGCTTATCCCGAGAAAGGTTAAGCAGAATACATTCAGGAAGTCACAGGGTGTGGCGACTAGTGCATCACGACCATCGTGGGTCATGACGACAGAACTCGTGGCCCCGCCGTCGACAGATGAGGCCAGAGTTGTGACAGGTGGGGGAATAGCCGTGCCCTTGACATTTGACGATAGCGGAGTGTGGTCGTATGATCCAGAACCAGACAAGATGAACACATTGCTGGGAGTGAGGGGCATGGTACCGCATGTTTCTGACCGTGAGTTGTGGAGGGAGCTTGCCATCTGTGTGGCTGATGGAGCCTTTACAGTGCCGTGGAGCGGCCCGTCGATGGGAGAGGAGCCACGGGTACCGTCGCCGTATGTGTGCACTTCGAGCTGGGAGGAGGCACCTGTGATGTCACCGAGATGCGTGTCAAGATTATTGGTGGAGAGGGAGGACATGCCTTGGGCACCTATAGTGTTCAAGGGGCATGGCGCGATGCCGACTGGGTGGGACTTTTGGTGTCAGCACATGGTGGAGACGCCGCGGTGGCAGGCGCTACTACAGAGGTTGGGGTTGCTACCGGCCGTGGATATTACGGGTAGGGGCCTAGAGTTGTATAGGGACACGCTCAGTATGACTTTACTGCTGTCGAGGTGGAGCACTCAGACACACACCTTTGTGACTGAGTTCGGAGAGATCAGGCCGACGCTGCTGGACGTGATGATGTTGACAGGTCTGCCGATGCAAGGCGAGTTAGACGCACATGTGACGCGGCTCAGCGGTGAGGAGCGCTTGTTGTAGACACAATTGCTGGATATCTTAGTAGAGATGAAGCAGCACCGGAAGGGAACATATGGTGGATGGCTCCGACTGTTCTATGGTGTGGCGCAGGCGAGGCTGGGCCAGAGATTGGGCGCTGCAACTCACTTTGTGATGGGGCCATATCACAAGGACGAGCGGTACGAGATGTAGCTTTCCTGACGATGTTCCTGTCGAGGTGAGACTCGTACTTCCTGTAAATCGCATTCATGATTCGATTTTATTCCATGTCGCGTGTAATGAGCTTCTGCTTACTTGCAGGTTTGTGTTTGAGGGGATGCCAGAGGACGGCATTTCTTTGAGGGTGATCCCCTTGGCGATTCAGATGGCGGTTAGGACTAGGTCCTGTGTATCTGGGCACTCTGTACTCACTTCTGGATCAGCTAGTGAACGACGTGAAGCGATCGCATGGGCGGTATCAGGTGGCTATGTACGTGGATTGGATGTTCCTGCAACGGTATCTGTACGAGTGCTTTCCAGATTATCGTCCAGTAGGATTCCCGCGCCAGCATCCAGTACCGATGATGAGGATGGTAACGCATGGTGACAGATCACAGGAGGTGGCAGTGTGGTGCTGCGAATCACAGGCATTCGCATGGTCGGGCATCAAGAGGCCCAATTGTCCATAATCGCGGTTGGTAGACTCTCACGAGGTATGCCTGGCATGGCCATACAGAGATATGCATTCGTCGTACGGAGTGGCCCCCTGGTTGCATAGACAGGTGATTACAAGGGACTTGGCCAGTGGGGGGTCCTTTACACCAGCGGACGTTGTGCTCCTAGTGGCCTATTTTCTGGGTTGGCTCTCGGTGCTGACCGACGATGGTGGGAAGCCCACGAAGAACGTGTATTCTGTGACCCGGTATAGCCCAGATCGGTTGTCGCTTGTGTTCGGCTACGATTTGGAGCCACCGTATGGGTACCGCAGCCCGTGGAGTGTGACAACCGCATTTGGGTATACGTGATATGATAGAGTCCGTGAGTGGCCGGTACCGGTGACAGAGTGGAGGCAGCCCAGGACAACAGTAGCTGGGGCAGTGACCGTGGGGTATGCGCAGTGGTGGGAACGACTACAAGTAAGTTGGGCGGAGTGGTTGGCGCAGCCATCGGGCACACGTCGGCTGGTAGACGTGTTTACATGTGACCGGGCATTGAGTTTGGTATCCGTGACAGCTGCGCGGTAAACCGGCATGCTGGCGCTAGTGTCGGGGAGTGCTGTTTGGGGCTCTGAGAGAGATCTAGGTGAGAAGTCAGACGAGGAGGGCGACGGGTCTGAGGATGAGGCTCCGGGGGAGGATCGCGGATGAGAGCCATCGATGCCGCCACCACGAGTGCCAGGGGCCGCTGTCGGCACTGAGGGTGAGTATGATGGAGAGTACTCGTCAGACGAGTGCAGGCACCTCGGGTTCACGCCTGGCGGGGTCGAAGAAGCAGAGGGAGGAGTCGGAGGAGCCAGCGTTTGAGGTAAGACGAGCTGTTACCATTACAATTACATCGTCTTTCTGATTATATCTTGTTTATATACAAAAAAAACATAATAAAAGAGTTAACGTATTGACGGTTCCTTTGACAGGAGTACGATGAGCAAAAGGTGGAGGGAGTTGGTGATGCTGGGCGGTTGCCGAGGTAGAGGAGGGGGTGGCTGTTGAAGTAGATGAGCTGGCACGTGGGGGTGCGTCAAAGGTGGTTAACATATCAGGGGCTGGAGTGAGCGGCAGGGTGAGCCCGCTACCAGGAGCCAAGGAGAGAGTGGAGGATGTGTATGGAGGAGCAGTCAACGAGTCACTGATGTTTGATGCTAGTGGCTACTGGTGGACAGGCGCAGAGGCGGAGGCTGCTGGGGTTGAGCAGGAGGATCCGGTGGAGCTGGAGCCCGCGGTGGCACCCCGTGCTCGCCAGCCGGAGATTCCGGCGCAGCTTGTTGCTGAGCGTCAAGAGGACGCGTCATCGGGGTCAGCTGTAGAGGTGGGGGCAACATTGATGGCGATGCACTCGATGACTGTCGATGTACAGCCGGGGGGTGGAGTGCGTGAGAGGCCTGCGGCAGTGGTGGGTGGTGCAGCGAGTGGTGCAGTGGTTGGCGAGGTGAGCAGGGGATCGTCGAGCGAGCAGGCTGACGTCGTATCATGGGAGAGCCTCCAATTACCCGCTGAGACAGTGCACCAGTTGGAGTCGGTGAAGGCAGCCTTCCCACAGACGTTTGAGGGAGTGACCGTAGAGAACCCCGTACTGCAGAGGTGGGTGTATGCAGGGTTTGTAGAGTGGTTACTACCCTTCGCCAGTGTTCCTACGACAGGCTGGTCGACGACGTTTATTGAATGATTACTGACAGAGTTTGTGACATTCACCTCTATAGGCTTGCAGCTGGACTGGATGGCTGATTTCTTGAAGTCGAGGAGCGAGGGCGGTGTCATGGTGGAGAGGATGGCCTTGGTGCGGATGGAGGAGGTGCTACTCGAGAGGCGGTGCACAGGGCTAGAGGTGGAGCGGTCAGAGATTAACGGAGAGTTGGTCGTCATTGATAGGGAGGTGGCAGATATAGAGAGGCAGTTGATCGAGCTGCAGAGACGACTGAGTGACCTACAGAGGCGGCGCGCTGATGTGGAGGTTCGAGAGGCTGAGCGTCTGAGGCGACAGGCTGAACTCGAGGCTGGATGGTCGGCGCTGCAGGATCAGCATCACACGCTGGAGGCGTTTAGTTCTCATCCGGTAGCAGTGCTGTTATCTATTTTTCTATAGGACTTATGATGAATTTGATGTATGAACCGCGCCCGATAGTTGCCAAAAAAAAAGAAGGAAAAAACCTTTATATGTACATATATTTTTCTTGTTGGCATCATGAAGCATGGCTGCGTGTCGTCCTATTATCGTTTATTGCGGTTGTATTGCGCTCTTGCTATTTCGTTACGATTATCAAAAGTCTTATGTCTGATGTTTGTCCAATGATGTTCCCTCTTTCCCGTAGAGGGCACACAACGTAGTGATTAAGAGTAAAAGAAGCAGGCTAAGCATAAATATATGTGCAGCGAACAGGCTGTGCATGGATAATGCTTGGATCAAAACGTTGTTTCATAAAAAAAGAACTTGTAATGAGCGACGAGGGTTACAAGTTAGGGTAAGCACTTATATACAACAAAATACGGTGCGAGTGTTCTAAACTGCCTGTGGGAGGTTGCGACGAACAAGCTGCAGCTGGCTATGCGTAGTATTTCTTTAGGTAGCAACCATTGACTGGGGTCGTGAGCTGCCTGTTGTCTGGGTTGAACAGGAGATAGGAGCCGTTGCTTCTGGCCGTGTTCACTTCAAGTGGCCCTTCCCAGTTGGGTGCGAACTTAGGGGATGACAGGTTGGCCCGCACATGCTTGGCGGCTCGGAGGACAAGGTCGCTTTCCACGAAGGAGCGAGGTTTGACAGTCTTCCCGTAGGCGTTGACAAGTTGTTTGTGGTGTTTCTTCATTCGGCGCATAGCGTTGGCTCTTTTTTCATCCAGGCCTTCAAGGGCCATCATTCTGGTTTCTTCCTCCCCTAGGCTGCTGCTGAGGGCTAGTCATGCCGAGGCGACCACGACCTCGATGGGTACCACACATTCATCCCCATAAACAAGGGAGAAGGGTGTGGCCTTCGTGGCTGTATGTCTGGAGGTTTTGTAAGCCCAAAGGGCATGGCTCAGCTTTTCAGACCAAGAGCCGCTCGCATCGTGAACCATGCGTGACAAAACGCGCAACAGGGTTTTGTTGGAGGCTTCAGCTTGACCATTGCCCTGCGGATAGTAAGGGGTTGATGTGGTGTGATTGATGTCGTATGCTTCCATGAGAGTCTGAACATCCCGGTTAATGAATGGGGTGTCGTTGTCGAAAATGATGCATCGTGGGATGCCGAAACGACAGATGATGTGGTCATGCAAGAAGTTGGCAATGGCGCCTCCCGTGGCTTTTCACAGAGGTATGGCCTCAACCCACTTCGTGAAACGCTCTGTTGTGACCATGATCCATATAAGGCCTTTTGACGGCGGATGTACGGGGCCAATAAGGTCAAGAGCCCAAGAGTGAAATGGCCAAGGGGCCACGATCATACGAAGATCGGACGTTGGGGTATGCATCATGTCAGCATGTCTCTGGCAGGGCTGGCAATGTTGGACATGAGTGATAGAGTTAGATTCCATGGTCGGCCAATAGTACCCTAATTTTAGCAATTTTGCGTACAGCTTATGCGATCCCTGGTGCTCCCCACAAGCACCATTATGTACTTCATTAATCACTTCCACGGCCGAAGCACCTTGTAAGCAGCGTAGGGTGCGCCCCGAAAACCCTTTGCGAAATAGTTCGCCTTCCATCACGAAATATCTGACCGATTGGCACTTGACAGATCATGCCGAGCCGCGATCCGACGGTAGGAGCCCGTGAGTTAGGTATTGCAGGAAAGGTTGACGCCAGTCGCCCTTGATGTTAATGACAAGTGCTTCCGAACTACCCGGTACGTATGTGCATTCTGAACAATCCTGTTGTACATCCGAAGCATCCTTGGCCATGGACGGCCAAAAGAGGCCCATGCGCTGGAGACGATGGTACAGAGGGGGGCCGTCGAGGCCACAACATTTCCGGTGGCCGAGCTGTAGTTTATGCTTTGCTTCCGTAGGGGCCAAGCACCTAGCCAGAATGCCTCCGGTACATCGTTTGTATAGGACGTCTCCCAACATTAAGAAACCCGTAAGGGTGGAGGTGAACGCAAGAGATGGTGCCCTAAGTTGGTTGACGATTGGCTGCCTCCAGTCGCTGGCAGTAGTGTCTTTTGGGACTAGGTTCAATGCCGTGCATGGTGCAGTTCTTCTGATGATGGTTAACACTTGCCGTTCACCGTCAAACTCAATCTTCGATGCGATGGTGGCCAAGCTGTCCGCATGTCGGTTGCGGCACCTGTTGTGATGTTCATATTGGACATGGCCAAGTCTTCCTTCTAAGTGTTGTACCAGGGCACGGTAAGGCGCCAGAGCTGGCTCTTTGACCGCGAACTCTCCGTCAGCTTGCTTCATTATCAAGTTTGAGTCCCCCTTTATGCATAATGACTTAGCCCCCATGCTGGTAGCTAGCATGAGGCCGATAACAAGGGCCTCATATTCGGCTTCATTATTGGATACCAGCAATGCGAGCTTGAAGGATAGGGATGTGGTAACACCCTGTGGATTGCGAAGGACTATACCGGTGCCCCCTTGCCGAAGGGGAGCTTTATCAGGACGTTTGCTAGTGGCTGAGCCGTCAAACTCGAGTATCCACAAGTCGTCTATGTCGGAGATCAGGGCCGTCTCCTCCCCCGGTAATTGATCTGAAGTCGGTTCACACTATTGTCGCGGAAAGAAGGCCAGGAGATTGGTGAGTGCTTGGCTCCGTAGAGCTGTAGGGTTTCTAATGGACATGCCAAACTCGGCTAACAGCAATAACCAACAGGTAAGTCATCCAGAAAAAGGTAGGGCGTGTGAGCATGTATCTTAGTGGATCAGCCTTGGTGACAAGCATGATTTGGTGCGACAAGAAATAGTGCCTGAATTTCTGTGAGGCGTAGACCAAGGCGAAGCAATGCTTCTCGAGCTCAGAATAGTTGGCTTCGGGTCCCCTGATCGATCGGCTGAGGTAATAAACTGGACGCTCTACCCCGTCTACTTCTTGGGCCAACAAGGCCCCCAAGGACCTGGGTGTAGAGGTTAAGTAAAGCAAGAGTGGAACACCCCGCTGGGGCATGACCATGGTCTGTGGCGACATGAGGATCACCTTGATCTGTTCTAATGCTTGTTGTTGGGGTGCCTCCCAACTCCATGGTGTGCTTTTGTGTGTCAAGTGCCGAAGCGGCGTGATAAGTTTGGCCAAGGTAGACCTTTCCGAGGAAGCTCTTCAACTGTCTGGTGCTCTTAGGCAGGGGCATTTCTTGGATAGAAGCAGCTTTAGAAGGGTCAACGTCGATCCCTTGTTGACTGACCAAAAAGCCGAGGAATTGCTGGAGGAGACTCCAAAGGCACATTTCAACGGATTCATCTGCATGTTGTACTGTCGACAACGATCGAAGACCGCTCGCAGGTCTGTGAGATGATCTCCTTCCCTTTTAGACTTGATGATGAGATCGTCGACGTAGTCCTCCACGGTACGGTGTATCATGTCATGAAAGATGGTGGTCATGGCTCGCTGATAGGTAGCACCCGCATTCTTGAGACCGAAAGGCATGGCTTTCCAACAAAAGTTACGCATTGGAGTCTGAAAGGTTGTCTTGGCGCAGTCGTCCGGGTTCATTCAAATTTGGTTGTAGCCGGCGAAACCATCCATGAAGGACAAGGTTTCGTATCTGGCGGCAGCTTCCGTAAGCATGTCGATATTAGGTAGTGGAAACTCATCTTTGGGACACGCTTTGTTCAGGTCGTGAAAGTCAATACAAACGCGTACTTGGTCGTTTTTCTTCTAGACAGGGACGATATTGGCCAACCATATGGGATGAGTAATTGGTTCAATAAAGCTGGCTTGTAGAAGCCGCTCGATCTCTCACTTGATCTTCAATTTGAGTTCTGGAGGGAAGGATCTCGGATGCTGTCAGACAGGGCTGAACCCGATAGCGATGTTAAGATGGTGCATCACCAAGGTGGGATCCAGCCCCGGTATCTCGTTGTAACTCCACACCAATACATCGCGATATTTGCGGAGGAGGGTAACCAATTCCTCTCTTCGGCCTGGGGCGAGTTTTGTGCCAATGTATGTCAATCGGGGTTCCTTGCCCGGGTCGGCCAGGTTAATTTCTTCAAGATCTTCAGCCTGCAGTCGAGGGCCATCTTCATAGCAGGGTAGAGCAGTGCCCAGAGTAAGTTCTGGGTCTGGCGGGCAATGCTCAGCCGTACAGCACCATTCTATTTTCTCGGTCGGGTCAGAATCTAGGGGTCAGATGACAAACCACCCCCCGCACATCATCATAACTGGTAAATCACTTTCCCGTCTTTGATGATGCGTGGGAAGGTAGGTTTAGACTTGTGCTTTTTTTACTTAGGGGATGAGGGCAGAGAATCGGTCAAGACCGCGTGTGGCGGCGAAGAAGCTGATGTTTTGCTCTTGTTGTTCTTCTCGGATTCAGACTTGGACTTGGGAGGTTTGTTTTTGCACAACTCATCCCATTCTGGCAATTTGGTGGAATGGATGTGAGTGGCGTTCTCACCATCCGGGTCGAGCTCAGTGAAGAAAGAGGCCTCGGCGAAGCAAGACTCGGCATATTCGAAGGGTGCCCTGGTTGCGGGATCGTTAGTGCTACATCGTGTCCAACAGGACCGGCCACCAGTTTTACACATTGATGGTACGTTGAGGGAACAGCCTTGTTAACATGAATCCAAGGTCGTCCAAGCAGAAGGTGGAAGGAGGACTCACTGTCTATCACATGAAAAGTGGTGTCTCGACGGACAGTGCCGACCAAAAGGTCGATGGTGATGTGGCCGAGGGTAGACTGGGGGCCTTGCCTGAAGCCAGTAATCTTGACAGGGTCACGGATGATCTTTCTTGGTGGTATGCTGGCTTGCTGTAGGGTGATGAGAGGAATGATGTTGATTGAGGTGCCGCAGTTCACTAAGGCACGACGAAAGCCTGTGCCATTAATAGTGCATTCGAGGTATAACGGTCGGTTGTGGTGTTCAATTGGTGGTGAGTCCTCATCCGAGAAAACGAATGCGGTAGAAGGGACATGTCTGAGCTCACCTTGGGCAGTGAAACATTCAGGACCGAGGCCTGTGGTGACCTCAATCAGACAGTTTGAAAGGTAAGTCCGTGCCGTGGGTGAGAACCCCATTTCATCAAAAAAGCTTTTAATCTTCGTCATCTGTCCGACTGAGGACGCTGGTTGAAGGGTGGGAGGAATACAAGGTGTGACTATAGAGGAGACCTTTGCAAGAACTTTGGGGACTAGAGGCTCGACGTGGTCTGTAACGGCCATGAGCACCTGATGCCCTCGGTTATTGTTACCATGGTTTGGGTAAGTGTCCTTGCGCACGTCATTGTTCTTCCGTAACTGTAGTTCGCCTGACGCGACTTTTCTTGCAAAGATGGTTCGTAGTGCGTTGCAGTTTTGGAGAGGATGACCAAGGGCTTGATGGAAGGGACAGTAGTTGGGCCTGGTTCTTTCTTCGTCCGTGATGGGGATCCGCACAGGTGGTAGTCTGAAATTGCGGTCATTAGCAACCCATTCTATCAAGAGTTCTTTCACCATATTCAGGTCACATGGAAAGGCAGGGGGGTCTCCTGTTGTCTTCGTTTGTCGGGGCGTTGGTCCCTATCTGGGAGCGGACGCTTGGAGCCAGCATAATTGCTGACACTGTTATGGTTGGTGCTATTGCTGTCACGCTAAGCGCTATGTATGTTTGTCGAGGCCAGCAATGCATTCTGCGTGCGAGTCTTCCATGGTTTGACAGGGCCGACCGTCTCGTAAGTACGTCGCGCTGCTTCCTTGAAGTGCCCCCAAGACCTTAACTGCAAGTTCTCAATGTGCACCCGCTAGATGTCGTTCATGTTTTTGATGCATATGGGGACCAATGTCTCGTCCTTGCTGAAATCTGTACACTCGAGACACTTAAGGTGAAAGCGTTGCACATATTTGGTTAAGTCTTCCCTGGAATTCTGGCGTGTACTGGCGATGTCCACTATGGTGACGCGCTCTGCTTCGTAGTGGAATTTGTCCAAGAATAGTCGGGCCATCTCATTCCAAGAACAGACTGTCCCCGCGGGGATTTGATGATACCAAGTGTATGCCAAGCCCGTGAGGGATTTGTGAAACTCCCTCAACTTCAAACTATCGCCCGGGCCATACTGTTCCAATGAGCTGGCAGATCTCGTCAAGTGCTCACGGGCGTTGCCTTCGCGCCCGTTGAAGAGCACGAAGGTGGGTTGCTTGTATCTGAGTGGGCAGGGTATAGTGGCCATTTCGTTGGCATACGGCGTGCGGTCTGTCCGTTGAGTTAGCGAGCCGGGTACAGACTGCTGTGACAGCCGGCGGAAGAGTACATCGAAGTCAGCTTTGGAGACATAATGAGGGAGTGGCTCCTCCTGGCCAACTAGCGGCTGATGGCTGGCTGGGGCTGCTCGAGCCCCCGAGCCCCCTGTCGGTGCAACTGGGTAGGTTGGTGGAACAGGAGGACGATATGGGGCAGGCGTTGCCACGGGCACGTGTGCGGCAGTGTGGGTGGCTGGGTAAGACATGTCCACCACCTAGTCGGTCGTTTGATGTTGCTCCGTCAGATAGGGGTCGGGCTCCATCTCGATGGACTCATGAGTTTCAGAAGAACTTCTGGCTGATAAATGCTGTGGCACAGTAATAGGGATGATTTGCTACAGCACCGGTCCCGGATCCAGCTGCGGTCTGTGTGATGGCGTCGCGGGATGCAATGTGCCAGCTATAGGCAAGGAGGATGTCACGAGTCCCAACGTCAGGGGTCTGGAAGGCCGAGGCGGTAGTGGTCGTGACACTGGGGCCTGGGCGGCGTCAGGGGAAGGCCCAGGTCCTGTGGTCTGGGCCGGTAGAATGACTTGCTGTGAGGCCATAATCTGCATGGATCTCTGCATTTCCTTCATAGCGATCATGAGAGTGGCTTGCGAGTCTTGTATGCTGGCTATAATAGGAGTGAACTGCTAAATGGCCACATTTACTGCAACTTGCACGTAAGACGTGGGGTGGCCTTGAGGATGCAGGGCACTAGTCCCTTCTTGCTCGACCGGGTGGTCCTCTTCTTGCACGGGATGGATAAGGCTCTAGCTGGTAGCCCTCGTAGTTCGCCGTTGCATAGGCATGTTGCCTAAGTGCAGCAGACTGCAACACGATGTTCACCTCCCCAGCGGAGTCGCCAAAATGTTGATGCCGAAAGGGGTTCGAAGCTACGTGGAGGTGCCAAAAAGGATGCAGTCTGAGTCAGCTTCCAGGTAGGCAACGCGAGAGACAACAAGGATGGCGCAAGGGCTGAGATCAAGGCTCCCCAGACAGGTCGCAAGGGCTGGCAGCGCCGCGCAGGCAGGGCGACGACGAACAGGGTTGACAGTCGACGGTCCGTGAGAAGGATGCAGCGTCGAGGGTTCGAGGACGTGAGTCCAAGTGTGTTTCTCTCACTAGAATTCCAGAGAGAATGTCTTTTTAGAGAGAAAGTGAAAAGTTCAAATGAAAGGAAGATCCTTAGAAAAGCTCCAAAGTCCATTATTTATAGGTAAAAATGTGCATGTGTCATAAGTTGACATGTGTCACCCCTGGGAATGACACGTCGCCAGGGTGGGCCAAAGAATTGATTCTCCGTTGGGACTGTCGGTCCCGAAGTTCATGTTACCCTGCCCTTGCAACATCTCTCTGCCTATCTGAGGAGACTGATCATGTTGCGGTAGCATGGTCAGAGTAGCCCGTTGCCCCAGCCTCCAGTCCAAGCCCTTATGGAATCTCACAAGGTGCGTCAAGAGACGCGCAGAGAACCTAACAGCGGTGAGGGTTACCCTTGTAGCCAACTGCCAGGCGGACTAAGCGCGATGCCCTCCAAGGACCTGCTCCCGTCCCGGAGTGACCCGTGGGTCATTGCCCTGGTGGTGTCGATGATCCCAAGAAACATGAGTGACCATGGTCACCGCTTTGTGCTTAGGGTCCGTTGCGGTGAAGTCTTCGCGTAGGAGTTCCCTGCAAGTGTGGTGTCGGTGGCTTCAAGGTTGTGCCGACGATGGTTCCAGGGTTGCGAGCCCATCCTGCATGCGAGGACCATAGCCCCTGGTGATTGAGCCGGCAACGGCATATAGCCTGTCCCACGGTTGATTGAGCCGGCGATGGCACTAAGCCCATGATGGCGCTCAGCCCATGCCGCAGTTTGATTGAGCCGGCTACGACATATAGCCCGTCCCGCAATTGATTGAGCCGGCGATGGCACTAAGCCCGTGATGGCGCTCAGCCCATGCCACAGTTTGATTGAGCCGGCGACGGCATACAGCCCATCCCGCAGTTGATAAAGCCGGCGATGGCACTACGCCCGTGATGGCGCTCAGCCCATGCGGCAGTTTGATTGAGCTGGCGATGACAAACAACCCGTCTCACAATTGATTGAGCCGGCGATGGCACTAAGCCCGTGATGGCGTTCAGCCCGTGATGCAGTTTGATTGAGCCGGCGATGGCATACAGCCCGTCCCGCTGTTGATTAAGCCGGTAATGGCACTAAGCCCGTGAGGGTGCTCAGCCCATGCCACAGTTTTATTGAGCTCGCGACGGCATACAGCCCATCCCGCAATTGATTGAGCCAGCGATGGCACTAAGCCCGTGATGGTGCTCAGCCCATGCCGCAGTTTGATTGAGCCGACGACGGTATACAGCATGTCTCGCAGTTGATTGAGCCGACGATGGCACTAAGCCCGTGATGGCGCTCAGCCCATGCCGCAGGGAGAGGTCCTCGTGCAGGAGCACTGTCGCGGAGCAGTACTTAGTGCCAGGGGCAAGTATCATCAGCGGGGCGCAAGGGCGCGGCAACGGCTGTCGCGGAACAATACTTAGTACCGAGGGCACTTATGATCGGCGGGGAGTAAGGGCGCGGCAACGACTGTCGCTGAGCAATACTTAGTGCCGGGGCACGTATCATCAGCGGGGCGCAAGGGCGCGACGACGACTGTCGCGGAGCAACACTTAGTGCCGAGGCACGTATCATTAGCGAGGCGCAAGGGCGTGGCGACGACTGTCGCGGAGCAATACTTAGTGCCGGGGGCACGTATCATCAGCGGGGCGCAAGTGACCATCGGTGTTGAGCGCGAATGGTAAAGAGCGCTATGAATGATGTCGGGGGTTTAGGAATGACTCTTGCAAGGCAAAAGGGTGGCCGACCCCTTTGAGGAAGGGGGCAGCCGACCCTTTGGGTTGGAAGGGGGCCGACCCCTCACAACAAGGGGGTGGCCGACCCCCTAAAGAAAGGGGTGGCCGACCCCCTTAGGAAGGTGGTGGCCGACCCTCTGAAGAAAGGAGTGGCCGACCCCCTTAGGAAAAGAGTGGCCGACCCCTTCCTTTTTCCAACAGTTTGACTGTTGATGTCGTTGCACTGGTGATGCCTGTGGATGCTCGAAAGGAGATGCGCTTTGACCTGGTTATGGCGTTGAATATTTGACCGTTGACTGGAGGATATGTCGCGCAACGTGGGCCCCTTAGCAGGCCCCCGGGGTCTGGCCAGAATAGGGTATGAACAATTTGTTTTATATATGTTTTTTTTATTATGTTAACTTTTAAACCATGGTTAAGGTTAATATTATATTGAATACTTGCCCCACCGACCGATCATCTTGCTTAGTTGGCAAATATTTAGTGCTAGTTTATTACCAAGCTGATGACGTGGTGTTCGACAACTACTAAAAAAATTTTGTCCAACTTTACAATATTTACTTCGCTCGATCACACCAATAAATATGGAAGATTTCCATTAATGTGCGATCTAATGGTTACTACATGAACCATGAACAAGTACATCAACTAAAGGAAAGTTGACAACGAAAACATGGAAGCGGTACATAAAACACAGGAAACATTGAGCAAATACAAACTTGAATTTTGGTGCAAGATTGAATTATAGCTGGGTGTTTATCATGACGGGGGGATTCACGGAAGCAAAAGCAAGAAACTCCAGATTCTCTTGCAGTACATCCATTTCACGTTGATCCAAGGTCACCCAAGCCTCAACATCACCTTCCTTTGCCCCATCCAAGAGAATCGTAAGATGATTCGTGAACCGGGAACCACCGCCCATAAAGCTTACCCAAGCAGGCTTCCCCCAGCCTAAATCAACTTCAGTAAGACCCATGTTACACCAGCTAGAGAACACGTAGGGATTAGCATTTCCAATGGACGCATAGATCTCTTGAATGGACTGGGACACTACCTCGTACAGTTCAGGGCCTTGTAGCCCAGTCACGAACTTGTCCTTAA
Source organism: Escallonia herrerae (assembly GCA_033070095.1). NCBI lineage: Eukaryota > Viridiplantae > Streptophyta > Magnoliopsida > Escalloniales > Escalloniaceae > Escallonia > Escallonia herrerae. The sequence goes on from JAVXUP010000693.1 coordinate 205,683, forward strand.
ATCTGTCCAAAGCCTTTCTTAGTAGGCTCACCAACCCATCTAGTTCTGTAGGTCCACCGGTACACTTGTCTGTGAGTAACGTCGCAAGGATGTTGCCAACCAAATGGCGCGAGAGCGGTGGCACCATGCGTCTTCTTATATCAGCAGTGAAAAACATGAAAGATGGCACCTGGGATCCCCGTATAAGGCTAGAAGCTGCCATGCAATGCTTCCAGATGAAGCAAGAGATCGCTTCGAATCGGCTAGGCTTTGGCACATGCTTGCTGGCTGCTATCGCCCTGAGGCCCTCCACTGCAGTTGCTTTGAAGACGATTCTCTTTGTAACGCTTTGCAAATCCGCCTCAGCTTTCCGGCGTGCACCGGAAGTAAAAAATGCTGGAAGAGATTCCTTGTCTCTTTGAGGGAATAAAGACGAAGCAGAGTAATCAGGAGTAATAACAGCTCCTTCACACCTGGTAGTATCTTTTGCAAGAATAATCGAAGACCAACAGTTAAGGAAGGCGCCAATGGTGGTTGCGTCTATAATCTTGTGTACGAAGCACACGCATAATGCTACACCACCGCACGAAAATATGTTGAGTTGGATGGCTAGTTGGGCTGGTTCATCATCATCCTTACCATGCTCCTCCGCCTCGATTTTTGTAACTGGTGGCAACGTAGGAAGGAATTGGTGAAGCAACTCTACTTTGGGCTGGCTGCTGGACAGAAAGTCTTTCATGGCACAGTTATTAACCAGGGCTGTTGAGAAAACAATTCCCTTGTCATTGCAATTGATCACATATTCATCTTGGTTTTGCACCCTCCCTGCCAGAGGGTAGAAGCGAGTCAAGGTTTCTGAGAGGGAGTCCTTGAGTATTTTCTGGCCGCTTATGGAGTTTGGTGCTTTGGTTGCATCTCTCGTAGGTGGTGTATAGTAGGTGAAAATTGGTACATAGTGGCTGGGAGTCACTAGTTGGTCAAGGAAGGAGATCTTGTAGGCTTTGAGGTGGGAAGGCGTTGGAGAAGATGGCTTGATGGTTTCTATCGAAATCACTTCAACTTCCATATTGGTACCTTCGTCATAGTATCACTACTATACTTATAGACGGGCTCACAAATCATCTTTAACTTTTTTTATTTCTTTTTTTTAGTCTTTCTTAGCACCAAGCTCAAACAATAACTTTTTTATTTCTACTATACTTGTAGACTGGGTCATAGCTTGTTCTTTCTTAGCACCAAGCTCAAACAATACCCAGCAACATTACCATACTTCTTTGGCCAAAGTTGATGTTCTTTATAAATTTAATCTTACATGGCATGTAGGTGTAACCGTGTCATGTAACATCACTTTGTTCATTTAAGTGTTGTATGATGCATCTTGACCATTCAATTTGTACATGTATATGCCAAACTCGAGGCAGAGTCAATTGGTTTTGTAACATTCGACTTTTTTACTTTCAAAGAATATCACTAAGCATATTTAGCGGTCATTTTGTCTTGTTACGTGCGAATTTTATGCATTTTTCTACAATTTCAAAAACAGCCAAAAATTATCCACCGCCAGAAACTAGCCGCCTTTTACCACCGCAAGTGGTCAAGTCCCTGCTTCGAAACTAGACGCAGCTATAACTCCAACTTCTGAAAAACAATAATAGAACTAGACAGCACCCTCGGTTAGGAGCCTAATTCCTAAAGTAGTTAACACACACGGTTCCCACGCCATTATTAAGAAATTGTTTTCGTTATATATTGTTATTTAATACATAGCCTTAGAACTTTTCACTTTACAAAAACCGTGTGTTGCGTGCATATTTAAAGAAGTTGATAAATAATATGCCTATAGTCAACTCTACAAATGATTGACGTACAGTAGAGATGATAAAATAAAGAGAATTGATATCATAACTGAGCATATTAAGTGACAGCTATGTGCTACTGGTTCCATTGTTGCTATACTGAGCAATTTTTGTTACCATTCCTTGTTAATTGCTGGGTAGAACTTTATTATGTGCCTCGTTCATATTCAAGAAATCAACGTTGTATTTAAGCTTTTTTGCATAGAGAACATCAACACCATGCCTTAGCCATTGAGAGAGGTAAGGCAAAGATGAATAAACTGTATGTTAGCCACAGAGAGTTAATGAGAGCCTAAGATACTTGGAGCTTTAATCGTAGCTCAAATGCTAGTGATGCCAGCAATTTTCTGGTTGTGGTAGCTTTTTCGCATTTGTATTAATAGCATGGACTATTATTAGACATAGAGTGTTGTCTGCCTTTGCCTGTGCTGCCATCAACGTTACCCTTGTCTAGACCTTGTGACTAGTTTTTGTGGTGATGATATATACATCTCCTTTTAATGAAAAAGAAAAAAAAAAGGGAATTCAGTAAATGCCGTCCATATCTAGAAGTGCACTTGCATGTGATGGGATGGCATAACGTTATAGCAAGAGTATTTTTTGTGTCATTTTTTAATGACGTTAAAAAAATATTGCTATGCATTGTTACTAAAAGTGTCAATAAAAATGTAGCTAAACATATTTAACGATCATCTAATGTCACTACATGAGGTTATATGCATTTTTTTACCATTTAAGTAGGAGCCAAAAATTATCCGAAGCAACCTGCCTTTTATCCCGGAAGTGAGAGAGTTTATTAAAGGGTCAAGAATACTAAATTTCGAAAGGTAACAGACTATGAGAACAAACGTTAAAAAGATAATACTTGTGTCTATTCGTCTATCCAATAAGTGTATTTGTTTTGTGGATTCATCAAAACATATTATCAAAATGGCAATTCTACCCTTATATTACTATTACCTCTCTTCTCACTCTTTTTTTCATCAGTCTTTTCTCTATTTTCTTCCTTCACACGCACACACATGCCCCACAGTCAGTTGCCGCCATCCTCGGCCCCAATCCCGCCCTCTACGAGACCGTAATCTCCCACTTCACGTCCTCCTCCAACGATCGACGATCCCGGGACAAGTCGATCTATTAAATACTGCTCATTGCACATTCAACTATATTTTTTACAACTGACTAAACTTTTTAAATGCAACTTTTAGCCTTTTTAACATATAAATTGCAGTTCTGATTATTCTACAAAAAAAAAAAACATGACAATCTGCATTTGCCCCTATTATATAGCATGGAGCACTGCCCCATGTCAAAGCAGGTCAACTCATCAATGTTTCATTATTTTACCGATAGAATTTATTCCATCGCTAAATCCCGTTGGATTAGGTGGCTTTTACCAATAGAATTTATTCCATCTCTAAATTTCGTCGTTAATAGTTATTATTTTTTTTGTAGTGGTCGTACATACAACCTTTTTTAATTTTACAATTGACTAAAATTTTTAAATGCAACTTTTAGCCTTTACAATCTGGATTTGCCCCAACTTATAGCATGCAGCACTCCCCATGTCAAAGCACGTCAACTCATCAATGTTTCATTATTTCACTGGTACGCCACCAAACGCATTACATTTTACAACATCAAGATAATGCCCGAAATGATGGAGGGTTTACTTTTGTCAACAAGTTGGTTTCTTCTTTCTAGAAATGGACATGTGCAAGTCGACCGCATTTCGATATTGCATCAACTACTCAAGTATACAATACATAAGGTGGGTTCTTTTTTTCTCAACAAAATACACCCTTTATGATTGCTAGGGTAACTCCACAACCAAAACTCCATTTCCGAGGACACTTACAGACTCTCAAAAAGTAAAATGACAAAATATACTCCGCTTACGTAATACTCTTAAAACTCTAACATAGGCTCTCTCTCTCTCTCTCCCCCCCCCCCCCCCCCGACATACACAAAGCTGTGTGCCTTTGTTCTGACTTTTATATGTGTGGTTTCTGATCAAAATAATAACTTGAAGTCACTCCAATCGTCAAGTACTCTGCACTCTCAATTTTCGCCAACCAATTTTACCCGTCCCTTGCCAGGTATGGCATGAAACTCTTTCTTTTAAGGTCACTAGCCTTTTAATGGTTTCAAAAATTCATGGACATATTACTAGAGGGGTATATCTTTAATTTTGTCAATCTTTCAAGTTAATTTTCATAGTTAAACTTATGATAACTAAAATAGTGTCATTCAGTGTTACAAAGGTATAAATCATTGTTGCAACCATTTTTGCACACTAACGTGAGGATGTAATTTGAACTTGTAGCAATTGAAATCAACTTAGATTACAATTACAAATAAATGCACACAAGACCTAATTGATGCGCAACCAATTAACAAGTATTATATTCGGGCTCAAAGAACATACTGTTGGCGAAAAATGAGATCAAAAACCAGTTCCAGACTTATCAGAGTTGGCCAGAGCTCAAAGATCTAGGCAGACTATGCTAGATCGATCTGGCCAGAGTTGAAAACTAGACATGACGGCCGCCGGAGGTGGCACGGCATCGGGGGGAAGACGGGGGTGTCGCCAGACGTGGGTTGCCGTAGAGGGGGTCGCCGGAGTGAGAACGCCGGTGGGTGAGAGATAACAGAGAGAGAGAGAATAGAGAAAGCAGATATGTGATTTAAGGCGGACTTTTAGCGACGGAACAATGGTGTCGGTAAAAGTCCATTTTCACCAACAAAATCTTTAGCGACGACATTATTCCGTCGCTTAAATGTTTTTTAAAAATCATTAAAATTCTATAAAATATTTAGCGACGGTTATATCCATCGTTACAAGTCCGTTGGTAAATTGACAAATTATTTTACTGACGAAGCACTTTTTTCGGTAAAAAATTTTAACGACTGATTTTCATCGATGGCAGAACGCGTCGCTAAAAACTGTTTTAGCGATGAAAATCCTTTTGTTGTTAAAAGTCCGTCGCTAAAGCCATCTTTTCTTGTGGTGCAAGTATATGATATCGATTAAGGGTTTTAATATCTGTCTAATCTTGCTCTTACAAAATTTAACGAATGTTAGAACACGAGATCTATATGCACTCGAAAAAAATACTAAAATACGTGCATCAAATATTCACGACATAGAATACACGTGCTCTATGTCGTAGATAAAAAGACGAAAAATTTGACTTTTTATAATTGCATGTGTAATTCCAGCATCTTTTAAAATTGCTTAAACAACTCAAGTATACATAGCCCTGCGTTGACCATATGAAAAAGCATGAGCTTCAAATTATGCGTTTGTAAATCGAATTCCCCCAAACCCCCACCCCAATAGTCTGGGCTATCACATGTTAAGCAAGCAAATTAAGTAACGTAGACTTTTATAGTGGCCATGCATGAAATTAATTTGTAACCAAAGGCTACTTGTTTTATCTTCGCAGTCAAATTTGCTGCACGGCATCGTAGTATAGTGATAACTATTGTCTTAAGAAGAAAAGATCGATCTTCGATTTTGGTGTTCTCCATTTTTATAGTGAACATGTGCAAGTCAAGATAATGCCTCAAGTGAGTGCGGTGGAGAAAGGTGGCAGACCTGTTTGGACGAACGAGGAATGAGTGTGCGGCTTATGATAAAAGACATTTTTATATTCAACTCATCAATGTTTTATTGTTTTTTAACATCAAGATAATGCCTCAAGTGATGGAGGGTTTACTTTTGTCAACAAGTCGGTTTCTTCTTTCTAGAAATGGACATGTGCAAGTCGAGCTTATTTCAATATTGCATAAACTTCTCAAGTACACATAGCCCTGAGTTGACCACACGGCAAAGCATCAGCTTCAAATTTTTCTGTACACCACCGTGACCATTAATTATTCTATACACCACCATGATCATTAATTACTGATCAAAAATTCAATTCCCCCCAACAGCCTGGGCTTTCACAGACTCCGTATTAAGCAAGCAAATTAAGTAATGTTGACATGTAAAAAGTTCGAGAATGTAGTGGCCATGCATGAATTTATTTGTAACCAAAGGGTACTTATTTCTTCTTCGGAGTCAAATTAGCTGCAAAGGCATTGAGTACAGGAATAATTATTATCTTAACAGGAAAAGATTGATCTTCTTTTTGATTTTGGTGTTTTCCATTTTCCTGTCAACAGGTTTTATAAAATAAATATATGTAATTGTTAGTGGTCACGCACAGCCCCCCACCCCCAATCAAGTACATATGCATAAATATCTACGTATGTATACGCATAGAAACAATATATTTCTATAAGTTATGTGTATCCTCGTTATACTTGACAAAACCTCACGGGTTGCAAGCACCTCTGTACCAAAAATGTACTCGGATGCTTTTCTTCTTTTTACGGGTTGCAAGCACCTCTGTAACAAAAATGTACTCGGATGCTTTTCTTCTTTTTTCTTAACTTAACATGTGAAAGCCCTGCACATTGAATATACTTTGCAATCAACATCTAAACAGGAACTTGTTAGAATTTTGACCAGCAGCAGCGGCGGTTCCCTCATAAGGTTTGACCGGTGACGGTCGTGGCTGGTAGCGTTTATATTTTACAAGATCAAGATAGTTCCCGCAAAAGGTGGAGGGTTTACTTTTCTCAACAAGTTGGTTTATTCTTTCTTAAATGGACATGTGCAAGTCAAGGACCTTTTAATATTGCATAAATAACTCAATTATACAAAGCCCTGAGTTGACAATATAGCAAAGCAAACGGTCAATTATACAAGGCATTGCAGTACAGGTAGAGATGGCAATCCAACCCGCAACCGGCGGATCCCCGTCCCGCCCCGGTCCGATAGGAGCGGGTCATTTTGACTTTAACCGGATCACGGGGAGGGTATGGTTTTTTTTTTAAATCCGCAGCGGGTTAGGGTCGGGTGTGGTATTTCATCTGGCCCTCCCCGGTATCCGAGCCGCCCCGCGACCCGCACCCGCCCCGCTATTTTAACCATTACCTTGATTTAATCCTAGCCGTCCATCCTTACCTATATATACATCATATAAACCCTAAAAGTTTCACCTTCTCTCACTCACTCCCTCACGGCCTCACTCCCTCTGCCGACTGCCGGAGTGCCGCCCAGCTGTTTTTCCTCCTTCTCCTTCTCTCACTCAGTCCCTTACTCCCTCTGCCGACACAGGTCAGTTCTCCATGTCTCTCTTTCCTCCGTTTCCTAGCAGCGTAGGTAAAAAACTTGATTTTTGTTCAGTGATGGTAGTTTTTTTCACATTTGCAGTTAGTCAAATGGCATCCATGTCTCTCCTTTTCCTCTGATTTTGTTCTGTGATGGTAGTTTTTTTCTTTTCCACTATCATACTTGATTTTTGTTCCTAGTCTTACGGTCTATATTTTTCTTTGTGGCATTAGCAGTAATAATTGCATTTGCAATGGTATTGATATTCTATCTCTTCTATGAATGCATCTCTCTTCTCCCTTTAGGCGAGGCGAGGCGGGGCGGGGATGGGTTTTCTAAAGTATGTTAGCGTCGGATGTGGTATTAAGGTTATAGAACCCGGTGCGGGGTGGGTGCGGGGCGGGGTGGGATTTCAGGGGTAGCGGGGCGGGGCGGGTTCGGATTGTAGCGGATCCGCATCCGACCCGCCCCATTGCCATCCCTAAGTACATGGATAATTGTTATCATAAACATGAAACAAAGGATCTTTAATTTTTGTATTCTGTATTTTCCTTTTAACAGATCTCTCTCTACCTCTCTACATACATATATATATATATATATATATATAATAAGCGAAGCGAGAAAAACATTGATAACTTCTTTGCGCAACACATCATTGCTTCTTTATATGACACATCATCATATTCTTATTTTAAGATTAATTATCTTCTATATTAGTAAGTCTTATTTAATTTAAAAACTAACTCTAATCATTCTAAAACTCTATCTAATCAATATACTAATCTATTAAGACTTCTTCTTGGCAATAATGTTCTAAAAATTAAAAAAAACTAATTCTAATTATTCTCAAACTCAACCTTATCATATACTAACTTATTAGGACTTAATACTCACTGTTGTATCTCTAAAATTACTCTCTAATAAGAATATAAAAATCAGTATATATAAAAAAAATGAAAATAATAATTTAGATTTAGAAGAAAAAAACTAATTTAAAAATAAATTTTAATCATTCTAAAACTCTATTTAATCAATATACTAATCTATTAAGACTTCTTTTTGACAATTATGTCCTTAAAATTCAAAAACTCATTCTAATCATTCTCAAACTCAACCTTATCATTATACTAACTTATTCAGACTTCATATTCACTACTGTATCTGCAAAACTACTCTCTAATTTGAATAAAAAAACTCATATATATATAAAAACGAAAATAAAACTTTAGATTTAGAAGAAAAAATTAATTTAAAAACCAATTTTAATCATTCTAAAACTGTATCGAATCAATATACTAATATATTAAGACTTCTTTATGACAATTTTGTCCTTAAAATTCAATAACTAATCTAATCATTCTCAAACTTAACCTCACATTATACTAACTTATTAGGACTTAATATTCACTATTGTATCTCCAAAACTACTCTCTAATATGAATACAAAAACTCATATATACAAAAAATAAAAATAATATTCTTGATTTAGAAGAAAAATTAATTTAAATACCAATTCTAATCATTCTAAAACTCAGTCTTATCAATATACTAATTTATTGAGGCTTTATTTTGACAATTATATCCATGAAAGTGTTTTCTAACATGGAAACTAAAATCCATAGACCCAAAAAATAACTTAGGAAATTTAGAATAAAAATGTGATCTAATAATTAATTTTAATAGGATCATTATTTTTATATCTAATTAATTTTGCAGGAGTAATGAGGGTTTCTGTAAGCCCTATGTAATTTGAAAAATAATTCTAATCATTCTAAAACTCAGCCTAATCACATACTAACTTATTAGGACTTAATATTGACTATTGTAACTTCAAAATCACTCTCTAATAATTAATTTAAATTATGATAGGATCCTTATTTTTATATCTAATTAATTTTTGCAGGAGTAATAAGGTTTTCTGTAAACCTTATGTAATTTAAAAACTGATTCTAGTCATTCTAAAACTCAATATTGACTACTATATCTTTCAAGTTACTCTCTAATATATGAATATAAAAACTATATATATATATATATATATATATATATATATATATATATATATATATATATGGGTCTTGATCTATTACTAGCGCTAGCAAGTTACTAGCGCGATTTGGTCGTCCGCAACATAATGTAGTGGACGATAATTTAACGTCCGCTACATTATGTTGTGGACGGTAAAAAAAATTACTATTGTGGCGCGCGATCTGACCGTCCATTTTCGTGCGTGGACGGCCAAATTGCGCTAGCAACTTGGGTTAAGTTGCTAGCGCTAACAATGGATCAGCTCCCTATATATATAGGGAATAGCGAATATATTGCTAGCATTAGGTAACTTAGCTAAGGCTAGACAATAAAACTACATAGTTTTATGTTAAACAACATAGTGTTTCTCTTTCTATATTTTCTCTATCCCCATTGATTTACCGAATCTCTCTTTCTCTTTCTCTCGTCAGGCCACACACCGCCATCGCCGGCTGTCAGCCTCCACACCTCGCCCATGGCCAGCCATCGTGTTTCTCTTTCTTCCATCGTCCACACCGGTGACCGGTGACCCACCAACCCCACCATCACAAATGAGTAAAAACCACTGCAAGCTTCTCTCCTCCCGCAAAATCAACCACTGCTGCCCAATCGCCACCATACAGAAACCACTCAATTGGCCCTCTCTCTACGGCCAAATCACAGAATCAGCCACAAGCGCGCAGTTGCCACGACAACAGAACCTCGCATCACCAGATCTATCCCAGATCTGAGCCTTTCTTCGTCAACGATAGAGCCTTCTTCGTAAAGGCTGGTGTTCAATTTTACACCACAAAATTCTCACTTAATTAGACTTAGGATGAAAAGTTGAGTTTTCTCATATTTCTTCTTTGTTAATTGGGTTTCAAGTGCATTCCAACACCAATCTTCCAAAGGTCTTAAAAACCATTACAGATGTAGTGGTGTTGCAATTGTAAAAGCGCGCTGGCGTCCAATTTTATTTTATTCTCGACCAACCTAGGATTTGAATTTTATCAAATGTTGATTTTGGTAAAGGTCGATACAATCTTGATTGTGGTGATGGTCGTCGGCATTGGAGGCCGTCATGAGACGAACTGACAAAGATGACGGAGGACGACGGTGGAAGAGCACATAGAAGTGGCATAAAATTTGATGCCGCTGGGGAAGACAAATTTGCAGTGATAGGTCTATATTGCGGTAGTTTCTTATGATTATGGGGGAGGTTTGCTTGTGCAGAGTAACGGGGCGGTTTGGGCAGATCTGATAACATGTCAGAGAGAGAGAGAGAGTTACCGGGAGAGGGAAAACATAAAAATGATAGAATTAGTAAGCTATGCAAAACAACAATTATCGATTTTAGTCGTTAGCTTTAGGCGGATCCAGATCCCCTACTGTTGCTAGGGTTACAACAGGGGTGATGTAGCCTAGCAATAGCCATTGGATCAAGTTAATTGGGAGGGAAGGGCTCAGATTAAGCCATGTCACAGGACACATTGAAGGCTCGTCATTTACTCTGCCGACAAACACTCTCTCTCCAGCTCCTTCTGTCGGCGGCAGAACCCCTTCCAGCTTCCGGCGATGACACGGCGACAGCACATCTGTTGGTGAACCGGCCAGAGACGCGAACCAACGATCCACCTTCCATCAAAATGACGACGCCGGAACTAACGATCCAACAATCTGAAATTGTAGACCAATTCCGGCGACAACGCCGGTGCCTCCAGGGGACCATTCACTCTCTTGGATCCACATTCTTTCAGCCGACGGCCAAAGCCCCTACACCTCCCAGCGATGGCACATTCGGTGGTGAAACTTCCGACGACGGCATAGCCAAGATGGCCTCATCTCCAGCCTCTTGTCTCCCACAACTGCCATGCCAGCCGATCTACATGCCGTCTCCCATCTACACAACGATCTACATGCCGTTTACCATCTCCAGTCTCCCTACGGCCCATGTCACAACCCACCCTCTTTCACCCTTACCGATAATGGCAATCTACATGTTGGGTGCCATCTCCCGTCTAGCTATGTCGTTGCCGGAAAGTGATGGTTCTCCCATGGCAGCACTATGAGTTTAGGCCGGTTCATTTTTTGGAGTCGCCAGAAGGTGAAGCAGTTGGATGTATCGTCGCCACTAGTAGATGGAATCGAAGAGAGAGAGAGAGAGAGAGAAAATTGGGGTCGGCAGAGTTTGTTGGAAAAATATGTGTTAGCTGACGTGGCATAATCTGAGCCGTCATCTCAAGCTTATCTTGATCAGACGACTGTAACTAGGGTTACAGCAACTAGAGTTACAGCATGCTTGCTGTAACCCTAGTTACAGCAGACGATCCTGGTCTGCTTTAGGCAAGTTGCTTAAGGCTAGCAACATATTCTCTTTTTCTATATGTATGTATATATGTATGTATGTGTATATATCTATACATATATATATATATATATATATATAGATTAAACAACTTTCAAGACTTAGCAAAAAAATGATCTAACCATTTATTTGAATTTTGATAGGTGCCTTATCTTTAAATTTGATTAATTTAGCAAGAATAATGAGGGTTGTGTAATTTAAAAATTAATTCTAAACATTTTAGAATTCAAATGCACTAACTTATTATGATTTAATTTTAAATATTGTATTCTTAAAACCACTCTTTAATGGGAATATAAAAATTCATATATCGAAAAAATAAAAATAACATATTAGATTTAGAAGGGAGAAAAATGGCATTCTAATTGAGTTAAATTTACTATCATTATTCAGATATATAAATATATACATAATGTACATAAGATAGTCATCGTTAAAAATTGAATAATGTAGTATATAGATTTAATAAATAATATATAAGTCAGTATTTTTAAATAAGACATCATCACCACCAAACTAGTTATATCCCGTATATACGGATTTAGAAAATAAATCACACATTTTAGTACAATTTATTGTTGAAAAGTCATGGTATAATTGTCACGATATTTGTAAACCTTCTAAATCTATAAAATCAATCGTACAACATTTAAACTCTATGCTACAAAAATATATTTACGTATTAGGCTTTGATTTTGACTATTGAAACCTTGATTAGATTGTAATGCAATTCTTGCGTAATATTTGCAAAGGCATATATGTTTGCTTTAGTTCTTTACAAATGTAAGTTAAAAGAATAATGAGTAAATTGTGCTATAGTACTGCTTGACGATGTAAAAAAAAAGCTTAAAGAACGCAAACATCTAGCGACGTCACTTTAACACAATCTAAGCATTGTTCTTTAAACTTACAGTTCAAAAGAACTAAAGCAAACATATATATATATATATATATATATATAGGAGCTGATCCATTGATAGCGCTAGCAAAATGGAGTATTTGCTAGCGCGATCTGGGCCGTCCATCCTGAAAGATGGACGGTCCAGATCTTTTTGAAAACTGTCAGTCGTCCGCGACACTATGTCGCGGACGGATTTTTTTACCTTTTTGCCCCTCCACCCGTCCGCTACATTGTATCGCGGACGGTCCAAATCTTCTTTTACATTTTTTTAAGTTCGTCCGCTACATAATGTAGCGGACGTTTTTAACAAAAATACCGTCCGCTACATTATGTAGCGGACTATTTTACTTTCTCGAAAAGAGACATCTGTGTTGTCAGAGCTCTTGAAAAAAGACAACCAACTTTTATTTTCTCTTCCCCCTCATCTCTTATCTTCTCTCTTCTGGATGAGCTCCTTCAAGACGGTGGAAGGGTGATAGAAATGGAGGAGGTTGAAGACCCTAGAACAAAATGACAATCTGTTGCTAGCCAATTTCATGAATGGTTCCAGCCTGCAGGTGGAAGTGCTAATTAAGTGTGCTCGTTTTGGAGTCTTTTTTACCAATGGCAATCTGTTGCCAACGAACTTCATGAAGATTTGTTCATCAGGATCAAAGTAAGAAGAGAGAAAAAGAAGAAGTCACTAGTCCGCTACATTATGTAGCGGACTAGTCACACATTAATGACACAGAAAAGTCATACCACACATGTATTCGTCCGCGATACTATGTCGCGGACGGCATGGAGGGGCAAAAAGGTAAAAAATGTCGTCCGCAATATTGTGTCGCGGATTACTTTTTTTTGACATGCGTCAGGGCCTGTCAGTCGTCCGCGATACAATGTAGCGGACGGGTGGAGGGGCAAAAAGGTAAAAAAATTCGTCCGCGATATAATGTCGCGGACGACTGATAGTTTTCGAAAAACGCGATCTGGACCGTCCATCTTTCAGGACGGACGGCCCAGATCGCGCTAGCATACTCCATTTTGCTAGCGCTATCAATGGATCAGCTCCCATATATATATATATATATATATATATGGAGCTGATCCATTGAGAGCGCTAGCAAAATAGGAGATCTTACTAGCGCGATCTGGCCGTCCATCCCTTCGGGATGGACGGCCTAGATCCTTTATTTTTGCGGCGCTGTCAGTCATCCGCTACACTATGTAGCGGACGGACCTTTTTACAATCTTGCCCCTGCTCCCCCGTCCGCTACATAGCGGACCACTTTCTTGGCCCCACATTGACAGCCAAAAAGTCATCCGCTAGACAGTGTAGCGGACGACTGACAACACTGACACAACTGACACATTTCCAGACGGGTCTGTACCTTCATTTCTACACACGTCAATCTTGTCGGAAATACTGTCCGCTACACAGTATTGCCAACAGTACTTTTATACCCAAAAACTTCTTCAAGCTCCTTCGGCTACAATTTTCTTCTCCTTCGGACTCGCTTCCATTTTCAGCTCCCTTCAAGCTTCGAGTAACATTTGCTTCAAGCTTCACTCAAGTAAGGTAAGTTTGCGAATGGTGAAGTTTTCTTTATGGATTGACTGGTAAAATATAATTTTATTTTGTTTGGACAAAAAAGTATAGATTTTTTTTATGTTCTAGAAATTTGTCACTGTATTCATCAATTTGTGATGTTCTAGACATGATGTTCATAAAAAAGGTGTAATTTGTTAACTCTAAATAAATTCATTATAGTTTAATTTGATTTTTTGGCATGATGAATTCGTCTATTTATCTTAGTAATTTTAATTTGTTATGTTCAATAAATTAATAATTGTTAATTTGGAGACACTTTTGAGATTATGCATACGGTATGTTTGTCATCCTAAATTGGTCTATTCATCAAGGTAATTTTTAGGTAATATTTTCAGTTAGAAATGCCATTTGATTGTTAAGCGTAGTCTATTTCTACACAGGTCTTGTTTCACAATGTCTGATTTCGTGTCGAGCTCCAACGTCCCCGTAGATGCTAGTGATCCGTATCTAGGACGAACGTTTCAAACATTGGAAGAAGCTGAAGAATGTTTTCGAGCGTATTCATTGAGGGTTGGTTTTGGCATTAGAATAAAGACTACAAGAACAAGCAACGTAACAAAAAGATATGCTCTCGCTTATACGAGTGTCATAGGGGCAGAAATCCACAGCAAAATGAGACACGCGTAGGCAATGATGACAGTGATGACAAAATAGGATATTCGCGTAGAAGACGGGACTGCTTTGAGCGCACAAATTGCCAGGTCAAGATGTTCGTAAGCTACAAACCCAATCATGATCATTGGCTTATTACCAGCCTGGAACTGGCACACAATCACCCGTTAGTAACTCCTTCTAAGGTGAGTCAGATGCATCAACACAAGAAGATGGGTAAGGTCGCGAGGAGCCTAATTCACACAATGAGCAATGCGCGAATTGGACCTACTGAGATTGTTAATGTTCTTGCTGAACAGGCTGGGGGAATTCAAAATTTAAACTTTAACACGACAGACGTTCGTAACGCGGTCCGAACCCATAGACGAGCCGCGTATGACCTCAATGATGCGCAATCGACAATGAGCCTATTGAAACGGATGCAGATGGAGGACCCGCAGTTTACCTTCGATTATAAACTTGACGACGAGCATCGAGTTAGTACAATTTTTTGGGTCGACGGTCGTTCGAGGCTAGCTTATAAGCATTTTGGGGATGTCGTGACTTTCGACACCACATACCGTACCAACAAGTACTCGATGCCGTTCGCTCCTTTCACCGGCGTCAATCATCATTATCACTCCATCCTGTTCGGGTTCGCCTTGTTAAGGGACGAGAGCGAGGGTTCTTTTGTATGGTTGTTTAGGACGTGGCTGGAAGCAATGAACTTCAAAGCACCCAAAGTGATCATCACCGATCAAGATTTGGCAATGAAGAAGGCTATTGCGACCGTCTTCCCAGACACCCGACACAACTTGTGCACTTGGCACATAAGCAACAAATACCCGGAACGTCTGCATCACGTGTACGCAAAGTATCCAGACTTTAAACAGGATTTTGACAAGTGCGTTACCAAGTCGTTAACGATTGAGGAATTCGAGGAGAGGTGGGAAAAGCTTGTTCGGGATTACTCATTGCAAGACAACGAGTGGCTCCAGCACTTGTACGAGCGCAAAGAGCAATGGATTGGCATTTACACGAGGAGGTATTTTTCAGCGGGCATGAAAACGACGGGCAGGAGTGAATCTATGAATGCCACGTTCGATAGTTATGTGGGTACAGCTACCAATTTGAAGACTTTCGTTGCATCCGCACAAAAAGCGGTAGCTTCGTTGTTCGTAAAAGAAAGGGCTGCCGACTTTGCAACAACGTACAAACAAAGGAGAAGGTTGCTCGAGACCCCGCTGGAGCTGAACGGTGCCAAAGTCTATACGAAGGAGATCTTCTTGCTATACCAAGTAGAGCTGCGAAAATTGGGACGATACAGTATAAACAAGGTGGCAGAAATGTCTACGCGTGAGTACAAGGTTTATTCGCTCGTGAATGACCTCGTCCCTGAGAAGCTGCGCAGAATTTATACGGTGAGCCATGACACATTGACGGATTCGGTGACATGTGTTTGCAAGAAGTTTGAGTTCCACGGCATCCTGTGTAGACACGTTCTGCGGTTTTTCACCCAGAAGAATATCAGGACAATCCCCGATAAATATGTCCTGCCACGGTGGACGAAAGGTGCAAACAGGTTGCACGGTACCATTGCCTTTCCGGAGCACCCGTATACTGACTTTGAAGAATCAGAGACGTTGCGGTATAATCATCTGGTGACAATGTTCACCCGTTTGTCCGTAAAGGTGCTGCTACAATGGTCGGATATAAACATCTCCTCGAGGTAGCTCAGCAGCAAGAGCCCATCGTCGACCAGTTGGAAGCAGCTTCAGTCAGCAATGCGGTTGACACTGAGCCTACAACGGGATCAGAAGATGACGAGCTGGGGGAGGAAGACGACAATGATATCCGGCCTTTGGACCCAATTATATCGCAGACGAAAGGACGCAAGAGATCTACGCGGATGAAGAGCTCTATTGAACAGGCAACTCAACCTAAAAAGCTGAGAAGGTGTGCATTGTGCAACAAAATGACCGACCATGACAAGCGGAACCATTACAAGGCACTGGGGATAAGTCCAGGGGTTTTGCAAGACGAGGAAGAAGATGAGGAAGAAGCAGCTGCAGTGGACCTTTAGTTTTTTTGTATAAGCCATCAAGATTGTTTGACATTTGTAATAATACGTAATATTTGATGAGATTATCTTCTTACCGAATACTGGAAGGTTATTTATGATGGACCCATTCACAGATTAACTTTAAAAAAAAATTTGGCTTGCCCCGTTCGCTACACTATGTAGCGGACGGCGCACCAGAGACCAACATTATTGGGATTGTAAAGTGTCCGCGACACAATATAGCGGACAGAAAACTATTGGTATGCCTTCTGTCCGCTACACAATGTAGCGGACGTCAAACTCCTATTAAATACCAATCAGAACGGCCTCTCTTTTTCCACCCGTCTCTCTCTCTCTCTCTCTGTCTCCAACTTCTCACCCACCCGCGACCCCCTCTACGGCGACCGTCCGCATGGCTTCTGCTTTGGTGAACAGGCACTTCTTCAAGGTCATGGTGCCTGGGTTTCATACCAAACTTGTAGGCATCCCTCTTACTCTGTGTTTTCATGTGTGTTAATTTTATCTTTGCTTAAAAACTTACCTGTCTTATAATGAATGTGATAGGCCATACCAGTAGCCTTCTGCAGATTGCTTACCACACTTTGGCACCAAGCCACTTGGCTCGAAGCAACTTTAACCAGCAGCAAGGGGTCATGGCTTGTTAAAATCAAGAAGAAGCGCGGCCAAGAGAAACTTTATTTCGCAGAGGGTTGGAGTAATTTCTGCGAGCAGCACGACCTCAATGAAGGGAGTTTGTAATCTTTGAACACAAGGGGCTATTTAGGTTTCAAGTATCCGTGTTTGATCAAAGCACCTGTGAAAAAGTTTTCCCCCAATGTTGAACCCTAAATTTGTGTTAATAAATTTATGTTAATAAACTTGTGTCCGATAATTTTAGGTTCTTAATTGTGCATTTGAGAATTGTGATGGTCAATTGATGATTTGAGGGTGTCAAATTTTTTATGGAATATCATGCGCTTTAGAATGTTGAGATTGTTTAATCCGCTGCTAAAGCACTTATTCCATTGCCAGAAACTACCAACTCGAACAAAGTCTGACCAACAGCTAAAAATGCCAACAACTAAAAAAAATATTTTGCCTAACTGTCCGCTACACTGTGTAGCGGACGGCGCACAACTTCCAAATTTTTTACACTTTTTTGCACCTGGAGTACCCCACTGTCCGCTCTAAACTCCAACACTAAGAAAATCTTTTCACTACCCCTTGTGTCCGCTACATTGTGTAGCGGACGGCACAGCAGAAACTCTAAACCCCAACACTTAGAAATTTTTTTCACTTCCCCGAGTGTCCGCCACATTGTGTAGCAGACGGCGCAGCAGAAAGTCTAAACCCCAACACTTAGAAAACTTTTTCACCTCCCCCAGTGTCCGCTACATTGTGTAGCGGACGGCGCAGCAGAAACTCTAAACCCCAACACTTAGAAAATTGTTTCACTTCCCTGAGTGTCCGCCACATTGTGTAGCGGACGGCACAGCAGAAACTCTTAACCCAACATTTAGAAAAATTTTTCACTTCCCCCAGTGTCCGCCACATTGTGTAGCAGACAGCCCAGCAGAAACTCTCAACCCCAACACTTGAAAAAATTTTGCACCTATGTTGCCCCCACTGTCCGCTATACTGTATGGCGGACGGAACCTCCAACACTTGGAAAATTTTTGCACTTCCCTACTGTTCGCTACACATTTTGTTTTCCACCTTTCAATCATTCTCAATCTACCTTTCAATCATTCTTAATGAGAGCCAAAAAACCAACTCAAATCAATCAAAATCATCTTCAACGCAAATCAGACAAATTAATCAATAATCTTCAACACAAATCAATGAGAGCTTTCTAAATAATCATGGTTTATTAAAAAAAAGTTGACATTGTAATGGTACAATGTCAACTAGGGGAATCATGTTGGGGGGGATTCTCGTCATTAGCCGGATTTACAATAAACCTAACCGCTCTAGGCCGGCCTTTCATAATTTGCCAAGCTATTCTATATCTAAAGGTGTCTACTTCTGCTTGGCTCCAAACGGCCGCCTTGAGGCTCTCAGACCAACAAATGTAATCCATGTACATGCAAAGGAAGACGCCGCAGTCCGAAGTGTTACGTTGCTTGGGCCTCCTCTTCTTCAATCGCAAATCGAGCTTTGGCCGCGCCGGTACAGGGTTACCACGGATACCATTGACCATTGCACAAAATATATTCTGCGAGAAACACAAAACGGCGTAAGACACGAGTTAACATTTATGCCAAGTTACAATAACTGTTAAACAACAATCGTAATATTACCATTGAGTCCAACTGGGCTTTGTACATCTGCAGCACAGGCATGTGGATGGTATCGTCGTGGAGACTTTACGACTTTCTCTTCCGGTTCATAGCAAACCAAGTACCAGTGGCTTTCCCCTAAAAATGGGATTAGAAACACGTCGGCAACACTTGCGCTCACTGGACTATCCCTAGTAAGATACGCTCGTAGGTTAGCGGACGGTCTCCACTGGCTCAACTTTTTCTTCCGCCTTTGCTTGACCCACTCCTGCCATTCAGACACTAGGAGGCTATGAAAAAAGGCATCCACCAAAAAAATAGCCGGATACCCGTTCAGCCGCTCCCGACCCCTTTCCTTCAGAATCTCCACGTATGTGGAGATGACACCGTTGTCTAACCAACTCCCGGAGCCAGGGAGGCCATTTCTCCCCACTCGCAAGTGTAATCCATGCCCTCCAGATGATTCACACTATACAACGCTTTGTCCTGGGGGAAGCCGCTAAAATAACGCTCTCTGATTATTTGGCATTTATGCGGCTTTAGGGGCTTCACTGGATGCCCTTTGCGATATTGCCCTCGGGGGTCGACGGGGGGATATTGCACTCCTTCGGGGGGTCGACCGAGGGATATTGCCCTCCTTTGGCAATAGATGGTCCTGCCCACGGGACAATAGGCAGTGTCTCCGACAGACTGATGTGTCCAAAACCCCAGTCTTGCGTGACTTGACTCTGAGAGAGGGGTTGGGGTTCCGAGTCCAATAGCAAAGAGAAGGAGGGTGCACTGTAGTCTTTCCACGGCGCTTGAGCCTGGCCCATGGTGCTTGGCGGTCCCCAATCACCACCCATTCCCGGTACAGAGGGACCACCATATCCCTGGCTCACTCCCGAAGTCTGTCCCGAGGGATCGGTGTATCCCTCGCTCATATATAGGGGCTGCCACCCCGGATAACCCATTCCCGGGCTGACGCCGGAAGGCTGGCCTGATGCTTGGAGCAAAAAATTCCCGCAGCCATACGCCAACGCTTCAGCCTGTTGGCGAAGCTCCTCGCCCATTGCATCCACCAAATCCTTCCGCTCGCTCAACTTCTGGAAAAAGGCGAACGAGGCATTAACCTACATCCAGAGAGATAATAAATAAGTAACTTCATACACAGTTAGAATCATCAAGTTCAATTAAAGGCACTGGTTGGCCAACTTACCAGATTGTATGCCATGTGCTCATCGATCTGACCCCTAGGGTGGTACTTCTCCCCGCGTTCAAACCTTACTGGAGCTACTCTCCTCCGGGTGATGCGGTAGTACCACCCATTGTACTGTTCGATGCTGATCACGGGGTCAGGCTCCGACACAATGGCCGCCAGCGTGTCCTGCCAGGAATTCCAAACTTCAATTTCTCGCACGCACAAGTCGTGCGCATTCGCCTTGCCAAACCGTCCGACACCCGGTGGGTTCCTGTTAAGCCTCATATCCGACGCGCCGGCTGGCAACCCCTGCAGGCACTCAAAATGGCGCATAGCGCGATCTGGCAGCTGCCACTCTGCGACCTCGAAGTGGATCAGGGGTGTGCGTTGCAACCCGGAGAGCGTGAAGACGAACGACTCTCCCACCCGTCACGCCAAATGTTTGTACGGTGCCCATCGCATCTGGCCAGGAGATAACGAGTCGAGCTCCCCCCGATAGTACGTAATGTTATGATGGGGATCGTCTCTCCTCGGGTAGTGGCTGTCCTTCCTGCTGTACTCCCAGGCGCACAACCGAGGCCACACATTATCGGTTCCGTCCCTACGCCTGGGTGCGCCGGTAGCAAGGTGTTCATAAGACCACACCTGAGAGCAAAGACAAATTAAATAAAGTATCGTCAAATTTTATTGTCGATTCAACCAAAAAAAAAGAAACGAGCACGTAATCAAGAATTGTATGATATACCTGCAATAGCGAGAGACATGCACATATCGCTTTGGAGTCGGGCCTCGTTGCCTTGTGCAATGCTCGGTACAGGTACGCAAGAGTTGCGGCTCCCCAGGCATAATCCCCAACCTCCAGCAGGTTACCCAACAACGGTAAATATTTGACGCTGACGGTATTCTTCGACGTTGTTGGGAACAGAATTGCCCCCATCACCCACAAGAGGAAAGCTTGTGTGTACAGCACAAGCATCTGATCCGTGTAGTTATCCGGCAGAACCTTGTAGGTATCTACCAACCACTTCAACTTGATACCACCAGTGCTAAATTGATCCTGGGGTATCGAAGTAAAGAAGTCCCTAGCGGTCCTCTTATTCGTTGCTTCCGACGGAGGAGCTATTACCGGCCGCCCCGTCACCGGTAACCCTAAGATGAACCCTACATCTTCTAGGGTAATTGTCAGCTCTCCGAGAGGGAAGTGAAACGTATTCGTTTCACTTCTCCACCTTTCAACAAGGGCACCTATTAAGTGCCGGTCAAGTTGTTGAAAGATCTGCCCATGCGTGAAAATCCCAAACCCAATCCCACGCAGTAATCTTTTCTGGGTTCTGTTCAATTTTCATGCTTTAAAATTATCGGATACTTCTACTGTGTTGAGAAGTGCTCTTTCCTACGAATTAATAAATACAATTTAAGCAAAATAAACGATATACAACGTTCCCAAGAATAACAAAGTTGATAAAATAAGTATCTTACTCCACCATCCCATATGAGCGTACTGATATGGTTTGCTTGGTCGTATAATACGGACGGATCTTCTGGTCCAGGGTTGAAATCCATTTTTGACAACTGAAATTATGGAAAAATGGCAAGGTTGGAAGCGTAAACATTCTCAAACATACAACGCTAGCACAGTCAACGCTAGCATGTGATCAGATAATACTCACATAAGTTCACATGCTGTGTATATGCAATGTACATAGATACAAACAGACACGGAATAGAATTTTACAAGTGAAATCACATGAACAAATAATACGCAATACACATATATATATATATATATATATATATATATATATATATATATATATATATATATACATTGACAAATGCTAGCACAATGCACCGCGCACACATTCAAAATCATGCATAAGCTGCAATAACAACTCTAGATTATGAACAAATAAAGGATTGGTTTGTGAACTTACGTGATTGATTCATCGATTAAAGGATTTCTTGAGAAGAAATTGCGCCGATCTACTTGCCAGCGCCGCTAGAAGAATTGTGAGAAGAAGGAATGAATAGAAGTTTAGAAGGAATGAATAAGGGTTTTGAAATAATGAAAAGCAAAAACGGTCTGCTACACTGTCTAGCGGATGGTGGGATAAGGACAAAGTAACAGTCGTGCATCGACAGGACTGATGTGACAACTGATTTGACGGAAACAGTCGTCCGCTAGACAGTGTAGCGGACGACTTTTTGGCTGTCAATGTGGGGCCAAGAAAGTGGTCCACTACACAGTATAGCGGATGGATGAGCAGGGGCAAGATGGTAAAAAGGTCCGTCCGCTACATAATGTAGCGGACGACTGACAGCGCCGCAAAAATAAAGGATCTGGACGGCCAGATCGCGCTAGGAAGATCTCCTATTTTGCTAGCGCTCTCAACGGATCAGCTCCCACATATATATATATATATATATATATATATATATATATATATATATATATATATATATGTGTGTGTGTGTGTGTGTGTGTGTGTGTGTGTGTGTGTGTGTGTAATTAAATGTGTATGAGACGGAAAACAAATTCTACTGGATATCATGTTCGTATCTTAATAAGTTGATGATTTCTTGAAATAGTGATTCATGAAGAAGATAAGAATGGACTATGACATTTACGATTCTAAAGATAAACAACTCTTAACCTAACTTTTCAAACTAATAGACTTGGTTTTGAAATGTTACAGATTGGACCACTAAAAGAACTTAATAATAATATAGTAGATTATAGTTTTAAAAAAGTAGATTTTCTTATAAGATGGTAATCTCTTTTTGTTTCTTGAAATGTGGTATTCATTGATACACTTTTGTAGCTTTTAAAAATATTTTATTAACTTACTCAAGCTTGACTCAGAATCCTGAGCTATAATATTTAATAATTGAGGCAAGAAATGCTATGATAACTCATGACACCTCATTGCATTGTGTTTCTAATATAATAAGAGTTATAAAAACTAATGTTAAACATATTAATATTGCTAGATCTCCAAACATTATTTTGAACATGATTCTTAGTTTTGCAATTAATTAACTCAACAAATATAGTAGACATTTAAATAATAAGCCTTATGCAATTCAAAATTTTCTAACCAATATAGTAACATATTATGACTTTATTTGAATATTATATATCAAAAAAGCTCTCTAACATGAAATATTAACCTGTAAAACAAAAATTACTTAAGAGATTTAATAAGAAAAATTAGGTACTATTTCAAATTCATATTTAAGTTTTCTGTAAATTCAAATATGAATCTAACTTGATAAATATGTTGGTTAAAAATTTTGGTCAATAATTTCCTTACTCTAAAGTTTTGCGGTATCTTATTTAGTCACATTGGTTAAATGTAAAAATATCATAATATGCATATTCTATATGAGATACATTAAAAAAATAGCGTAAATTTAAAACCTTAATTATGTGAGCATTTCTTAAATTTAACTAATTTTACGTTGAAAATGTTTTGAACCAATTTTTTATGGTATTTTTATTGTGAGTAATTAAACTCTTAAGCATTCTAAATTCTGTATTAGCAATATACCATCTATGATTTTATGTTGACTTTTATAATTCAGAATAGAATAGCATATAAAATCTAAAAAGATACTTGTTATTTTGTGATGAATCTAGACTAAAACTTAGATCAAAAACTTTATTATATCTGAAGATAAATCTACTTATTAAGCATACCCACTTAATTAGTTGTGTTGATTAAATTTTTTAACATGATATAAACAAATATATGGACTAAAATTTTCTCTATCAAAATTAAACTAGTATATATGTTATGGGCAACCCATTCAAAGGTACAAATTATATTTAAAAGATACATAAAAAATAATAAAAATGTCTTATACAATAAGCAAATTGATCTCAATATGTTCTCCGCAGATTTTTATCAGTAGATTTTTTTTTTTGTGTACTAAATACACTTTTCTTTTTGTTGATCTATATTGTTACCATATCAGAATTAGCGAATATGTAACATCCCAAAAATTTCAAGAATATTAGTACCCACTCAATCAATTACACTAAGATAATAATACCCTCAATCTCTACCAATATAGTACTATTAGTCTGCCAGAACAACTAAAACATCGAATAAGATAATACTCCAAATGTACTTTCATAATTAAATATCAAGTCTAAGTCAAATATTTTAAATAGCAATAGTGACCCTCGCAGGGGTTCTAATGACTTTAAATTCATTCGCCCGCTTGTCTCTAATCCAGTTTCAAGTAGTCTAACGCTGGTTACTACCTGCAAAAAAGAAGTCAAGGCGAGTGAGCTTTTGAAAGTTCAATAAGGTCGTTCAAATGAAGAAATTAGTAAATAATTTACAGATACAATTTGACGATGGTTTTTGTTTGCGAATACAATGCGATGATGATTTCCAGAATTTTCATAATGATTACAACTAATTCGATTAGATATCAATATGACTATCAGATACGAAACAAACAATCATGAATATTATTGAATATCAGTAATTGCAAAGCCACATAGGCAGTGCAGGTAATCACTTAGCAAAGTCACAAAGGCGATGCTCATTAATACTTTTTACCGGCTAGCCCATCAAGGCACTAGCCCACACCAATACACCGGTTAGTTCATCAAGGCACTAACCCACACCAATACACCTGCTAGTCCATCACGGTACTAGCCCACACTAATATCCTCCAACATACACCAACTCCCGCCAAAACACACCAATGCAGAATTTCATGTCAATTTAACAGAACGATAACAAACGATAGTACAATGATTAAATTGATGGGCAACGAGAAATAAATACAGAGCATTGAATAGGATTTCCAATAAATGTGTAAGGCTCAAAACAGGGCATTTAAGTCAAACAAAGTGCATTTCTACAATAACGGAGTTCAAAGAAAGTTCAATAACAATTCAGAAAAATATTTATGAGGACAAATAGATGAAACTGAGTATCGGATAGAAATCTTTTACCTCGGTCCAAGCTAAGCGATGCTAATTAACCTTGATCCAAAAATCTTTGAATTAACCTAAATGGACAAATTAATTATTAGAATTCAACCTAGCCTCCAAACTATTAATATAATGCTAAATCTTAATCGTTGCTCACTCCGACACTCTTAATGTAAACAAAAACGAAACGAATTTCTCAAGTGGTTAAACCTAATCGTTAACCCTGCACACTTGTAACGCATTAAGACACTCCAAAATGATAATAAATTCTTATATAAAATACTTTTACTGTAACATCCCAGAATTTTTTAGAATGTTAAACAATCAATCGATCAAAATAATGCAACAAGCTATCTGAGCAACTAACCATTCATTGAATCATCGTTCTAATAAACCATCATAAATGGGACATCAAAACTAAGTTCGAAAATTTTAAATAATAATGTCAAGCCACGCAGGGGTTCTAGTAATCAATACTAACTCAACTTAATTAAATTTCTCTCTCTTGGCTCTAATTTGTGCTGGCAACCTCAACCTAATGCTGGCTATCACCTGCGCAAAGGAAGTCAAAGGACAGTGATCTTTCGAGAGCCCACTAAAGTCGATTAAAGATTTAAAAACAACAAAACAATTCCAATGAGTTTTTATATAAATTCAAAAGAAACTTTTTAGGAGCATTTTCAATAAAACACAGCATTTTGATACAGACGAACGATTTAAACGATTTTGACATTCAAGTCAAACAATATCTTTTCGAAACACTTTTAAATGAAATCTCAATTATTTCGATATAAATATAAGGACGAGTATCAACTCAATCCCTCAATTAACAGTTATTCAAAACACTTTATGTATAATAAAATAGGGATAGAAAAAATTGAACATGAGCAGTACAGTATAGCTAAACCACCCTGGCAGTGCTCGATAAGATTTACATATGCATATGTACAATGACTTGTCCATTCAGGTACTAGTTTAACCCATCCAACAGACCATCTTTATAACTCCCAGGTTTACTAACTCATGTCAATATTCAAGGAAATTTAATCACAATTCAAAATATTTTACAATGATTGAATTAAATAAACAGATGAGAATAACGAATTCCAAACGATCGCTATCAGGCTCAAATTAGGGTTACCTAGGCAATTGAAAATATTTTCATGAAAAATAAAATATCAGAGTTCATTAAAAAATTGATAACAACTCAGAGAATTATATTTGATATCAATGATGGAATAGAGCTCGGATACAAATCCTTACCTCGGTCCAAGCTAATAAGCATGCTATCAAACCTCGATCAATAATCTTTGAATAAACCTAGATTGATAATTTATTTGTTAGAACACAATCTATTTCTAATATACTATAAACCCTAATATCAACTACCCAAACGATGCTCACTTCTAACTCCAAATCGCTCAACTTAAAACGGTTCCCGTACACGATAACCTAGCCGAAAACACTGTATATTCCTTAACGCGTAATGATATCCTGAAATTCGTAAATAAGTTACAAATAAACACTTTTATAGCTTAAAGAATTATAAAAAGTTAAAATATGAATTTTCTAAAATTTTGAATATTTTTAAATTAAAAATAATTTCTTTAAATTAAATAAAACCCATAAATAGCCGTAATTACTTCCAGATGCAAATTAAGTCCCAAATTTTTTTGTAATAACTTAAAAATATGTACTAAAATATAGAAATTGAGATCCATATTTAAAAGGCATGAAAACTTTTTTAAATCATTCATTTTGCTAAAAACAATGCGATACGAAAACCATAGCGAATTAATTCCAAAAATCATAAAATTCAAACTGAGTCTTATTTATACCATAAAAACATTACTCTCATACAGTAATTCTAATATTATCCTAAGAACCTTATGGTAAAGTTTCAGTATTTTTGGAAAATTGTGTGATACCCAACAGCCACGTGGTACAACTGTGCAAGCATAGTGTACCACCCCCACTGCACATACCCATCACTGTTCATCATCTTCTTCCCTATTGTCTGCATTAAAACCCAGAACATCACACCCTCACCTAAACCACTATACACACCGTTACCCACAAATCTTCACTTACTCACACACAAAATCACACACAGCACATCAATAGTACACAATATACTTCCCACACCCACTGCCTCACGGTAGTGGGTCTTCTCCCATTGTTTTTTTCTTCCTCACATAGTCCCTTCCCTAAGTCTGGCACAGTACTCTTCTCACCGACTTTGGATAGCCACAACTCATACACATACGTACACACTTCACATGCACAACCCCAAACCCATTTTCTACCCCTCACACAGCCTTCACACCCCCCTTCATCTCACAAAACACTCACACTCTCCCATTACACCCACACAAACTTTAACACACCTGTACACACTCACACAATGTAGAAACAGACACAAATTCTCAAAAGAACTCCCTCACGGCACATTCAAAGCTTACAATATATACACACACAACCACAAACTCACACACCGCACTCACCTTTTACCCAACACACTATACACACACTTAAATCCCACACAAACTAATATGGTCACCATGCACAACCCATCACCTTCAGTGAACCACAGGCATCAGCATACCTTATAGCCCAACTTCATATGCAACCTTTTTATATATATACATTCATCACCACACTACACACACTATTTCCATCACCAACTCACAGCATATATTCAACCACGGCAAGTTGCCCAGTCTCCTCCCTTGTTCACGGCAGCCATGGCTGCCACCTCCTTCTCTCTTTCATCCTATCCTCCTCTTTGCCTCTCTTCCAAACTTTGCTTTTACATGCACTGTTCTCTGATCTCATTTGTTTTGCCTAGAAATAAAATACCATCCCATAACAGAAGCCCATGCATTGCCAACTCTAATGAGTTCGTTCATTCTCAGTCAAAGGCCATTACGTAATGTAAAAGGTGAAGTACATTCATTCCAAAAGTTTTATCAACCAGCGTAATCAACATAACACATATATAAGCTAAAGACTAACCTTTTACCCTTCTCACAGCTATAAACCATGTGCCACAATACACACTTCGGGCCATGGCAGCCCCCTCACGCATCTGAAACACTAATTACATTCTATGAAAAAATAATGGTAGAAGGCTTACCAAAAAATCAAGGACGATTGCCGGAATTTTGTCCCGTCCTTCCTCTTTCTCTCTCTGTCTCTATCTTTCTCTTTCTCTTTCTCTTTATCAAGATGGATCTGCCAGGTTAAAGGGAAGCCTGGGACGGCTGCCACAGACTATGTAAGTTTATATATAAAACCCTAAAAGAAAAACTATCA
Source organism: Escallonia herrerae (assembly GCA_033070095.1). NCBI lineage: Eukaryota > Viridiplantae > Streptophyta > Magnoliopsida > Escalloniales > Escalloniaceae > Escallonia > Escallonia herrerae. Next base: position 233,933 of record JAVXUP010000693.1, read on the forward strand.
AAAAACCCCTACAAGTTTCGTTAGTTATTTTAAATGTTACTCGGATTTTCTTTTTTTTTTCTTCTTTTTGATCGCAAAAAGCTCCAAGTAATTATTTATGAAAGATTATTGTACTAAAAGAATTTAATGGGTTGTTACCTAACCCCGATTCACTAATAGCCGCTAAAAAAAATTGTTAAACGAAAATATCAACGCTAACTACAAATTTTGTTGCTAAAAATTTCAAGAAAATATCGATCACACTAATTGTCACTAGTTAACTCAATTATTGTCACTTGTATTTGGCATCTATAATTTATAACTTATGGTTTTAGAAAATTTTGCCACTAAAGGTTATCGATAAAAATTTTCGCTCACAAAAATCTACGCTAAATCTTGCAAAAAAGTCATCACTTAAATAATAAACTAACTGGTTAGACATATCACGGTTCAAGGTGTTACATTTATACCTTAAAACAGTATAACAAGTTATAATATAAATTTTTTGAATTTTTGAATATTTTCAAATTAAAAATAATTTTCTTAAATACTAGAAAAATCCCAAAAATATCAATTAATGCTTCTAGCTCAACAACAAAAAAAAAGGCCCATAATTTTCATTATAGCTTCATACTATATAAGAAAAATACTAAAATTACAATTAGGATTTAAAAAGCACCGAAATCATTTTAAAATCATCTATTTTGCTAAATCAAATGTGATATAGATTTAGTACTAAATCAACTCTAAAAATTACAAAACTGAAACTAAAGCTTCTTTGTACCATGAAGACGTTACAGAAAGTTTCTCAGAATTTAATAAGAATTGTAAAAGGCCAAATAGATTTTAAGAAAACTGAATTCTCAAACATATTAAAAATACCAAACAAAGTCAGAAAAATATGAAATTTTAACAGTAATTATAATTTTGCCCAAAGAACATTGCTAAAAAGTTTCAAAATTTTTTGACAACTGTATGATACCCAACAGCCATGTGTACAATTGTGCAAGCACAGTGTACCACTCCTCTGCATAAACCCATCACTGTTCACCACTGTTTTCTTCCTTTCCTCCATTGCGCACAGCCTTCTTCCCAGAAACAAACTCACTCACCTGCCTGGTTCATTCCTTAGTTGCTAGAAACTCCTAATATAATGACGTTTCTCTCTCGAAAACTCGCTTTTGCGATCCCAAGTTAGGAGCTCCATGGGATCTCGTCCCAAGCTAAGATGGGAACTCGATCCCGCTAGTTGGATAGAGATGCATGGAACAAGTGATAGAATACATGAAAATCAAGCTCTTTTTAACTCAATTTCTTATTTCTCTCTTCCTTCAAGTCCTTAAAGTCTCCTTGTCTGTTGTTGCTATCTATGTAAACTATGCTAAACAAATGATAATACTCTTTACATATTTATTTATTCAAGCCGCTCCCAACCTCAGATTCTTCTTGGTGCTTACGCTTCCCCGCTCCCGCCCCCGCTTTGTGCAACTAAGGTTCATTCACTCCCTATACAAACTACACACACACATTTCACACTACATTGCACCTGCCTTTCCCTTCACCCACATAATACTACATCTTTCACCATATACCTTCCAATACACCTACCTACCTCACAATCAACACATTCACCTCCAGCAATATTTGGCACAGCCACACCCACTGCCTCACGGCAATGGGTTTCTTCTTGCTTAAAACACACACATGCACAAATACCACACTGACTTACTGGTGTACCTTCTCCACTCATTCTATTTACTCCCAACTTAAACACACACTGTAAACCCATGATTTTTCCACCTGCACACCCATTAAACACAAGCACACACACACACACACACACACACACACATATGTCACAAACAACCACATTTTTAGACCCAATGTTCTCCACTTCTTCCTTTTAAATTTCCAACCTGCTCCTCATCCATCAAACTCCACCCAAATATATGTATATTCACATCACCAATATGTGAACACATATATACACACAAACATTTCACACACCCATGCACCCTTTACGCCAAACCACTTTCCCTCTCTCGCACATGTGATGCCCTTCACTCCGACACCACTCAGAATACATGCACACCCTCACCATGCACACAGTCACGCAACACCCACAGGCACACCACACATACAAACGCAACTACACCATTCTCTCTACACAACTCACACACTAACACCAATTTCACACCTTGCAAATACCCCTACCCATTTGCAATACTCATTGATAATACCCATTTGAAAAAAAAAACTGAGCACTCAACAACACTACACTCCAAAGCTCCACCGAAAACACACACTAAAAATATAAAATCACACCCGTTGCCGTCTCCCTCTTACTCTTTCTTGTCATTATATTCACACACCATATATGCAAACATATATACACTGCACTATTTACACTCCACATTTTTAGACCCATTTTCATTTCACTCTTGCTGGCACATATCACTCACACATATAGACACAACTCACCCTCAAAACCCAACTCTACCTTACATTACATGTCCACAGAATTTCCATCGAGAAGGAAACGGCCACAGTGGCCTTGATTTATCCCATCACTCTCATGACACCCTAAAACTTTCAAGCTACAGCAGCCTTGTATCCCATTCAATAACCAACACCTGACATCTCGGTTGAATTACGGCAGCCCATGGCTGCCCAGCCTCTTCTTCTATCTTATGGAAGCCATGGTTGTCACCTTCTTCTTTCTCCCATAAATGCCCATGAGAACCCACTATCTCACAGCCTCCTCACCCAAGGTCACCCCATTCACAGATCTTCACAAAACAATAAAATCATGGTCACCTATGTATATATGTACATATAATTATCACATGTATCAAATTAAAGTTTTCCATTACCCTGTAAATCATGGCTTCCTCACCCACGTACACAAGGCTGCAACCCAGCCCCTTAATCCCATAAACTACCGAATAGAGTAGAGATAAAGAGGAAGCAAACTTACCGAAAAAGCTTCTCAAGAGAAAAATATGTTGTAATAGTTAGTGTCAAGCTTGAGTGTGGGTGTGTTGTCCCACATTGGAAAAGGAAGAAGGATACAATGCCTTTTTAAGGCTCCACCCACCCAATCAATTAACTTTGGATGGTGGGAAGAGTTAGAGGGAAATTTAAAAATTTCCTTGGTTTGACCTTGACCTGGGTTTAAAATATAACAATATTTAATGTTCAATCCTGATGTGTTTAAACTGGAGCGTTTTGATGGCACAAATTTTTCTCGCTGGAAAGACAAGTTACTGTTCTTACTTACTGAATTAGGCATTGCATATCTGTTGAGCGGCCATCTGCCCAACATTCCTGAACCATCTGATGAGGAGCCCGAAGCAGTGACTGCATCTCGCAAGAAGTGTGAAGGAGATGAAGTCCACTGTAGAGGGTTTATACTGAATTCGTTATCTGATCGGTTGTATGATCTATTTTGACCGATGAAGTCCCCGCAAGAAATCTGGAAGCCTTGGAAAATAAGTACACATTTGAGAAATAAGGTAAGGACAGATTTCTTAGTATGAAGTTTTTTGAATTTCAAATGTCTGATAAAAAGTCTGTTATGAATCAAGTGGATGAATTACTGGTTCTAATGTCTAGACTCAAGGATTTTAATATAGAAGTGTCCGAACAACTTCAAGTGGCTGATGTGATTGCAAAATTACCAGCCACTTGGAATAATTACCGAAAAAAGTTGTTGCATACTTCTGAAGAATTCACCATAGATCAACTCATAAAGCATGTTCAAATTGAGGAAGAGACTCGTGTTTGTGAGTATAAATTTGCTTTTGAGTCTGAGACTAAGGTGAATTATATTGAGTCAAACACTCAGAAATCCGAAACGGCTGATTCTAAGTCTGGAAACAAGAAAAATTGCTGAGGCCTCAAGTTCAGATTCTGCCAACAATAAGAAGAACAAGTCATGTTTTTTCTGTAACAAAAAATGACACTTTAAGAAGGAATGCAGGTTCTACAAGAAACTGAAATAGATGATATATATATATATATATATATATATATATATATATATATATATAAAGCTGAAGCATTCACTTAAAATTGCGACACATAAGTTTTTTAGAACTCTATCTTTGTGACACGTAGGATTTTTTTAGGAATATTCCTTTTTGTCACATAAACTTCAACTTTGCATGTGCTAGTTCCCTAACTTAATTGATCTCTTCATTTAGAGTCCAACTTTTTTTAAATTGGATATATACAATTCAAGAATCCTATTTGTTTTTATGTCTTTTTTTTTTATCCTATTTAACTCTTTCGTATGATTTATAATTAGAAAATTCTTAAGTAATTTACCCTATATTTGTAAACTTTATAAAATTAAGAAGTCAATCATACACCTTATAAAACTCTACCTAATCACTATACTTATATATTAGGCCCTAATTTTGGTTATTAACATCTCATTGGATTCAAGAATCATATTTGTTTTCGTGTTATTTTCTTTTCCCACCTTTCTTTTGGTGTTCTTTTCTTTTCTTACCTTATTATTTAACTATTTCCTATCATTTAATATTAGAAAATTCGTAGGTATATTTGTAAATTTCATAAAATTAAGAAGTCAATCATACACCTTATAAAATTCTACCTAATCACTTTACTTATATATTAGGCCCTAATTTTGATTATTAACACCTCAAAAGGACTTTAAAATAACATGATTTTTAGAACCCAACTTAATTGGTCTCTCATTTACAATCCAACTTTTAAAAATTGTATACATAAAATTCAAGAATCATATTTGTTTTGGTGTCCTTTTTTTTCTACCCTATTTATCTCTTTCTTATAATTTATTATTAGAAATTTCGTAGGTATAATTTACCCTAAATTTGTAAACTTTATAAAATTAAGAAGTCAATCATACAGTTTATAAAACTCTACCTAATCATTATACTTATATATTAGGCCCTAATTTTGAATATTAACACCTTATAAGATTCAAGAATCCTACTTGTTTTGGTATTCTTTTCTTTTCCACCTTTGTTTGGTTGTTCTTTTCTTTTCCTACCTTATTATTTACGTCTCTCCTATCATTTATTATTAGAAAATTCATAGATATAATTTACCCTATATTCGTAAACTTTATAAAACTAAGAAGCTAATCATACACTCTATAAAACTCTAACTAATCACTACACTTATACATTAGGCCGTAATTTTGATTATTAGCACCTCGAAAGCACTTTAAAATAACATGATTTTTATAACTCTATTTTTGCTCCACGTAGGATTTTTTAGGAATCTTTTCCTTCTAACGCATAAGCTTCAACTTTGTATGTGATAGTTCCCCAACTTAATTGGTCTTTTCATTTAGGGTCCAACTTTTTAATTGGATATAAAAGATTTAAGAATCCTATTTATTTTGGTACTTTTTTTTTACCTTATTTAACTCTTTCCTATGATTTTTACTAGAAGATTCATAGGTATAATTTACTCTATATATTTGTAAACTTTATAAAACTAAGAAACCAATCATACACCTCATAAAACTTTATCTAATCATTACACTTATATATTAGCCTAGACCTTAGTTTTGATTATTAACACCTCTAAAGTAATAAAATAACAATATTAAATCTCAAAAATATGAAATATTCCCTACTCACTAGCTCTTTATTATGATTTTATTATTAAAGAATTTATAAGTATTATTGATTACTACACGTAAAATTTGCGACACGTAAGATTTGTTGAGCTCTTATATTTTTTACAAGTACGATTTTCAGAACTCTTGATCAGCAATTGCATTAAAAAATTATAAGAGAATTATATGTTCTTTAAGATTGCTAAAAGTAAGTTTAAAAGGAATCTAATTTTTTTAGAAGTTATACCGTTAAAGTTTAATGTGTTACACTCAGTTTTAATTAAGAACATATATGTATTTGGAGAAAATAACTTGTGGCAAGCTAAGATTAAGTTGGAAGAAAATAAATGGAACGGTAAATGAGTTAAAAAAATTTTTCTTCATTAATTGGCAATAATGGCCAATTATGATAGTTACGATAATGGTACTAGAGAGATTTCGGCGATAGATGTAACAGTATGGTAGTGGTGGGAACTGGAAATGTGACAATGATTACGAATGTGATAGTGGTAATTCTTATGGTGGTAGTCGTAGCACTGTTAAAGAGATTGAAATTTGTAATAATTCTAAAAAGCCATGGTTGCAATGGTACGTGTAGTTCTCGAAATGGTTGTGGTGGTGGTAATCTTAGCTGTAGGATTATAATGATGGCAGAGATGATGGTAGTGGTAATGGTCGTTGTAACGTCCCGAAATTTCCAGAACGTTAGACACTCGATTGATCGTATACACTAAGCAATATTATCCTCAAAACTTAACCAAATAATACGAAAACTTTCAGAGCAACTAAACATCCATCAAGGTACTTTCTCTTAATGTACAATCATATCTGGAACTAATTTAAACTTGAATAATAAACTATCAAAGGTTCACCCACACAAGGGTTCTAAAGAGAAACATTAACTTAACTCACTCGCTCGCTAGCCTCAAGTCCAATTTCAAGAATTCTAACGCTGGTTACTACCTGCAGAAAGGAAGTCAAGGGGGAGTGAGCTTTCGATAGCCCAGTAAGGTCGATCAAATATTTAAAAACAGTTTAAAAACGATTCGGATAATTTTATATTTAAATCAAATAACAACTTTTTAAGACAGAGAAAAAGAACGATTCAAATGATTTTCAATCTACAATCAATGATAATTTCAAGACGGTTTTCAAAGAAAACCACATCATTTCAATATAAGCGTAAGGGTGAGTATCAACTCAATCCCTTAAATAAATATCATTTCATAACACTTAGTTTAATAAAGCATGAATGGATAATATTCAAAACAGTTCAAGTGTAATAAAACATAAAGAGAAAATATTGAACATGAGCAGTACAGAAGCAAAGCCACCCCAGCAGTGCTCGATCGTTTTACATATGCATATGTAATACTGACTAGTCCATCTAGGTACTAGTTAACCCATTCAAGAGACCATCCTTATAACGCCAACAATATGGACCATCCTTATGGCTCCCAAGTTACTAACTCATGTCAACATTGAGAAACAATAAATATAATTCAAAATATTTTATGATAATTGAATCGATAAAACAGATGAGAATAAACAAATTACGAATTCCAAACGATCGCTTAAGGTTCAAGTTAGACAGATTTAAAACATCTTTTATATCAGCATAAAATCGAATCAATTTAGTTTGTAAAACTGTTCTATAAGCATTTGAAAACAAAATGTCAAAATAGGGTTCTGATAGAATTTCTTACCTCGGTCCAAGCTAAGCAATGCTAAGTGACCTCGATCCAAAAGCCGTTGAATTAACCTAAATTGGCAAATTCATTTATTAGAAAAATAATCTACACTATTATACTATAAACCCTATTATCACTACCTAAACGGTGCTCACTTCTAACCCCAGAATGACGTAAACTCAAAACGGGTTCCGCACACGGCTAACCTAGCTAACTGAGTACCCTATACGTTCTTTAATGCGTAACAATATCTCAAAATTTATTATAATTTATCATAAAGCACTTTTATAAATTAAAACATCATAACAAGTTGAAATATGAATTTTCTGAAATTTTGAATATTTTTTAATTAAAAATAATTTCCTTAAATCCAATAAAATCCATAAATAGCCATAAATATTTCTAGCTGAAAATAAAGTTCCATAATTTTTGTAATAACTTTAAAATATGTATAACAATTATTGAAATTGAAATTATAAATTAAAAGACATTAAAACTATTTTTAACTTATTAGTTTTTCTAAAATCAATGCGATACAGAAACCATAGAAAATAAACTCCAAAAATCATCAAATTCAAACTGAGTCTTATTTATACCATAAAGACATTACTCTAATTTTTCACTGAACATTTTCTGGGCTTAAAGGCTCCAAAAAAATTTTCCAAATCTAAAATTACAGAAAATATTAAAAATACATATGATTTCAGAAAATTGTAAAATCTTGCCACAATTTCTAATATAGTTTAATGTACTATACTATAAAGTTTTACCTACTAACAATAACCGTGCCCTAGTTTATGTACGCGTCAAACTTAACGCTAACCCAAATTACCCGCTCCGTATTTCCTTTCTCTTCTTTACTTTATCTGCCTCAGAGGACCTCAACATACACCACACTCAACAGCACACTTTCTTCAGCAGCACCCTCACAGTTCACCGTGACCTCACATCACTTCTTTCTCCATTACACCCACTCACACACACACATAATAACCAACACTCTTATATTCACATTAACACACCCAGCACTTATATTCCCACCATTTACACAAGTTCAAAAAAAAAAAGAAGAACATTACCCATTCGCATGCCCACTGCCGTGAGCAATGGGTCTCCCTCTTCTTCTCTTGCATTTCATTCATTTAAACACTCAAACATACACATCTAATACTAATGCAAACACACACTTAACCAGTCACTACACCCACATAAATATACACACAAACCTCACAACAGTCTCAGCTTCTCACATCACTCAAACATCTACACATATTCATCCCTCACATACCCACATGGTTTGTACACACACATACAGTTTTTATATGGGCTCTGTTGGCAGCCTCTTCTTCTCCTCAAAAACACACCCTACGCACTTGTTCCACCAACAAAAACACCCACTTGCTGTCCTTCGATCATGGCTGTTTGCAGGCCTTCTCTTCCCTTCATTACACACCTATAAACCCACCCAAACACTCACATGAACCCAGAAATTTAATCCCAATGGCAGCCCCTCCATGGCTGTCCTCACTCTCTCTCTCTAAGCCCCTATACCCACGTCTATGTGCACATAGTGGTTGTCCTCATTTCCATTTCTCAAACCCATAACTCACTCTTGCCGTAAAGCAGCCCCTCATTCACGATACACACATTCACTCACTCTTACGGCACACACTTAGTCCATTTCTCTCCCACTTTTCTGAAACCCACATGCACACAAATATACACAACACACGGCCACCACTTTCACCCTCTCTCACCCTTGCCGTTTATACACATACAACTCTCTTCCTCTCCACCCACAGCCCACCATGATTGCTGCCATCAAAGTCTTCGCACGATCTTAAGATCGCCTTTTTCGACAGCCGTAAAAATCAACAGAAAACCCTCCTCGATAGCCATGGCTGCCTTGCACCCTTATTCCTTTTTCTCTCAAACCCACATGGTCGCACAAACCATGGCAGCTATGACGCAACCCCATATTATTCTTATATACAATAATACCCACAAAAACTCCTCACGCAATCACAAAACACACACCTAGCATGCATGCTGCTCACTCACTCGCATACCCAGTCCCCCCTTTGATTTCATAAACATTTAACTAAATAAGAGAGGGAAAAGGGTCTAGAAAACTTACTGGAAAAATCATGACGATCGCTGAAAAATCTGCCCATCTTCCTCTCTCTCAATCTTTCTATCTCTCAGCTGAAACATCACATGAAGAAGAGCGTTGACGGCAGCTCTATAGTATGTAGGTTATATATATATATATATATATATATATATATATATATATATATATATTAAAACCCTAAACTGGAAAATCACAAAAAGACCCCTTCAGCTTTCATTAGTCGCTCAAAATTTACCCGAACTTTTTATAATTACGAAAAGACCCAAAATATTTATTCACAATAAATTTATACACTAGGATAATATAACGGCTTGTTATATAACCTCACCTTACACATTTGTCGCTAATAGTTGCTAAATAAAATATCGACGCTAAGTAAAAATATATTCTCCGCTAAAAATTTTGAATAAATCCGAAAAAAGTATCGAGGTGTTACAGTCGTTGTCAAGTTATGTTCTAATATGCCTTGGGCAAGTGATAAGGTATTCACAGTGGTAGTTCTAATTATGCTTATATATTTACTTTGGTGTTTCGATGTAGTATTAATGTAGTAGTGATGCATGAGTTATACTCAAAATTTGTATTGGACAGCCTGAGAAAAAAGACATAGTGATGACTCGATTAATCTTTTATAATTTGAACATATACATAGAACGTACTTTGAGTACTATATTTCCTTTTCATTATGCACCGAACAAAAGATATGCAAAGTGCTTTGCATAAAAAAAAGATATCAGATGATTCAATTAGCATTTATGCTTATATATAAAAAGGTTGAGCTTCATATACAAGAGGAAAAATTGTTACTCTTTACTAGATTATATTACCAAAAATAAACGGAATTATAAAAATGAGCATATGAATGGTGATTTTCTTCCTTCAAAGTATCTTTGGAGATAAGATTGCTATAATCAGGTGATTAGAACATTAATGCTTGACTATCAAGTTAAAAGGTGTGAATCTATGACTATACGAGATTGTCGCTCATAAGTTGTAATTAAATGTTAAAAGTATTGCTTATGAAAAAGCATTATAAGATTATACCATACTTATTTTATAGTAACATTCATGTCCGATTTGTAAGTAAAAGTATGCATAAAAACTTTCTAAAAAGGTGTTTTCAAGATGTGATCTCATACTTTAATATATATATATATATATATATATATATATATATATATATATATATATATATATATATATATGGGAGCTGATCCATTGATAGCGCTAGCAAAATAGGAGAAGTTGCTAGCGCGATCTGGCCGTCCATCCCAAAAGATGGACGGCCGAGATCTTTTTTTTTGCGTTTTTTTAAGTACGTCCGCTACATTATGTAGCGGACAATTTTTTGCATTTTTTTGACAATAATACCCTCCGAGTCCGTCCGCTACATAATGTAGCGGACAAGTTTTCAGACTTTTTTTCTCTTTCTGTCATTAATGTTCTGACTTTTTTTTTCTCTCTCTCCCGTCCGCTACATAATGTAGCGGACAAGTTTTCAGATTTTTTTTCTCTTTCTGTCATTAATGTTCTGACTTTTTTTTTTCTTTTTCTCTCTCTCCTGTCCACTACATAATGTAGCGGACAAGTTTTTAGATTTTTTTCTCATATCTTTTTCTCTCTCTCTCTCTCTCCCCCTTCATTAAAGCTCTGACTCTTCTCTCTCTCCTTTCTCTTCTTTTTGATCTCTCTCTCTCTTTCTTCTCTTTCGTCCTCTCCCCTCATTTCCTCTCTCTCTCTCTCTCTCTCTCTGGGCAGACTCCAATGTTTTGGTCAAGATAAGGAATGGGTTTCTGCAAATAAATTTCTACCTGATACAACATAGTCACTATTAGCATTGGCTTCATCAGCAGGAGCCATCTCAGGCCTTGTGGATGAGGTTAATGCTGCTGAGGTGTCCTCTCTTTCATCAAAAGAACTACGAAATCAGGTGCCAGACAATACAGCTTGCAGCTCTGCCGAAACTCATATCTCGGAAGAACAAAGAGTTCACATATAAGCAAATAGGTTAAGGTTAAGGGCGTTAGTAAGAAAAATGACCACAAAAGGAAGGAAAGAGAAAGAGACTAAAGTCAGAAAGGTGACAGAAAAATGACCACAAAAGGAGAGAGAAAGAGAAAAAAAGTCTGAACATTAATGACAGAAAGAGAAAAAAAGTCTGAAAACTTGCCCGCTACATTATGTAGCGGACGGGAGAGAGAGAAAAAAAAAGTCAAAACATTAATGACAGAAAGAGAAAAAAAGTCTAAAAACTTGTTCGCTACATTATGTAGCGGACGGACTCGGAGGGTATTATTGTCAAAAAAATGCAAAAAATTGTCCGCTACATAATGTAGCGGACGTACTTAAAAAAATGCAAAAAAAAAGATCTGGGCCGTCCATCTTTTGGATGGACGGCCAGATGGCGTTAGCAACTTCTCCTATTTTGCTAGCGCTATCAATGGATCAGCTCCCTATATATATATATGATTGAACTACATTATTTTCAATTAATAGCGGTTAAAATTTGCCTCTAAGCATTCCTGTCTCCTCCTCAACAAAAAGCAAAGTAAATTGTCTGCTGATTATAATAGAGAGAAAAAGGTTACTAAGAGGAGAAAAAGAAGATATGTGTATAGATATACATCTAATTACATAAAATATTTACTTAACATTTCTTATGTTTATTCAAATCATTCCGACGCTTAAAGAGTCGTACTTCATCACTAATGCAAATGGAATATAGAAAACATAATAAAGCTTGTACTTCGCAATGATGATAAATAGAACGACCATACAATAAGGGGAATTGCTTCCATTTATGTCGAACATGTTCTTACCAATTCACGTTGTACGCAACCAAAGGTGTTAGAAACATATACATAAAAATGATAAAAGAAATATGAATCATGAACTAAAAGTACCACAATTCAGATACCAATAGTTGTTGTTAGGCTGTGAGTATATATTCTAAAACTTGAGTACATTAGAACTTAAACAATATATGACATTGAAAACAATATAAACCTCTTCATAAACAGTAGCATGGAATAAGTGGATAGTTACATAAAGTTGTATGAGGCATAGAAAGAATTGTGCACATGAAAAAGAGCATGAGAAACTGGAGGTTTTTGTGAATCTTATCGATGATAACTTGTATTCAAAGATAAATCCTAAAAATAAATAAAAACTAGTCGGGTAAGAGGCAAAAAGGTTTTTTTTTTTTTCTAGCATTCAATACTTTTCGGTTAAGAAACATGAGGCTAAAATTTTGGATTTTATAAATTATTTAATTGTTCATGCTATAGAATATGAGATAATAGACATAGCTTAAAAATGTTTTTGGAGACTTAAAAATGGAAAGTATTAAGTGCGATAATATTAGTTTAGTGATAGGAAGATTGTTTCCCTATGAAATTTTCCTTTTTAGAAATAATAACTTTCTATCTTTAAATATTTTAAGAATGTTATAAAAGGAAAGTGTTACGTTTGATTAGAAATTGGTTTAATGTTTGAAAGAAAAGCTTTATTTCACATGGCGAGAAGACATAGTGTCCACATAAGCGGTGACGTGATCACTTTGTCACAGTTTCGACTTTCATATATATATATATATATATATATATATATATATATATAATTAGATTTGCAAAATAGCGGAATGAAATTGCAAAATTTTCTAAAGCAGTTGAACACTCCTAACAAGGATTGGGTCGGAAGGTGGGGAAGGAGGCGCCGAGGACTAGGAGGGGGGGTTTGGATAAGCCGAACAGATAACTCAATCCCTCTTTGTCTGAAGAAAACATCTACTTCATTATTGGTGATCACATAAAGCCCATCAGAAATGAGAGAATTGTTGTGTATAGTTCACTAAGTGGTCCTCCTTGTCTACAACGTGTCTTTCAAATCACATCTTTTTGTTCTTCTCGTTCAACATTGACAGGTACGGTAATTGGGGCATATGTTACATCTACGCCACATGGTTTGCTCTGGGAGCCCTTGGAGCTGTTGGGAGGACATTTTCCAATAGCCAAACAGTTCGCAAAGCCGGTGAATTATTGCTTGCAGCACAACAGGACAAGGGTGGTTGAGGAGAGAGCTATACTTCATGTCCAAAAATGGTAATTGCTAGCTTATCTGGCCTCCCCTATATTTTTTAAATTAACTTTGACTCTTATACGGGTTTTAGAAATTTTTCTTCGACTTTGTTTATAGTGATAATTAATAGTTGCTAAATATTTATAGTGACTTTTCTTCTAACAGTTTCAGTGACAATTATTAAAAATACTTTTTTAGGGTCATTAAATAAAAATCACTAGAAATATTTAGTGACTATTGATTGTCACTATATAAGGAGTAGAGAAAGATTCTTCTAACCAGGGTAGCAGTTAAATTTTTTTAATTTTTTTTTTTGCTGCAGCTTTTCTGGACTCCCCTGTATTTTTTTATTATTATCCATTGTTTTTTTATTTTTTGATCGAAAGGAAATTATATTATAAGAAACTAGGGAAATAAACGACTACAACAATGTTCCTCTCTTCCTCCAAATTAAGCAAAAAATTGAATGAAGGAGGAACAAAGCCAAAATGGTTACAAACGAAAGCATTTGCAGCTAAGTTATGTGTTGCCCTATTGGGTGATCTAGGGACGAAATCAGCGTCTCAGCAAGAGAAATTTTTTAGGTGCCACTTTGAATCCTCAATGAACGCTCGGATATTCCAAAAGGGTGTAACTTCATGATCTGAGAGCATCTTTAATAACCTCCGCATCATCTTCGAGTATGATATATTCCTTCTGTTGTTCAACGGCAGTGGTGATAACAAGGAGAGCAGCTCTTGCCTCTGCGATCTCAGGTGACTCTGTTACAACTTCGGAAGTGTAGCCATACTCAATCACTCCGTCAACATTTCGGCATATTGTCGCTAGACAGGCTTTGTTTCCCCTGATTGCTGCATCAAAGTTTATTTTATGCCAACCCACGGGGGAGGGGACCAAGATGGGGCTGATTTTATGGTTTTTAAAGACTTGAAAGTAGCTTCCATGTAATTCTAGGCAGAGGAAATTATGTGCTTGGCCACTGAATTGGGATCAAAAGCTTTTGATTCATGAATCTTCTTATTCCTAGCTAGCCATACAAGGTTTAACAGGGTGGTGGCAAAGATGGTGTTACTTGTCCGATCTTCCAGGGAGAGATTTTGGGGGTTCTGAATGAAATTTAGCCATTGGAGGTGGCTGTCAAGACCTTGTGGGGGTCGAAAGCCTGCTGGTGAAGAAGCTCACAGCGATCTGGTCATGGGGCAGTAAATGAGTAAGTGTGTGGCTGTTTCCAAAGAGTTTTCACAGAGAGGGCAGCAGGTTTCGATGTTTGGGTGGTGGTTGGCCGGGGATTGACGGAGAGGGAGTATGTTCCACGCTATTCTCCAGATCAGGATTTTGTGACGTTCCAGGATTTTTGCAGACCACATTTTCTTCCAAAACAGGGGAGGGAAGGCATAATTGGGCGCAAATTTGATTTAGTTATCCTTGAGATAAGCTGACTTGGTGGAGAATTTTCCAGATTTATTGGGGGTCCAAGCTATATGTCTTGGATTTGAGGTGAGGGAATGGGGATATTCATGATGGTTTCAGCGATAGGGTCATCAAAAAGCATTCGGATTTTGTCTTGGTTCCAAGACCTGTTAGCAGGGCTGTATGTCCATGGAAAACTCATACAAGAAGATACACTAAGCAATGACGACCTAGCTCTACGAGCATCTATCAACAAGCCCGGTCCTTGTGTGGTTTCTCTATTGTTCTCTCTGAGGTGACGAGCTCCCTAGTGGCTTCTCTGTATTAATGCTCTCCGAGCACCCGTTAACAAGCCCTCCCAAGTGACTCCATCTCATGATTTCGGAGCGAGCGTTCAAGAGTACCTACAAGGCCTCCCTTGCACCAAGTGCTTTCCTTGTTCGAGGCTGAATTATTGGCTGAACATCACCTTGGAGAGCACATGACTAGTGGCTAGACAAAGGCCGTTGTGACCTGTGAGCACAACACGTGTCACAACCTCATCATGAAATGCGGGGGTGTGGGTTTGGGGGTTTGAGGGACAAGGCCATTATGACATGTCAACACGACACGTGTCATAACCTGATTATGAAAGAGCGGGGAGGGTGTTTGCGTTGTGGCTAAACTCAATCAATTTGTGCTCCCGCAGTACAATTGATTAAAAGTGTGAGATCTTTCTTATCCCTTGGGCCTGAGGATTTTTTCTGAAAATAGAAAACTTTGACAAACAAACAAAAGTTGAAAATAAAAGACTGTGTGCCTATAAAAGATAAAACGGGCTTTTAATTGATTGTGAATGTTTATATAAAGCAATGTTCCCAAGTCTGAAACTGAAATATCTGTCGATAGACAACAAAAGCCTCTAAACATAAAAAAGAAGGAAAAAAGACTTGAATTTAAGTCTTGATTTGTCTGATTTGATGATGATATTCCTTGTTCCTTCTTTTATCCGGCATTTATAGTTCGGACTAAATAAAATAATTATAACTACAAGACAAACTACCCACTTAAAATAACTCCTACCACCTAAAAAATAACTATTCACTAACAAGTAACCAACAACATTTATCCCTTACTAATAAAAACACATTTTCATATGTTTTCCTTTTCTTCTAATTTGAATTCCTCCTTGTCTCTTTTTGAAATAATAATAATAAATAAATATTATTTAGTGGCATTTAATTAAAGTGAAGTCATTAGTGAAAAAATAAGTGTTGGTGCAAACATTACCCTTCTGGCTCAAAAAATTTAATACTTAATTGAAATTGCGTCATATCTTTCAAAAGGAAAGCATTTTGTCACTCTCAATAGACTTGCACTCTTCAGTTGAAGCATTTTTATCATCAATTAGCCATCGATTGCCTTTAGCCACACCAAGATAACATTGGAGTATACTAAAAAAAAATTCACTATTGATAGCATTGCACTCTTCAAAGTAGAAGCACTTTTTACCATCGATAGCTTGCCCTTCACTGTCGATAGCCTTGCGGTTTTCACTATTAAAAAGCCATCTATTGGGTTAAACTGCACCTTCTTGATTTTTCATACACCAGTATCAAGAGAGCATTCACTATTAATACACCAGCCATTATCAATAGGCTTGCACTTTTCGAATTGAAAACATTTTCACTATCGATTAGCCATCAATTGGCTTTAACTTATCTTGATTTTGCATACACTATATCAAGATACATTTAAGAAGTGTCTTAAGACTTACTAACCACTTCTTCTTCCATTTATCATTATCCATAGCTTTTCCTATCGATAGACTATCAATAGCCTTAAATTTTCTAACATAAACCACTATCAATTAGCCATCAATTGACTTTAATTTATCTTGATTTTGCACACACGATGTCAAGATACATTAAAAAGGTGTCTTAAGACTTGCTACCCACTTATTCTTGCATTTCTCACTACCGATAGCCTCATCTTATCGATAGACTTTTTCTACCGATAGCCTTACATTTTTCTAACATAAAATCCAAAGAAATGCTAATAAATCAACCATTGCACATCTACTAATTTTTTATGTAACCCACATATCCAATGTAAGAATCGGTTTCCAAAGTCTATAAGATGGAGTGGGATTGACAATTTTCGCACCTCAGTGAGATTTACAACATTAAAATGCTTGAATTCACCAATAGCGAAATGCTGTATTTTCAGGATTGGATTTCATATTCGAATGAACCTCGTAATGGTAAGAAAGTGGGTTTTTTGGCTATGGCCTAGAAAAAGAAAAATTAGGATAGGATCCTATACTTGAGGCTGATTTCTGAAGACTAATCGTTTACATCTTTCATTGATCAAGCTTGTTCCCAACCTACTCTACTCGTACCCAAAGGCCCACAGAGGGTCCCATTTTTTAGCGACACGTCGGAGCAGGCAATTGTCAATATTTAACGATTCCAACTGGTCAAAACATGCACGCTTAAGTCACGTGCACTTTTCATTTTTTCTACGTGACTTCGTTACTAAGAAACTTATTCTTGTGCGACGCCTCATCACGCTTCGACCGTCGCACATCGCTCGTCGCCCATCGACACACCTTATCACTTGCCTAAGGAGGTTAGCCTTGACCTTCGCCATGGGGTCAGCCTCTGCCTTGGCCTTCCCTTTGTGCTCAGTCTCTGCCTCAACCTCCCTTGGGGGTCGGCCTCGGCCTTCCCTTGGGGTTGGACTTGGCCTCCCCCTAAGGGTTGGCCTTGGCCTTCCCCCAAGGGTTGGCCTTGGCCTTCCCCCAAGGGTTGGCCTTGGCCTTCCCCCAAGGGTTGGCCTTTGGCCTCCCCTCTTAGCACCTTCACTTCCTTTCAAGGGACCATGCATCGTCCGTGACCCCTGTCACCCGCGTCCGTGCACTGACTTTGTGACACTTGTCCTCCGTCACCCGGGTGTCGTCTCTACGACGCTCATCGTCCGTCGCCTGGGCACTGTCTCCTCTACCACGTCGCCGGCGCCAGCGCGCCGTCTCCACAACGCCCGTTGCTCGTTGTCGGAGGCTACGCTCATCGTCGGTTGCCCGGGCACTGTCTCTGTGACCCCTGTCTCTAGTGCACCATCATTGTGACCCCGTCACTTGTAGCCCAGGCACCATCTCCGCGACCCCCGTCGCCTGTCACTAAGGTGCCGTCTCCGCGACCCCCATCGCCCACGCCTGCTCACCATCTCTGCAACACTAGTCACCTGTAATCTTGGCACCGTCTCCGTGACCACCGTCCCCTGTGCCAGCGAGTCATCTCCGCGACCACTGTTGCCCATGCCTGAGTGTTGTCTTAGCCACCACAGTCACCCAGGTGGCGTCTCTACTGCGCTGCTGATACAGCCGTGCCTCCTGACTCTTTGTCACACTATCGTGCCCCCCAGCACCTCCCTCACTCTTCCTCGCCTATGCACCGCACCACTGATATATTCGTGCCCCTGGCTCTCTGTCACATTATCGTGCCCCGGCACCTCACTCACTCTGTCACACTCATGTGCCCTGTCGCTGATATAGTTGCACCCCTTGGCTCTTTATCACACTACCACGCTCCTTGCGTGGGTCCATCCTTTCACCACACCATGTACACATTGTCTTGGTTGTGGGACATGCTTCGACCCACTCTCTGGAGTGTACAGTACCCGCGGGGATAGACGACTCCTCCGGGACACTATCTCTACCAAGGAGCTTTTTAACTTCCCTTTGGCCAGGTAGACAGCTCCTCCGGGATGCTACCTCGGCCCGTCGAGTATCGGCTATTCCAGGATGCTACCTTGACGGGCTCCGAGTGCTCCGGCACAAGGACTCACCTGTGGGGATAAATGGTTCCTCCGGGACACTATCTCTACCAGGGAGCTTTTTAAAACCACTTCTGCCAGGTAGACGGCTCCTTCGGGATGCTACATCGGCACGTCAGGTAGACGGCTCCTCCGGAATGCTACCTCGATGCGCTCCAAGTGCTCCGGCATAAGGATTCACCCTTGGGATAGTCTCCTTCTCTAAGACACTATCTCCACCAGGGAGCTTTTCAACTCCTCTTCTGCCAGGTGAACGGCTTCTCCGAGATACTACCTCGGCCTGTCGGGTAGACAGCTCCTCCGGGATACTACTTTGATGAGCTCCAAGTGCTCCAGCACAAGGACTCATCTGAGGGATAGGCGACTCCTCCGTGACACTATCTCCACCAGAGTGACTGGCCTACGTGCTCCAGCACTGGGGGCTTGCGTCGGTCGCCCTAGGGATTATGACCCCCAGGTCACTCCGAGACGGGAGCAGGTCTTCGGAGGGCATCACACCTAGTTCGCCTGACAATTGGGCGTCGGATCTTCCTCACTACTGCCAGACCTGTGGGACTCTACAAGGGCTTGCTTGGATTGGTGGCTAGATTAAGGGGGTTCTGTGGCCACACTGATGTTGTGGGAGCCAGTCTTTCCAGATAGACAGAGCGATGCTGTGAGGGATAGGCCTGGTGAATATGCGATTCGACAGTCCATGGAGCACCTACAGTTATGGATCCCTTGTTGACGTGTCACTCCTAGGGAGAGCCACGTGTCTCGTGATGACATCATCATCTCTCGAGAATTCATTTGGAGGACTTTAACATTTTTCACTTTCTCATTCTAAAATACTAGAGAGAGAAACATAAAGGACATTGACTCTGAACCTATGCATCAAACTGTGACTGTCATCGTATATTCGCATCGTGCCATCTCCCTCACAGCACTGCCACTCTCAATCTCTGTCTGGGAATCCCTTGGTGTTTGCCCTTGCTCCATCCTTGTTGTGTCCCACATCACCATGCTTGGCATCTGCCTTGGACTGCATTCCTTATGGAACCTCAACGTAGGCTGCGAACCCACTTTCCTTAGCATTATTTTGGCGACTCTGCTGGGGAGGTGAGCATCGCAGTGCAGTTCATCTCTTATCTGACACACCTAAGCAATCATGCCTCAGCAACGCAGGACTACAAGGACTACCAGCCAAAGCCTCAACCCAGCCATCCAAGAGGAGCATCACATCAAGGACCAAGAGGAGACTACCCACAACTAACTCCAGGCTCCCCCGAAGATGGATGCAACTAATGTAGCTGTGTTCGTCAACGCCACAATCCAACACCTTGCTCCTACCATCACCGAACTCTAAGACTCTTAATCTTCACGCATAGCTGTTATCTTAGAAATGTAAAAATCAATCCGAGTCTTGACTTTACAATTGTTGACATCTCAAGGCCTCAGAGCTCCCCACCCTATGCCCAGTACTCACCCCGTGTCATCCCAAGCTCTAGGTTGGCCCTTCCTGCTTAGATCCAGCCTTCAGGGCCTGGGCTAGTTCTGAACACTGCCCAGGTCCTAGTGTTGCGACCACCGCACCCTTGGTCCTCTGGGCCCTCAATAGTAGGACTCGCGGCACCTCAGCCCGCTCCTTCATGCCTTACGCTTGCTCGAAGTTCTTCGGAGACTCACGACTCAATTGAAATGGAGCCTAACCCTAACATAACCAAATGACTCCTAAACACAACTCATGCCCCTGAATTGCTTCAGTCAACCTTTCCTGACGACCGGCCTCCAGCCGTTGACACTACCCTTATGCAAACCATATCCTAACAAGTTGCTCCGCACCCCCAACCCCTCTCTACCATTGTCATCCATTCAATGCCCCAAGTCACCCCGTCTGGCGGCTCTGGTGCCAAGATCATCTCAATAGGGCACAAACCCTCACATTCATTATGTCAGCAAGCATGACCTTGACACCGTCCTCTGTCGTCTCAAGCAGTCATCCTTACCACACTTCCCATCTAAGTTCTCTGGCCATGCTCCCTACTCTAGCGACCTTGCTACCAATCCCTACCCTGTTAAGTACAAGTAACCAGCCTTCACCCATGTTCAACGGCAAAGAAGGCAACACCCGCGAGCACCTCACCTATTTTGCTAGCTCCCTATAGCACTACGGGGAGGATGACACTTTGAAGCTTTGGGTTTCACAAGTCCCTAACTGGCCTCGCCTAATCTTGGTACCACTAGATCCCTAATAGTACTATCCACTCCTGGTCTGACATGGTTTGCACTTCCTTGACAAGTTTCACTATGAAACAGAATGTGTGACCATCGTTGACATTCCGCCAGAACCCCGGGGAAGACCTCAACGCCTATGTTACGCGATTTCATCACAAGTGCTTGGAGTGCACTGACTTCAGCAAAGATGAGAACCTTATACCTATTTGCATCAAGAACATGAAAGCTACCTACAGGGTCTACCTTGAAAACCTCTAGCTTCAATCTTGGGGACATCTCAAGGAAGCTGCACCATGCACCTATGACTCAATCGGCCCTCGAAGACCCGAAGACCCGAAGCCCCAAACTTAATTTGCCCTGGCCGTGACAGTGGAAGTAGCTGACAACAACAGCCGAAAGTGCCAATCCCATGGAAGGGATGGCCGCCCTGACAAGAGAGGGCAGTCGACGCCTGCCCTAGAATACCCATGCGACTTAAAAACTGTAAGAGCTCTCCTCAAGACTTGGATCAACGACAATACCATAACCCTTCCATATGCCAAATCTGAACCTACCCCAGAAGACTTAGCCCATCCCAACTAGGGGTGAGCATTTAAACCGTTGAAACCCTCCTTGGAAGGCCAACTAAAAAAAAATTTGCCCCCCACCTTCCACGCCTAGGCAGCCCCTAAGCTCAGGCAGCCCCTCCAAGTGGGACTCCCCCCACTCTCTTCCCTCATTTTAATTCCCTCTCTCACTTTTCCCACTCCCTATTTTCTCTCTCTTCCTTTTTTTTTCTCTCTTCAATCACTTCTAACTTTTTTCTTTTTCTCTTTCTTCATTCACTTTTCTCCCTCGCATCACCCAATACACTCATCTCTTTCACCCTTACGTGGGTCTCCCCCCTCTTCCCTTCCCTTTCTTCCTTTTTCCTCACTTATTACTCACATTAACTTCCCCCACTTACAACCTTCTCTCTCTCACTTCTTCACGCTCACACATCACTATCTTTCACATTACCCAATCATCATTCACCCATCTCACTCTCTCTCATTATTCATTTCTCTTTCTCTCTTGCACTCTCTCTCTCTGTCTCTCTCTTCACATTAATCAATACCCTCTCTCTCTCCCATCATTTCCCCCTCCAATCACCCCCTTTCCCACACCCTCAGCCTCCCCCATCCACTCCTTTCCCTTACTTCTCTTCATTTTCACTCGTCATTACACCTTCTCTTCATCATTTAATTCCCGCATCTTTCACCTCACTCTCTATCCCTCTTTCTTTCACCTTAACCAATCACCACTCCCTCCCCTCATTCCCT
This sequence comes from Escallonia herrerae, assembly GCA_033070095.1. NCBI lineage: Eukaryota > Viridiplantae > Streptophyta > Magnoliopsida > Escalloniales > Escalloniaceae > Escallonia > Escallonia herrerae. The sequence goes on from JAVXUP010000693.1 coordinate 256,172, forward strand.
CACGATCTCTCTCTCTCTCTACCCATTTCACTCTTCCTCCTTAAATTCCCATCACTCACACCCGAGGCCACTCTTTCTGCCTCTTCTATTTTTTCTTACACGTGCCTTGACCAAGGTCAACCCCCCCGGCCAACCCCTCTCTCCCCCTCCTTCTCTCTTATCCTTTCCCTATTAATTCCCTTCCTCCCCTTAATTTCTTCCTTTACTCACCAAATCAACATTTAACCTTTTTTTCTTTTCTGTCCTACCTCCCCAAGTCAACCCACCATTTTCTTTTCCTTACATCACTCTCTCCACATACACCCATTGGCACACCCCATTAATTCCCCTCACCACCACCCACACTCTCACCTCCCATCTTTCACTCCATAGCACTTACATTTTTTTCTATCCAACCAAAAAAAAAAAAATCAACTTACCAATTTTACTATAACTAAAAATTTCATGTGCTTCAGTATGGCACATATTCGCCCCTTTACCCATTTCATCACTTTTCCATACTTAGATTTTTTTTCTAACTTTGACAAAATTTACATCCCAAGGATTCAGTAGGTGGTGCACGAGGTGGCTCGAGCCACCTACTCTTTACCCTAGACTTCGCGATGCTCGTCACCCGTCTCTCGGGCGCCGTCTCCATGAGCCCTATCGCTCGTTGCCCGAACACCATCTCCGCGACCCTCGTCACCTATGCACCAACTCCGCAATTGTGCCCCCGTTCCCTATCGTCGTGCACCTGTGTTAACACCCAAGCATTCCAAGGTTCCAATAGGTGGTGCACGAGGTGGCTCGAGCCACCTACTCTTCACCTTCATCATTCAAAGACGACGCCAGTGACTCTCCGGCCAAACAGCATCAAAAATTTTGCTAAGTGTTTATGCATGCAGAGCCCGCTCGGGTTACCCTTCTGCACACACCACACACAGGGGGCTTATGTTCCCAACCTACTCTGGTTGAACCAAAAGGCCCACTAAGGGTCCTATTTTTTCACGACACGTCGGATCAGGCAACAATCAATATTCAATAATTCCAATAGGTCAAAACCTGCACGCTCAAGTCACATGCACTTTTCACTTTTTTCTACGTGACTTTGTCACTAAGAAACTCATTCTTGTGCGAAGCCTCATCATGCTTTGACTGTCCCACGTCGCCCGTTGGCGCATCTTATCACTTGCCCAGGGAGGTTGTCCTTAGCCTTCCCCTTGGGGTAGGACTTGGCCTTGGCCTTGGCCTTCCCCTTGGGGTCAGCCTCGGCCTCGATCTCCCCTTGGGGGTTGGCCTTGGCCTCCCCCTAAGGGTTGGCCTTGACCTTTCCTCAAAGGCTGGCCTTTGGCCTCCCCCTTAGCACCTCCACTTCTTTTCAAGGGACCATGCATAGTCTACGACCCCCATCGCTCATCCTCACACCAACTTCATAACACTAGTCGCCCGTCGCCCGGGTGTCATCTCTACGACACTCGTCATTTAACCCCTAGGCACTGTCTCTGTGACCCCTGTCGCCCGCGCCCATGCACCATCTTCGCGATCACCGTCGCCTGAGCCCTCAGGCCATCGCCGTGACCCCCGTCACCTGGGCATCATCTCTGCCGTGCCCATGCGCCACGCCACTGATACAGCCCTGCCCGCTGGCTTTCTATCATACTACTGTACCCCTGGTACCTCTCTCTCTGCCTTGCCCATACACCGGGCCACTAATACAGGCGTGCCCTCTGGCTCTTTGCCAAACTATCGTGCACTCCCACTTCACTCACTCTGTCGAGCTCATGCACAGCGTCGCTAATACAGTCCCACCCCTTGGCTCTCTGTCACACTAACACGCTCCTTGCATTGGTTCATCCTTCCACCACACCATGTGCACATTGCCTTGGTTGTGGAACATGCTTCGACCCACTTTTCGGACTGTGCAGCACCTGTACACGGCTCCTCTGGGGTGCTACCTCAACACACTCCAATTTCTCTGGCACAGGGACTCACCCATGCGATAGGCTCGTTCTCTAAGATACTATCTCTGCCACGGAGCTTTTTAACTCCCCTTTCGCCAGGTGGATGGCTTCTCTGGGACGCTAGCTCGGCCCGTCGGGTAGACGACTCCTCTGGGATGCTACCTTGACGCACTCTGAGTGCTCCAGCACAAGGACTCACCCGCAGGATAAGAGACTCATTCGGGACACTATTTCCGTCAGGGTGTCTTCATGACTGGCCTACGTGCTCCGGCACTGGGGACTTGCGTCAGCACCTGTAGGGACTATGACCCCCATGTCACTTCGAGACGGGAGCAGGTCTTCGGATGGCATCACACCTAGTCCACTTGGCAGTTGGGCGTCGGATCTTCCCCACTGCTACCAGGCCTGTGGGACTCTACAAGGGCTTGGATTAGTGCCTAGATCAAGAGGGTTCCCTGGCCACATCGACGCTGTGGGAGCTAGTATTTCTAGACAGACAGAGCGACGCTGTGAGGGACAGGCCCGGTGAATATGCGATTTGACAGTCCGTGAAACACCGGCAGTTATGGATCCCTCGTTAACGTGTCACTCCCAGGGAGCGCCATGCGTCCCGTGATGACATCATCATCTCAACCTCTATAAATAGAGGTCTTGAGATTTCATTTGAAGGACTTCAACATCTTTCACTTTCTCTGTCACGACCCGAACCCACGGTAAGCATGTGAGCTAGATCCATGACCGGCTGCAGACCCATTAAGCCTCCACCAGGGCTCTGCCGGGCCTATCACAACCTGTACTCAGAATTTCAATTCAACAGACTAGATTCTAAATAATATGTTGGTTACTACTCTATTAAAAATTTCTCAGTATTTAAATTAAGACTCTCACTTACGTGCCATTGACAATCATGAACAAATTAAAGGAGACATACGCTCCCTACAATAGTTCTTCCATCAATACAACTATAAACTAAAATTCTCTAATAGATAGACACTTCATTATCTAATGGCTCTCTTCGAATGCCCCTTTCCTCATGTTGCCTATAAAGATCTGCCTCCCCTGGGTCATCACCTGAAAACATTTAAAAAAGGGTGAGCTGGGGCCAGTAAATACACATGCCATATCCCTAAAATAGGTTTGGGGATTTCAAACATGTCATGGGTTTTTCTTTTCAAATAAGGAATTCAATGTCACCAAATAAAATATTACTCAACATATTTACTTACATATATGCACTTGCACCAAAAGAATCTCAACGGGAGTATAATCATAAAAAAAAACTCATTAGCAACTGTCACCGTTAATCATAACTTGGTATACTGCGGTCAGGGTATGGTCCCACTAACATGGACCCAAAATCCCTCCTCAACCCAAGATAAACAATATTGTGGACGCAAGGGTGGACCACGATGCAGTAGTATTGTGCGCCAATGTATGGTCCCGTTGACCAGGACCCAGAATCCACTTTCTCCCGTGGATATGGGGCACGGTAACCCATTTAAATTTATCATCTGATTCAACATGTACAGAGTATAAATCAGTTACTCACACAACAGTCCATGCATTCTAAATCAATTTTACATCAAACTATTTATCACGAAAACATATGCAGTAAAAATACTTCAAAAACCTTCATTTGATTAAAACATGTTAACATTATATTTTGCAAATATATAAGGAGGAACATGACAGTGGTACTTACTTGATAGCTAAGCGGTTCTGGTTCTGATTCTTGTTTCCAAACTTGTCCTAACTCATGTCTATCGGAACCTAAACAATAACCATATGGATGTTATTTATTTCCACTAAATCATGCCTAGGTGCTAAATTTTCCCAAGTGCGTGAAATTACCAAAATAACCCCCAAGACTTGTGTATAATTACTAAATTACTCTCGATGCCTAACATACCGTTACACAACCAATACAACTCAAAACATCCTTTTCTAAACAACTAGGTGGGATTTTCAAACAAAAATGGCCTTTCTAGGAATTCTCCGTTCGGAACCCTAAATTGTTCCTTAAATTGAACGCTAAGGTTTGTATTTCAAAATATATTCAAACGGCACCAAAATGGCACAAAATTTCAGACACTGAAGCTCTTCAGTGTGTTTAGACCACTGTAAAATTTCCGGCTAAAAATTTTTGTTTGCTATATCAAACAATTCAAAAGCCTGTTTTCAAAATAAAATAATTTCATGCCTTTGTCATGCCCAGAAAAATTCCAGAAAATTTCATGTCGAAGGTTTTGGAATAATAATGGGGGTTTTAGTTTTGTACTTTGTCCAAATATGCTCAAAAATTGCTTAAAAGGTCTTGGGCAATGGACTTTTATGTAATTCCAGAAACAGCATTTTTCAGCAAACCCTAGTTCTTTAGATTGACCTTTTTTAGGAAGAAACATGATGAATATTAAAAAACTAAAAAGTTAAAGCAGACTTTTTAAGGTTTTCATAAATATAAGGTTTTCAGAAATATAAGGTTCATAAAAATCCAATGAGTAATGACTTCTCTACGGTAAATCAAAGTGGTTGATCAAAATAGCCCATCTCTGTGTAGACCAGTTTTGTTAAATAATTATTTTGGAGCAGAAATACTATGAATCTCAAAAAATTCAAAACTACAAAGTTGAAGAGAACTTTATGAGGTTTCTATAAATATAAATTTCAAAAAAAATCCCATGAGTAATTAATGTTCTATAATAAATCGAAGTGGCTGTTAGAAACCAAAAATTCTGAACTTCTATAGTGAATTGACTTTAAGGTCATTTTTCAATGTGCAAACGTGGGATTCTGAGAAAACTCAAAATTAAAGAGTTGAAGGCAACACAATGAAGTTTTCAGAAAGGATAAAATCATCTCAATTATATTGGATTTGAAATAAAGAAAATATATGACAAAAATCCTAACCTACTCTTATTCTGCTCTATAATAGCTTGTTTCTCAATTACCACCGAAAACTACTAATTTCACACCAAATATATATATATATATATATATATATATATATATATATATATATATATATATATATATATATATATATATATAACGTCCAAATTCATGGTTAAACTAAAGAGAGAGTCTAGGGATTTTATTACCTTGAATTTTTTCTTATCCTAGCTTGGTTTTCCATTCCCTTCTCTCTCCTTTTTTACGTGAAACGGGGGCTGGCAGATTTGGTAGGACGGCTGCCCTCTTAAGACTTCCTTTATGTATGGTTGCCCTAGGTTGGAATAATTCTAAAGACCCCCCACACTTAGCTAGTGTTCTCAACTCACCCACATTCTTTTTAAAAGACCATATTAATCTTAGATTAAGATTAAAAATAAAAATTTTATCGACCAATAAAACATTCTAGGCATTACATTTTTCCCACCTCATTAACTTGTAACTTAAGAGCATTATAGATTGTTGCTTTAGGTTGTCAATAAAATATCTTTTATGTAAATTGACGCTAAATGTTGCGTGCAAAAATTGTCATTAAAGAACTAAAATAATCGACAAAAAATACCAAGCTTTGGGGTATTACATTCTCACTCTAGAATCCTACAGAGAGAAACATACAGGACCTTAACTCTGAACCTAAGTATCGGACCGTAACTGTCGTCGTATATTCGCATCGCGCCATAGCCTTCGCAGTACTGCCACTCTCAGGCTTTGTCTGGGAAGCCCTTGGTCTCTGCCCTTGCTACATCCTTGATGTGTCCCACGTCACCATACTCGGTATCTGATTCGGACTGCATTGTTTTTGGCACCTCCACGTCGACTGCGAACCTACTTTCCTTGGCATTAAATCTTTTTTCCCTATCGATGAAAGGGGTTGCTTTATGCATTTAGCCATAAAAGGGCTGCAAACTTTATCATTATTGACATCATTTGCAACCATTTTTGGAACTGCCATCACAACTTTTGACATAGGAGATTGTTGTAAGCATTTAATAGTAGACGCATTCTTGTCCCATAGTCATATTATCCTTTGCACTTTTTTCAACAAAGGACGGGTTAATTTTACGCTACACCCCGTACTTAGGAGTCAGTTGCACCCAGCATCTTATGGTTCTAATTTTGGCACCCAGCACCAAAATTTTAAAAATCTTAGCACCCAGCACCAGATGACGGTCAAAATGCCTGTTGACCAGACGTCTGTTAGTTTTTCTGGGGCAAAATGGTCTTATTGCCCCTTAAAGCATACATGTCATCCAGTCAGCTACACATGGCCCAATTGGGCTCTCCACGTCATTTCTCTCTAACAGCTAAAGAAGAAATGAAGCAGAAGAGAAAAGAAAAGAAAAGAAAAAAAATGGGCTCCACGGCACCTCCACACCGCTGCATCAGGCCCTCAAAATCCTCTTCTCCATATAGCCAAATAGCAATCGGCCATGATCATCATCACCGGCAATTGATGGAAACACGTTCAATTAAGGAACCCACTAGTAACCATCTCCACAACTCCAATCTCCATACCCATCATTAATTGGTAGGCCGATATGGACATAGCAGTCTACTGAGGGGACCAAAAAGCTCCTGTGATGGTGGTGTTGGAAGTCATCGACAACGCTACGGTCCCTTGGTGTTTCCATTGCGACATTGGCAGCGACATTAACTGCATCGGAGGGTTTGTGTTGGGGACGATCCTGGTTGTGTAAGATGATGAAGGTGGATTTTGTGTATGTTTTGGCGGTGGAATATGTTTGTGATGATGGCGTTGGAGTTTTGGCTTTTGTTTTGGGGGGGATCTGATGATGATGGTGGTTGTCGGCGTTGGTGGCCGCAATTTAATTGAAAGGGGTGTCGTGGGTTAGGGATTGGTGGTCGTGAGTGGTCGTGGGTGAGGAATTTGTGACGGAGGCGACAGTCAGCCAACGGTTGGAATTGATAGCCGCCATTCAATTGGAGGGGTTTCCATAGGTTTCAGGATTAGAGGTTGCAAGTGGTCGTGGGTGGCCGTGGGTGGTCATGGGTGGCCGGCGGCGGTGCGGTTGGGAAGATGATAGTTAGGGAGAGAAAAAGGGGTTAGAAAATGACATGGAGGGCTTGATGTTAATTATTGGTGCCATTTGGAACTGATATGGACAAAAGGTGAATATAACTGTTAAAAAGACCATTTTGCCCCTGAAAAACTAACAGACGTCTGGTTAACAGGCATTTTGACCGTCATCTGGTGTTGGGTGCCAAGATTTTTAAAATTTTGGTGCTGGGTGCCAAAATTAGAACCATAAGGTGTTGGGTGCAACTGACCCCTAAGTATGGGGTGTAGCGTAAAATTAACCCACAAATTAACCCACAAAGGACATACCATCTAACTATTTTGCTATTTTTGGTACAATATCGCTTTTAAGAAAATTACTTACACCATTTTTTGTGTAGGTTTTAGCCAGTAGTGTTAATGAATTCAAATGATTTTCTCAGGCACATTTTTCACGCAATTTGTCGAAAAACTTACTTGAATTGCCTGGAGATAATATTTGAAGTTGACTATTGTGAAACGACTATATATCAGTAGTCGTCTTGTTTATTAACCATGAATTGGTTACATCCAGCCATGTTTGGCATTATTTCATTTGTAATAGTCAAAGAGTGACTATTGATTTGTACTTTTCAACCTCAACAAGTGTGGAAATGAATAATTCCACTTCCTTTCTCATCTACCTTACTCTATGAATTAAAGTCGTTTATTCTTTTAATTCATCATGTCCATCATGGTTTTAAATGTAGTTCTCAAACCTATGTAATTCATTAGAAGTATCCACCAAAGTCATTAGTAGAATAGGTTGGATTTTATTTGCATTGATGCAATCTATTAATTAGATCATAGTAAGTTTCATTAAACAAGGCACTGTCGACTACATATAAAATGCAAGAGACAATGGTTCAAAATTTCTAGACAAATTGATGCCGAAGTACGGCATTTCATAAAATCTATCAAGAAAGTGGCCCTTAAATTAATTCGTTAAATCGGGCCTAAAATTTCAAGAAATTACTTGAAAACATATTTTTAGATAACATAAATTCTAGGAGTTGGCATTTCCCTTTTTAGTTTAAAAGGATCCTAATGGACGTACCAATGTTTGCACTTTGGGCAAACTTACAATCGATTAAAAGTGTGAGATCTTTTTTGCTCCTTGGGCTTGAGTACTTCACTTAAAAAGGAAAAACTTTAATGAAAAGTAAATACTTAAAAGGAATGCATTCAATTCAAGACAAAGAGAAAACTTTTTTACTAATGCCGAAGATGTTTACAAAGCACAACATTTCCAACTCCGGAAACTAGAATCCCTATCGATGGTTAGGAAGAGCTTTTAAGCATGAAGGAAAGAAACAAAAAGACTTGAAAAGTCAAGTCTTGATTTGTCTAATTTGATGATTATGTCATTTGTTCTTTCTTTGACTCAGCATTTATAATACAAACCAGATCGTAGAAAATAAGTACCACTACAAGACAAACTACTCACTTAGAAAATAACTATCCACTTTACAAACAACTACCCACTAATAAGTAACTTAACCATATTTATCCCTTATTAATAGAGATACATTGTCAGAAGTTGGTTTCTCCCACTTCCTGATTTGAATCTTTCATTATATCCTTTTCACAATTATTAATAGTTAATGCCATTTAGTTGAAGGCACACTATTAAAAAAAAGCATATTTGTTGGTGCAAACATTCTCCCCGGCTCAAGTAATTAAATACTTAAAAATTGTGAAGAGTCGTATTTATCAAAGGGAAAGATATTTTGAATCGATGACCGCAGTTGGCTTGCTAAACACGTCACATGAAAAGGGCTCTTTTTTGCTTTCAGCCATAATAGGCTTGCAAACTTGGCCCCCCACCATATGGATTGAATCTCCTTTTGACGTATCAATCTCGTATGAGAATGGATATGATTTTTCAACTTTTTTTGCCATGTTTGCCAGGATATTGGTTTTAAGAAATTATTTACGCCATTTTTTTGTGTAAGTTTTAGCCAATTGCATTAAGGAATTCAAATGATTTTCCCAAGACATGAATATTTCACGCAATTCACCAATAACTCACTTAAATTGCCAGGAGATAACATTTTAAGTTGGCTATTGTTAAACGACTCTTCTTGATGGGTAGTCATGTTATTTTTAGTGACCATTAATTGGTTACATCCATCTTCAAAAGGTTGTCTTGTCTTATCCATATTTAGCATAAGTTTATTTTCAGTATCCAAAGAATAATTATTGGCTTGTAACTTTTCAACACCAACAAATGTGGAAATGAACACTTCAACTTCTTTCCTCATTTACCCAACTCTAAAAATCAAAGCTCAGCATTCTTTCAATTCATCATCTACATCCTCTAAAAAAAGAAGGATGATCTACTCCCATCCAGGTTTTAATATAGGTTTCAAACTTGTTTAATTCATTAGAGGTTTCTAACAAAATTGTCGGTAGAATATGCTGAATATGGTTAGCATCAATGCAGTACATTAGATTATCCCAAAATTTCATCAAACCAGCCATTGTCGACTTCATATAAAATGAAATAGAAAGTAGTTCAACACTTCTACGCAATAATGGCACCGAAATACAGTATTTCATCAAATTTATTCAGAAACTGGCCCTTAATTCATCTAATCGAGCCTGAAATTTCAAGAAATTACTTGAAAACATATTAAAAGGGTCCTCCTATATTCTAGTAGTTGGTATTTTCCACTTTCAGATTAAAAGGGTTCTACCGGGCGTGCCAATGTTTGCACTGTTGACAGAATACTTGATATGTCAATAAAACATGTGCCCACAAAAAATAAACAATGCTTTTACAATATACCGAATACAAGTACGACAATATACGGGATTCTCTATCGACACAAGGCAAATCATGTGAAAACTTGATAAAGAGAAAAGAAGAAGAAAACTGATTGCATTCTAGACTTGATTTCTTCAAGTCAGGTTTGTTTGTGATTGCAATCAATTTGTGCTCAGTGAAGCATTCAGAAATAAGTCACATGTGCCGTCACGAACATATGAGACCATGGTCATATAGTTGGGTCATAATTTTTAACTCATCTCACTGAACTAGTTCACGTTCCAATCTAGGTAATAGCCAAGAATCGCAGCTTACTATGCTTATCGATAAAATAGAGACATCAAAAGGACAATAATTATGAAAGGGTCACCCTAGCATAGAGGCCTAGCTATGACTCACGCCACAGGGTGCCAATCGAAAGTCATATGGACCAATGAGACAGAGACAAACTACATTGATATAGCAATCCAATGAGCTTGTGACTTAGGTAAAGGATAAATACTTTGCGAAATAGTACAAGTTTCCACAACATGCGAGAGGATAATACACTTCTAATTTGTAAATATTGAGTCCAAGAGCACAAAGTACATGTTTCAACCAATTCTCAAAGGATTTGAACGATGGTGCATGATGTTGTAATCAAAAACAAAATGTTTTAAGACATGAGCTAATGTCAATACGAACATTCACAGACTTCTAGAATAGTAGAGCTCATTAAACATAAGAGAACAACGTTTATAAAATAAAAATAAAAATAAAAAGGTCATTCTTGTTCAAATAATTCAAAAGCGACTAGTTTTACTCAAGAACAATTTCAACAATGAAACATTCAGACTTTAGAAAGCTCAGTATAGAAGTTAAAGAGAACTTGTTAAGGTTTTTTTAGAATGTCCAAGATCTTCAAAAATCGATCAAAAACGAATAACATAGAGTAAATCGGACTTGGTTAACTTATAATGCCTTAAGCAGCAAATTATGCACAGATCAATAATATCTGAAGTTAACTTCGATCAAGATATAGAAAATTTTTGATACATAGAATCTAAAAATCCAAAGTTAAAGAGGACTCTTCAAGGATTTCAAAATGTCCAGTATAATAAAAAAAACCAATGCCTTAAACAACAAACTTATGCACAAATCAATAATATCCAAAGTTAACTTCAATTAAGATATAGAAAATTTTCGATAGAATCTAAAATTCCAAATTTAAAGAGGACTTCTCAAGGATTCCAAAACGTCCGGTATAAAACCAATGGAAAACAAAGAAGTTATACGAACCCGAAGTGAGCTAATTTGCATTACCAGAACATAAGAACAGAAAGTTACACCAAGTCGTAGTTATTTTTTACTGCACATATATGGAACTTCGAAAAAATTGAAACCCGGAAAGTTGTACTATGACAATATGGGGTTTTCAAAAAGTAAAAGCACACCAAAACGACGAAGCAAGAAAGAATTTACGTAACTTTTGAAGATATTGAAAAATAAACTACAATGCTTTTAAACTCAAAGCCTGAATTGGGTAGAAAAACTGTATGAGAACTTTGAAAACCATAGACATAAAAGGATACATTTTCATAATCTAATTGGGCTAGTCTAACATTTTGGTGTAAGTTGTCGTTAAAGGGACAATTCAACACTTTACCAACAATAGCAACAGCAGCAGTAACATAACCTTTTTTGTGCCTACATGTGTTCCTCTAATGTTTCCAAGTATTTCAACTACATAGCCCTGCCTGTCGACATTCTTTTTTATTTTATTTTAATTCTATTTTTAAAAGATTTAAAATTAATTGATTTTTGAAGATCTGTTGTTGCGCTTAATCTATTGTTTTTCTTTTTCTGGTATTACGCTAGTCAACCTACTTGCGGGAAAATCAAATTAGAAAGACCTTCCGAGTTCAGCGCCCACCAAACATATCTTCCTACCACAACATCCGTGAAACTAAAGGAGCATCATGAGGCGAGGATTAATTTGGGTCTTGGGCAAAATTTGGTACGGATAGATTTTGGTTGCGATTAGATTGTACCCTCTAGCTATAACTTTCCAAATATATATTGAAAAGGATAAGTTTTGGTTGATATCTGGAACGTAAGAAGATAGAAAAAGTTCTCGACAATTAAAGATTACTAAATACGGTTAGTAAGATTTTTGTTAGCGCCTCCGCTCGATAATTTATACAGGTATTTTTTAAGATTATTATTATTTTCCGATAACCGGTTTAGCAGCCAATATTTTTATTGAGAATATTCTGGTCCGGGGAAGAAGAAGACAATATCAGCCCACGAGCTGTTAACTTTTAGCCCAGACCATATTCAAAAAGCCCAGCTTCATTGGCTACACGTGTCACCGTATCAATTCATCTTAGCACCCAAGTCTAGAACATTCCTTCTCAGAATTCGAGGTAACAAAACCCTAAACATTCGTCGCTGTTTGTAGCGTTTCGCCTCTACAAAGTTGCTGACTGAACGTTCTCGCATTTTCTGTCACTTTCTTTCGATTGTATACAAAAAGGGGTTTATCACTGTTCCTCTTCACTTTCTCAGTTTCCCTTTCTCAATCTGAGTCCCAGTTGTCGATTTGAAGGTAGTAGCAGAAGTAGAAAAGGAGCAAAAAGATGGCGGATGAATTGGCGTTGGATTTGGAGGAACTTAGACAACTACAAGGCATTGCAAAACGGCCACGCACTGTCTCTATCATTTCCTCTGAGATTCGCAACTTGGAGAAGGTTTTCTTGTCGACCCTTTTCTTGTTTATTCACTTACACACACGGTTTTGATGTGGGTTTACATACATATGTAGATGTACGTGTATTTGCAATAGTTATTGTTGATAAATGGTGGTGTGTGGTTCTTTTTTTTTTTTTTTGGTTTAACTAGATAGGCCGGTTTGATTGGTTTTTTGCTTGATTCACTAGAACCAAATGTTACCTTCTGGGGAAAAATGGGTTTCCTACCCTTTTCAAAAGTAGAGAATAGGTAATTGGAGTTAAAAGTGGATAAGATTTGTTAATAGGGGCGGTTTTAGGGAATTTCTTTCGGCACTTCGAAGGTTTTTGGTGGCATTCCTGTTAGAGTCACTGACTCACGCGAAATTGTACTTTATGTATCTTGATTGTCCACAGTGGTGCCATTAGAGAAAAATGGAGTGTGATAGGGCGGTTAAATAGAAATGTATCAGTGATTTACTTGTGTGTGTTGACATGGGATGTTTATTAATGCATTTTGCTCTGAGGCGCTATAAGTTAGTTTGACTGTCCTCGGTGTGGCATTGCTCACTATATGACTCGTTGCATAGTACTCCAAAACTATAAAACTGAGTTGGAGGTAGCACACATCAGAGGAAACTATGTAATGCCTATATATGTAGTTGTTGTTACAATCTTTAGTCAAACAGAGAGAGAGAGGTACTTAAATAAGAAAAAGAAAAAAGAAAGAAAGAAAGACAAGTAAACCGAGCTTTAAGTTTTTGTCTTCCCTTCTTTCAGAGCTGTCTATGATTGTGGTATGGCAAAATGCACAGTGTGGTTCCCTATGCTTGATATATTTGCACTGATGCACAGTGCATTGACTTTTTAAGTATCTCATGAGGAAAAGTTTAATTGCTGCCTTTGACTCTCCTAGTGCATTACTGTTTCTTACAACATGTCCTTGTTCATTTTTCTTGGAATAGACATCTCTGGTCTCTATGCAGATTCTAGCCCTTTATGCAATTACAGTTTAACTGTCCTCTTGGTAGCAGAAAGTGGGGGTGGCTCCAACACCCCCCCCCCCCCCCCCCTTTCATTGTTTGCATCTTCTGGCCTTCAGAAACCAAAGGGACGAAGAACCAATCTACTCCTATATGATGCTTTTTGTTATGTAATTCTTGAGTTAGAGTTGTTGGATCTTTTGAGTTTTTTGATACGCAGAAAATAAGTGCATTAGTTTTCTTCATCCTATAGAGGGACATTTGTCTTTTTGTTAAGTCTTTTGAAGATTACTATGAACTTGGCCGTGTCTAATAATCTTAGCAATCGGTGTGATGAATGTTGTTTGCTGGTGCGGCTTCCAAGTGATTGGGCATTTGACATAGGTATTTGCAGTTTTGTTAACCATTGCTTTTCTTATTTATTTTCCTTGTACAGCTATCAAACGACGCTGCTGTTGCTGCAGCAACCTCGCGAACACCACCTCCAATTTCAACCTCAACAAAAGTGGTCTCTAACCCAGCACTGACTTATGCAACACTAGGATCATTCAGCTGGGATCAAGATAATGACAAAGTCAAGGTAAGTGCACTACCTGGTCAGAGTGCGTAGTGCCCATCCACTAATTTTCGTGTAACCTTTTGGTGTTTACTACTTGCTTGTATGAACGTATTGGTTGTGACTTCTATAGTAACTATAATGCATCCTTGGTATTGAAATACGTTTCTTGGTTTGCCTTGGGCTCAGCATGATGTGTGCGAGCAGATATTGGTATTGCATCATTGTGGTTTTGTCTAACACCTTCTTTCCTTCTCTCAGATTTATGTCTCTTTGGAGGGAGTTGCGGAGGAGAAGATTGAGGCTGAGTTCAAGACTCAGTCTATGGATATCAAATTTCATGATGTCCAAGGGAAGAACTATCGCTGTGCTATACCAAAATTGAACAAAGAGATTGTACCTGAGAAATGTAAGGTGGTTGTTAAGCCTACAAGGGTCATTGTCACATTATTCAAAGCTTCTAAAGGTAACTGGATGGATTTGCACTTCAAAGAAGATAAGGTAATTGTCTACACTGGAGAGCAAGCGAATTTCAGATTCTTTTAAAAGGTAAATTTCATTGAACTGACTTTTTTTGTGATGATGATATAAGCTGAAGCCAACTGTGGACAAAGAGCGAGATCCCATGGCAGGAATCATGGACTTGATGAAGGTACAACCAGCTCCTTTATTCTGAAAACAATGTAGTTAATCTGTTGTGTTAATTTTACCTTGCGTCCAGTTTGCATTCCCAATGTGATGTATCCTTGTTTTACAGAATATGTACGACGAGGGAGACGAGGATATGAAACGAACAATTGCAAAAGCATGGACTGATGCTCGATCTGGCAAAGGAGTGGACCCTTTGAAGGGCTATCGTTGAGGTCAGAGATCTGGAGATGTATTGTCCGAGACCATGGTTTTTTTTTGCATGCTTCCAAGTTCTAGTACGGTTACTAGCTTACTGATGGAAGTTGACCGATAGTCTGGTTAATCACTGTAGGAACATCTATCTGGATTTGGTCTTGTGTAATTCCTTATGGCTATAATTTTTGCTGCATGCATGGACATCCATATTCACAAGTAATGATATGTGATTGTGAGGCCCTGTTTGCCACTGAGGGTAGTCAAGTGCTAAAGATTTACCACAAAATTAAGGCCAAATCTCTAGCCACCACCCCCCTTACCTCTTCCTGCTTATTTTGATAAACATTTTGGGTGAGTATATTAGAATACGACGACAATTTGAAAAACAAATAGAGGGCAGCCGGCCCTGAATTCCACCCCCATTAAAAGCGTATATGTCTCCTCATAAAAACCCATCTCTCTCCGCTCAAATACCCTATGTTTATGCTGCCACGCTGGTCCTCGTTGGGGCGTGCAGCGTGGTACTTTTCTCTTGGCATTCTAGGGTTGTTTTATAGTCTTCTCCTAGGGTGGCGTCCTTGTTCGCGCCTTGGTTGTGTCTTCTTGGTTCGATCAACCTGTTTGGCTGTGGCAGGTAGGGAGGTTAGATCCGTTCCCATCTGGTTCTCGCAGTAAATTGCAAGGTGGTCTATTACGGCAGTTATTTGGTCGGCGAACGCGGTTTGTGATGGTTGTCGGTTGTCTTCTCGTGGTTTTTTCAGTTGGCGTGACGGTGGTGTCTCAGGGCATTTGGTGTCTGGTGAAGCCTACACCGTCAGGAGAGGTTTTGGTGTATGGTGAGGCTGTCAGGAGATGGTGTAGTTTCAGAATGAGGTGGCTTTTCTTCTTGCAAGGAGAGGAATCGTTTTGGAATGTAGCTTCGAATGAGGTGGCTTTTCTTCTTAGCAAGGAGAGGAATCGTTTTGGAATGTAGCTTCTCCCTGGTGTAGAATACAATGCGATTACTTTACCCAGTTCTCTTTCTTTGGAAGCTGTATAACAATCTACTTTTGGGTTTGTGTATGGGTGGTTTGTTTGTGAAGAGCGGGTGTAGTTTGAGGCCAGGCTTTGTCCCTTCCCCTTCCCCTCTAGTTCGATGCTATATTTTCGATAGGTGTTGGGTTGTGTTGGTGTGTGTGCTGGTGGTTCGTGGTCACATCTGGTGGCAGTGCTGTTTAGCTGTCGTAGTCTCATGTGATTGGCGTGGTTGAGTGGAGTGGCCTAGGTTATGGTTGTTGCAAGTGTTGCGGGAAGCGAGTGGTCATACAATGGCGCTATAGGTGGGTGGCGTTGGTTGGGGTGGATGTGGGTGTGTCCGTGGTACGTGGTGCGTTTTCTGTCGCGTGGTTTAGCAGGACCTGATAGGCTTCTTGGGAGATGTTTACCGCGTCGTGCGAAGTACTCGTTGGGATTTCCGTTTTGTTAGGTTTTGTTTGTGAAGCTTTTGTGTTAATTTGGACTTCGGACTGTACTTTATTCCCTATAAGCCCGGGCGTTTAATTTTTAGCTTATTTGTTTTGTTGATTTTTTTCCGATTTAAGTATCTTGGTTGATGTTAATCTTTAATGCCAAGGATGTTAGTATTTCAATTTATGATCTTCCAGTATATACTTTCGTTATTCTATCAAATTCGGACATCCAAGGTTTTCTATTATTAATTAAACATAGAAAAATCGTTAAATGCATAAACATAGTATCTTGACCGCTAAACGAGAGATTCGTGTTTGGTCCGAACCACGTTTTGGTTTTCCTCGGAGGGCATGGACTTACAATAGTCGGACAAGTTCTTTTACTAACGCAAGAACTTAAGTTTTACCGACTCTCTGATGATTTCTCGGACGACATGATTCTTCAAGAATTTTGCAAAGCTGATCGGAAAAATGTCATGAATACAAGGAGGACCTTAATGATCAAGGTCAGATGCCCACTGCAGCAGCAGCAACAGTTGGATGCTACTGCAGATTTATGCAGTCCAGTTGATTGCCATCAGGCGCGTGGATCCCAAGACATTAGTGGGAGTGACAACCGGGGTGGATCCCAAGACATGAATGGGAGTGACAACCTGGGCGCGCGAAGGCATTAAAAGGAGAGAAATCTGTTGGCTCGTGCATTACACTTGGTCACGAGCTCAGATTTCCTAGAAGGATTTTCTTGCAGTTAATAAGGCTTTTAAGACTGTAATTAGTCTTAAGCCTCCATGATCTTTGTCTGAGGCTGTTATAATTAATTAGCCTTCATTGTTACTTTTCCTTTTTATTTTCTTTTACAGAGGATTGTTGGCTTACTGTTATTTTGGCCTCTCAGTTGTAACCAACTCTTATAGCAGGAGACACACGTCATCAGTAAAGGGTCATAACCCATTTTGGCCTTGAAATTCTTGTTTCTCTCTCTACTGTTTCTCCAAGTCTCTCTATCTTCTTCTCTACTCCATTGTTAAACCTGTAACCAAATACTGGAAGGAACCTGCTGGTTCTTACAAAAAATCCCCTGGGCAATGAAGCAATTGGACAAGTTCCTTTGCCAAATTGCCCTTGGTTTGATACAAGTTCAAAGGTCACAAGAAGTTGGTTTGCAAAAGACCTTGCAGGAATCCGTGTGGTACAACACAAGGGAGATTTGGACCCCCTCTCAGCAATACAGGACAGCAGGGATCCATATCCTCATTGTCGAAATCAAGTGATTTTGGGTATTTAAGGTACGAATGCCCATTTGGGTACAATTAATAGCAAATTGGGGTAACATAGTAGTCTGCAAGAGCTTAGCCAGCCGAGCCATCTCATGCAAATTAAAGGCGTTGACAAGATTATAGAGATGCCTGTGGTCAAGCGTTGCTAACCTAATTTGGCTACACGCCTTCGACCGTCTTCACGTCCTACTTTTTGAGATGTATCAGTAAATATTCAGCGTCAAATATCAAAAGCACCTGTCCCGGTTAACTCGGGAGCGCATAAGGTATCTCGTGCCGCTAATTTGCAAAAATGCATATACATATATCTTCTTTTTTACCCTCAAATGAGAAAAGACAAAGAGGTAGCGCAACTTTTTGTTGGGAGTAGCCGACCCAGGGCACCCTCCTTGCGTAGGCCGTTGGGTTGCACCCTTTTATTTCGCCGGAAGGATTATTTTATAGGGAGCCGCCCCACCTAGGGGCATACCCCCCTCTATAATTCTCTCACATAAACTAGTTACGTGCCGCTCTACCTCCTATCCTTGAAGCTGTGGATCGTGGTGTGCACACCAAGCCGTTAAGTGGGGGTGTATACTCCGAACTTGCCAACCCACCGTGCCACACTTACTCTCTTACATACCCAGGTACAAACTCAAACCTTTCCAATATCACACCAACACCCTTTCATCATCCAACCCATCTCCTTACACCATGACGACCTTCCAATTACCCAACGCGCTACCGCACATTACTTAGTGACATTCATGCCACCCAACATAACACCAATATTATGTTCATGGGTTCTACACACCTTTGTCATTTACATTTGGGTAATTCAGCACAGTCAATTTTTGACCCCTTAGGGGTTTCGTGCTCCATAACAGCCATTGTTGCACCCCCGTGCCGCGACCCCCAAACGCACTCGATCTCTGTATCCATGTTACGTGCCCTTGGGACTACTTCCATCGTCCATGCCCATTCCCTACCTCCGTGTTACGTGCCTCCACACAACATTCACTGATCACACCCCCCATGCCATCGCCATTGAGCATGCCCCCAAGTATTGCATACCCATGCGGTATGCAACCTGTACAATCATGCCCCTAGCACTCTAGAGTAATATTACGCCCCCGATGTTTGTCCATCTTCACCATTGCAATCACGAGGCATCTCGAGCGGCTTCGTTCGTAATGCTCTAGTATGAAGACCTTTCACACTCGAATATGTTCGCTCACCAAAACATTCTCTCTAATTTGCGCGTTTCATGTGACACTAGGCATACCTGAGCTATAACATGTTCGCACTCACGTTATAATTTACCATTGACACCCTCAGAATCATGACCCCCAAGGTCACTCCAAGACAGGATCAGGTTTCCAAAAGGCATCCCGCGTAGACTGCCTAATAGTCAGGCGCCAGGTGTAGTGTTCTTGGCGTCTCTTGACGCCTCCCATGGGATTCAATAGGCGTTGGACTGGCGACTAGATCAAGGACATTCTATGGCCATGCCAGTATTATACGAGTCAATCTTCATAGACAGACAGAGCAAAGTTGTGTTAGATTAGTCAATTGAATAAACGATCCAACAGTCGATTACCTTAGTGCACTGGCAATTCCGATATCACCGTGTCACTAACCGAGAAGACATTCTCCGCTACCTATAAATAGTGAACTTAAGAGCTTATTTTCAACAGATTAGAAATCTTTGTACATTTTCATTTCTAACTTTGAACTTCAAAGCTAAAGAATTCCGAGAGAGAGAACCCAAGTACTGGTCCTTGACATCGGGACCTCAACATTAGACTTTTTATTGTTGATCCATATTCACTCCTCGCCCTTGTAGCCCTACCACTCAAGTTCTCTCTAGGTTGTGTTGCTCTCTACCTTGCTTTATGTCCTCACTCTGTCCCACACAATCATACTCAGCATCAGACTCAGTGTACTTTTTATGGCACCTCCACGTGTATTATGAAACCACTGGCATCATCAAATTCTCATCCTTTCATTTCTCCTGAACGCTCAAGTTAGTATGGGTTTAGCGCATATTTCTTTGCTACTTCACATTTCTTACAAGGGACACAATCCTCAGTTCTCCAAGTAGAAACAATCATGAGAAACACCTGAAACAGTATCTTCATGCACTGGCCTACATTAAATTCAACCAATAAAGTTCTCTAAACACCTTCAAACACTTTCAGAGGTGAAAAATAATGAATCACTAGTAGTACGATCGGAAGGAATTCAAAATCTAAGAAACATACAATTATGTTCTTCATTGGAGTATTTGGCTTCCATAATCGGTGTTAAACTTCTCATATCGAGGAGCATGTAGATGAGCAGAGGGCCTCGTGTTCTTCAAAGCCACCTCTATATCTTCTTGCCTAATTGGCCCTACCTTTGGCAATTCTGCACACAAGGCAAAAATGTTGCAAAATAGAAATTAACTACTTCAAGAAGGGTAGCCCAAATGCCAAAGCTCATACGACCACTTCCATAAGCAGGTTTTACAATTACAAAGCAGGTTTTGCTTTGGCAAAATCCATGCCATTGCAATGGGGCTAGGGCTAACACGCAAATAATAACACCAATGGACAATAGTAAGAACCAGATAGTAAAGAGAAAGGGCAGTCCTTCCCTCTTTCCTTCATCAATAGACCTATGCATGTGAACCGAAAAAAGGTAGACGTTTATCATTTTTCCTTTAAGAATTGTAAGGACAAACGGCAAACGGAAAAACAGCCTTTCCCTCTTTCCTTAAATCCAAAATGTAAGTATGTGAACATGACAGATGTAGATGTGTATGTTGCAAATAAATTAAGATGTTAGTAATTGCATGCTTAATAACATGTATGCTTTAAATTGTTTAATCCATTTCTAAAAGTTCCAGTACTTCATCTCCTAATTTCAAGCCAATGAAAGACGCATGTTCAGAAATTAGGACATAAATAGTAACTAGTAAATCGGCATACCATCATCAGGCACCACTTCTTCATTTTCTTCAAGAATTGCCATCAACCGTCTAAGGGGCTGCATCGCAGTCTCTTTGCACACCAGCCGAATATCTGAACCTGAATAACCTTCCGTCCTTTCCACCAGTAAACTATAAGGAAGTTTCGCCTCATCAGGAGGTGATGGTAATAATTCTTCAAACATGGCTCTTCTTGCTTCCGGTTCCGGAAGAGGTACAAGGATCTTACATATCATAGTTAAAGGAGAACACTTTCGGGAACAAGGTGAGCTAACTTTTTATTATGATCGTGGTGGGGACACCACCATCAGACTAAATCTTTTCATGCAACACATTTAGAATGAGAAGAGTTGACACAAGCCCAAATATTGGACACCATGACAAATGTGAAACCTTATGACTTGACTGTAAGTTTGGTTAACCACTTCTCGCATATTCCAGCATAAACATCACTTCTAAGAGACTCATCTGGACTTAAACACCCACAATATATGAACCAGTGTTACCAGGTTCGTGGTTCGCATCGGCACATAATACAGGTACGAGTATGTGGTTTTTCAATTTGTGGATACGCAGTAAGTAGGGGGCAGGCTTAGTTGGTGCGCTTTTTGGGGTCGCGGTTAACTGAAGATAGCTTCTTTGATTCCCTTTTTGCAGGATATACACATGGTTGTATGCACTTAGATCTAGATATAATGTATACATGGGTTTGCTTGGTGTGGGGAAGAGAGAGAGTTAACATCTGTTAGCTAATATATATCTGACTTCTTCACATCAAGTTATATAAAACACCAGTTATGCCAAGATTTTGTACACGTGCTCGGTTTGCTAGATTTAGAGTAGTACTCGGCAGTACCATAATTCGGGTCGTGGGTACCAGTACGCAGGACGATGGGGGTAGGGCTATTAGGTAACTCTGGTGCAAACCAAAAACTTAAATATGGGATTATGTGCAAAGTGAAGGCAGGTCTTCGACACTTAAGCATCTATCCAACAAGAGCACTCCCGTAATAAGACCCAGAGCATAATTGTGTTTGATTTAAGTACGAATCTCTCTGTATTTATAGCTCAACTATATCAAAGCAAGAATCATAACAAGTGTGACTCATGAGAAGAAAAAAATGCTTGGTATGATCCTTCCGAGAAACAAAAAGGAAGTACCGGCCATAAAAGGATACCCGCTTCTCAAGACGCCGAAGCATAGCAGCATCCAGTTCCCAGGGGAGGTTTGTTGCCGCCAAAACAAAAACAAGTTCATCTGTCCTCGTTAAACCATCCATCTGCAATCTAATCCACGCCATTAACGTTTGAGAAAATAGAGGTGAAATAGTCTCAAGTTGTCTTGATCAATAATGTAGAATCTGCTCAGACAGGGTTTAAGAATTGTGCACCAATTCATATGTATGTATCTATATGCATGTCTGATGCACTTGAAGGAATAAACATCACCTGTATGAGTAGCTCAGTTTTTAGACGCCTACTTGCTTCATGCTCACTGCGTGCTTCACCGCGTTGACTTATAATTGCATCGATTTCATCAAGAAATATAGTTGAAGGTGCATGATGCCTAGCCAACTCAAATAATACCTTCACCAGTTTCTCTGAGTCACCTGTATGAAATAAAGATTTGAAAAGCTAATACACTAACTAAAATGAGATTTAGTGCTTGCATGTTCTCTGACGAAAGACTGCAGCTAACCTTTTCCACATTGTTAATTAGATCAGATTGATAATTGGCAAAGCCATTTTTTGTAGAACTGAGGCTTTGATGTGCTGAGAAAGGGGGGTTCCAAGCCAGGACTTCTCAGAGTCGTGGGTGGGGTTCATAATCCCTAGATCATAAGGTGTACCCTAGGTCTCAATCTGATCATAAGGTTTACCCTTGATGCTAGGTCCCTTAAATATATTCTAGGAAGTATTTATTACTTTCGCCTCTTGAAGTTAAATGTCTTTTGTGTGGCCAAAAAAAAAAATTTACGTAAATTTGCAAGTTATAAAAAAGTCATAATCCACTGTTCAGAAGAAATAAAACTATAATTAAGATCTGAACTTGTACAGGAACTGTAAAGTCCCTAATTAGACGCATGTAAGATGAGCTCAATACATGAGATATATGAATGTAATTAAATAGACATACCACGCCATTTACTGACAACAGATGATGCAGAAATGTTGAAAAATGTAGTATTGCACTCAGTTGCAACAGCCTTTGCAAGCATAGTCTGTCAAACCAAAAATGTAATTGTTTAACTTAGAAGGAACAAGTCGAAAATATATTCTGGATCAAGCTATCATAACAGAGGTGAATTCCAACCTTTCCTGTTCCTGGTGGACCAAAAAGGAGAATACCCTTCCAAGGTGATAGAAGACCAGTAAAGTACCTAGAATAAAAGGAGACAACAGCTTGACTGATGATAGAGAACTTCCAGAAGATGGATAAAGAACTTTAAGAATGTCTGAATGTGCTGTCGTATAATGTACAGGACTGCCACATAATGCTGAGAGAAAGAGAGAGAGAGTCCAATTCTTCATGCAATGCATGATTTACATTGTTGGGCTCTTCTAGAGCAAGGTGTTGCAAGCAATTTAAGATGGTATGAGAGCTCTGTTTTGACAAGGTGTTGGATTCAAGTATCCAAACTTGCATTTGGACCCACTGATATAGGTCATTTAATTTGAACAAAGAACTCCCCCTGGTGGGATTGGGTTTATATCCGTCACCGCTAGATACAGGTTCAATTGTCATATTAACATCAGAATGCTGGTATGACATGATATGACACTTTACTCCATCCAACGTCTTTTCCCATATTACTAGCGATTCAAGAAGTACACATTCTACATGTTTTTCTGGTTATAAACCTGAAGAAAGCATGTCATGAGGTGTTCACTCAAAACTCACTTGGGATATTTAATTGGCATGACAACTGCCTCTTTGAGCAATCGTTTTGCATTCTCTAACCCTTTGATGCTTTCCCACTTTACATCTGGACTACCACGAATAATGTCCCTGCACGTGGAACAAAGAAACTGAATATCACAATTTCTTCTACTTCTTATTCGTCTTGTTTCACATTACTAAACGCATAGCCAGAATAACAAAGTGAAAGAACAGGTAGTCCTGCATGTAAAGTCCTTTGTTACCAATTACCTGCTCAAACTCTCTGCTAGAGCACGCATATCTGCTGATTCAAAAGCAGGAAACAGAGATTTCTGCCTGAGAAAGTGAATACAAAAGTTATCAGATCAGAAAGCGGAACACACCAAATGTTCATGTTAGCCAGCATAATGAGAGTTAAGTTTTCTGCTAAACTCATGTAATATTACTACACCCATACCATAATAAATGTCAACGACTGCGAGCAGATTTACCATTTAAAAAAGTGCCATATAGCAAAAGGAAACCCATCACTTATGATGCTAATGCAAACGTCATACTGCTACCGGATCATGCTGCGCATGGGGTTTTGTTTCATTTCTTTCTTTGGCATAAAAAAGCAGGATAAGACTACGAAGTACTAAAGGGGCTTTCTGTCTCCCAAACCAGGCTCTCGCACACCTCCAAGAAGCCTTTTTTTCTCTTTTTCTTTTTTTAAGAGGTGAAAGCACTCCTAGAATCCCGGCAAGAAGAAGTAAGTGAGTAGGGAGCATCACAAACTAAGGATTTTCTGCGACCAATAATAATTTGAGGCAAAGGCCATCAATATGGGAGGTTGTAAATCTAGGTCCATGGGATCCAAAAGCGTCCCTAAATACACTATGCCAGAAATCAAACAACTACTACCTCAAAAATGGTGAAAAAGCAAAGTGCCACCAAGGAAGAAGCACGTGTATCCTAAAGACCTTCAGTATGGGCACTCCTTGACGTTCTCCACTGACAATGCGAGGCACCCATGAAACTTAACTTGCAACAAGGTTGCAGTATCATGGTCCATGACTCTCGCTTTTGATTCCAAGTACTATATACTACATTCACTTCAACCAAAGACAAACTATATCTCGAAACACATTTTCCTTAGGCATTGGTGACAGAAAAAGAGCCACCTAAGAGCACCACCCAGCCTCAAAGGTGCGGAAACTTTTCGAAGAAGTGCCTCGGTTTTGTTCGCGAAATACTCCCAATGAAAAAGTACCTGAAGGCTGTTTGCTTCCCCTGATATGTGTGTGTGTGTGTGTGGGGGGGGGGGGGGGGGGTGATAAGATAAATGAATCATATCTGTGTTTAGGACAAAAAAGGAAGATTGAAGATACGACCCGTAAGACATCTCACATATGAAACCATCCCATAGAGGGTCGAACAAAGACCATCCTAGTCGTGTTTTATAATAATGGGAGGAATGAATTCAGAAAATGATCTCCAACTTGTTTCTTGTTTTTGATTACTTTATAAATGGTTCTGAGCTTGGGCTATAGGGAGACTTGGCTATCCCAGGAATCACCAGCACACGTCACTGGCAGGACGCTGTTGACCTTTCAACAATGCCTATGTGGTGTTTCACACAGAAATGGAAAAGAACAAGCATAAGTGCCGGCAAGGTAGTTGCAATAAGTGCTGCCAATCATTGTTTACAGTCACTGTAGCCGAGAGATTTATGGACTGAGTTCAACCTGAGGAGACGTGCAAAAAATTGGAAGACTACAGGGATATAAAATCCCAAAAAAAGGTGGATTCAACTTATATAGGAGGAACACAGAATATGAATCCCTAGAAACAGTTCCATTTCACTCTTTATTTTGCCTAAAAACACAACATCGTTGGTATAAATTTTTCAAAGGTGGCTTAACTAGGATCAGAATCAAACATAGTAGCTAGTATCACAGTGCTCTTTCTTTTTCAATCCTTGAGTCAAAACAAAAAAGTACATGATCTTTCATGTTGCAAGGATGAAAGTATTAGCATTAAGCAGTATCTATAAGCAGTATCTATAACATGATAGACTATAGAAACTATTAAAATCCACGGATGAAATAAACTAATTATGTCAGTAAATAAGAGGTCATACGGCTTTTCACCAATTCCGGCAGGCGAACCGTTAGAGTGTGTCGAGCTCCCTTGACCCTAAAATATAAAAATCTAAAGAACATCAACAATTAAAAAAGCATATAACTAAGTTTCAAACTGAATTCGATGCTAATTACCTGATTCCAATACTGCTCATAAATCGCCATGTCAGATGTGTCCTTCACATGTGCACTTCCATTCAACGATGTTCCGTTCTCCGAGTGCCCATTATCTACAGTTTTGACATTGGATTGCCCATTCGCAGCCGCATCGGAAGTTTTCTTTCTCCCAAACTTAACATCATAAAACATCTTAAAATCCTATATATACACAAAATATTTACATATAAATGCATCATACAAACAAATAGCGACTGCATAATCATGACGTCATCTGTAACTAGATCATACTCCCTCTGTTTTGTAATTTCTGTCCCCTAGCCTTACTGCAAATCCCTAGGAAAAAACATTTGAACACCAAAAAAAAAAAAATAACATTGATTTACTCACTTTTGAACGAGTTATGTGATCTTCAATTGCAATTTGAGTTCAAATTCTAGCCTAAAACGAAGGGACAAAAATTAACAGGATGTAGTAAGAGATTTTGTATCAAGTCAAATTAGTGCCAATGTACTTTATTGGCATTCTATATATGAACTAGACAGCTAGGTGTGTGTGAGCGAGGGTGAGTGAGTGTGTGGAGACCGTCAGATCAACAGTGAGATCTAGTGAAGTGGAGATTTCAGTTGCCTGAGGTCCAAAATACACGGAAGACATAGAAATCTTTGATTGCTGGAGGACCATTTCCTTTGTTGCATCATCTCGGCAACCAAACAGAACAAATTGAGTGTGACTGTGTGTGTGAATTCGGAAAGGTGAGAATTGGTACCTGGAAGGACCAGCGAGTGATGGAAGGTTCGTCGGCCATTTCTGGTCAAGATTTGGAGAGAGAATGGGGAGTTTCAGAGAGAGAGACCTACAGAAAATGGGGTCTCTCTTTCTCTTCTCTCTCCTTTTTCTTGTGCGGAAATCTCTCCCTTTCACTCTCAGTGCATGTATAGCGGTAGCGGTGTACGCAGATCGGTCACTCTAGAGAAAAGGAATGCAGTCCGAGTCAAGTACGTTGATGTGAGACACGACAAGAGCGGAGCAAGTTCTCAGACAGAGCCTGAAAGTGGCAGTGCTATGAGGGCGATGGCGCAGGGTGAATGCACGACGACAGTCACAATCCGATACTTAGGTCCAGAATCAAGGTCCGGTATGTTTCTCTCTAGAATTCTAGAGTGAGAAAGTGAGAAGTTTGAGAATGTCTAACTGTCAGAAAATGTCCAAGCCTGCTAAATGAATTCTCAAAATCTCTATTTATAGAGGTTGAGATGATGATGTCATTAACCGACACGTGGCGCTCCCCGGGAGTGACATGTCACCAGGGGGTCCACCGGTGTCGTTGCTCCACGGACTGTCAGATTGCATATTCACCTGGCCTGCTCCTCACAGCATCGCTCTGTCTGTCTGGAAATACTAGATCCCACAGCGTCAAAGTGGTCAGAGAAACCCTTTGATCTAGCCACCAGTCCAAACCCTTGTAGAGTCCCACAGGCCTGACAGTGGTGAGGAAGACCCGACGCCCAACTGCTAGGCGGACTAGGCGCGATGCCCTCTGAAAACTTGCTCCCGTCTCGGAGTGACCCGGGGGTCATAGTCCATAGGGGTGCCAATGCAAGCCCCCAGTGCCGGAGCACATAGGCCAGTCACGAAGACACCTTGGCGGAGATAGTGTCCAGGAGGAGTCACCTATCTCGCGGGTGAGTCCTTGTGCCGAAGCACTGGAGCACATCAAGGTAGCATTCTGGAGGAGCCGTCTACCCGACGGGCCGAGGTAGCATCCCGGAGGAGCCGTCTACCTGGCAGAAGGGGAGTTAAAAAGCTCCCTGGCGGAGATAGTGTCCCGGAGGAATCGCCTATTCCGCAGGCCGAGGTAGCGTCCCGGAGGAGCCGTCTACCTGGCGGAAGGGGAGTTGAAAAGTTCCCTGATGGAGATAATGTCCCGAAGGAGTCGCCTATCCCTGCGGGTGAGTCCTTGCGCTAGAGCACTCAGAGCGCGTCAAGGTAGTATCTCGGAGGAGCCGTCTACCCGACTGGTCGAGATAGCATCCCGGAGGAGCTGTCTACCTGGCGAAAAGGGAGTTGAAGAGTTTTCTAGCAGAGATAGTGTCCCGGAGGAGTCACCTATCCCCGTAGGATGCTGCACACTCCGGAGAGTGGGTCGAAGCATGTGTTCACATCCATGGCGGGGGCGTATGGTGTGGTGAATAAGTGTGACGCCCGGGGGCAAGGAACATGATTGTGGCGCATGGGCGCGACAGAGTATGTAAGGTGCCAGGGGCACTGAAGTATGACAAGGAGCTGGGGGGAACGACTGTATCAGTGGAGTGGCGCAGGGAGCGGTGGAGTGATGGAGTGCGGCGCTCAGACACCGGCGACGGGGGTAGCGGAGTGACGTCCAGGCGACGGGGGTCGCGGAGTGACGTCCCGCACAATAGGGGTCGCGGAGTGACGTCAGGGGCGACGGGGTCGCGGAGTGACGTTCGAGGCAACGGGGGTCGCAAAGTGACATCCGGACAACAGGGATCGCGGAGTGACGTCCGCGCGACGGGGGTCGCGGAGTGACGTCCGGGTGACGGGGGTCTCGGAGTGACATCTGCGAGACGGGAGTCGCGGAGTGATGTCCGGGCGACGGGGGTTGTCGAGTTACGTCCTGGGCGACGGGGGTCGTGGAGTGAAGTCCACGTGATGGGGGGTTGGGGAGTGACGTCCCGCACGACGGGTTAAAGGAGTGACGTCCGAGTGACGGGGATCACGGAGTGAGGTCTGGGGCGACGGGGGTGGCAGGTGACGTCCGAGGCGACGGGGGTCGCGGAGTGACGTCCGGGGCGATGGGGGTCGCGGAGTGACGTCGGGGCGACGCGGGTTGCGGAGTGATCCGTGGTGACGCGGGTCGCGGAGTGATCTGTGGCGACGCGGGTCGTGGAGTGACGTCCAGACGACGAGGGTCGCGGAGTGACGTCCAGGGTGACGGGGTCGCGGAGTGACGTCCAGTAGTGCAGATACTAAGGAGATAAGCCAAAGGCCAACCATAAGAGGAGGCCGAGGCCGACCCCAAGGGGAAGGCCACGGCCCGCTTCCTTGGGCAAGCATCAAGGTGCGTCGACGGGCAACGGGCGATGTGCGATGGTCGGTGCGTGATGAGCAGTCGTGAAAGGATGAGTTTCTTGGTGATGAAGTCACATAGAAAAAGTGAGAAGTGCACGTGACTTTAGCGTGCATGTTTTGACCGGCTGGAAGCGTTAAATACTAACTATTGCTTGTGTGGACGTGGCGTGCAAAATGAGAACCCCCCCCCCCCCCCCCAGTGGGCCTTTGGGTGAGATCAAAATAGGTTGGGAACAATATGTTACAATAAAAACTTAATATGCCTTTGTTATTGATGTTCAAGAAAAAATGAATAAATATACAAGATATATCAGTAGCTAGACTTTTGTTTATAACTGCTTTCATTATTTTTTTTTTCTTGTAACTTTTAAGATTTTGTTTATTTATATTTACTTAGTACCATGTATATGAAACTATCAGTGAATGTCACTAAAAATAAATTAGTATATCATAGGTCAGTTCTGTTCAGTTTGTGATTGGTTTCAAATAAGTGAACTGTGAATCAAACCAAACCAAGGTCAGTTTAAAAAATATGAAATCCGGATCAGTAAGATCTTTGGATGGTTAAGAAAAATTGGTTCAGTTTGATCAGTATGAGCGGTTCGGATCAGTTCGACGATTTGAGGTTCACCCCTAACTTCTTGTCACTAAAAAGAATATTGTAATATGTAGTACCATTAGGTATGAAAGAGTATAATATATAGTCGCAGTAAACAATTAAATATCATCGTTGTTTTCAATTATAGACACCTCATTTTGGTACGTATTTTTTATTAATTAATTAATGAGCTTCATTATTTATTAAAATGGATTATTAAGTATGAATTTAGTGATATGCTTCATTATTTAATTTAGTCCAGTTTTATTTAATTAATTTGATCCAATTTAATTGTCCAGTCCAGTCCTTCTAGCTTAAGTGTCCACTCCTGTCTATTGCAAGTCAACTCTAATACAATCCATTGCATTAGTCCAATCCATATAGGTCAACTCTGGTCCATGGTCTAGATTAGATATAGCTACCGAAATTTGCGTCGAATAATGTCTAGAATTTCAAAGAAAATATTTTTAATAAATGGCGTGAACCAGCTGGTTATTGACTAATCGGCTAGTTTTTGACTTTAGTCAATATGTGATTTTGTCACTAATTCTGACTTATCTGCAGCCATGCAGATTGGAATTGCCAATTTTATCAGATTTCGCGAACTTAAGCACTATAAAAAGGGGATCTTGACCTCCATTTTAAGGGTCAGAACAATAAGTCAATTTCCTAAGTTTTTTCTCTTTAGAGCTTGCACGCCATTTTTCATGAGAAATGACGTCCAACCTCTCTCGAAAATCTTAGCCTTCCAAATCACTCTAGAAACGTCACTTTATTCTTTGCATCGTGGATCCAACAGCGAGCATTTTCTAGTCATCAAGGCAAGCTGCATCGCGAGGTAACCTTTATCAACTTTTGTAGGGTAGAAATCATATATATATTATCCCTTCCATGTAATCACATTTCATTTCCAAATAACAAAAAGAAGTATTTTTCATTTTTTTTGTCTAAGTCTAAGTCTAAACCTAAGCTTCGAATTATAGACTACTTCTCGCAGACCAATGTCGAATTACGGTGATTTGATTCTGATTAGTTCAATCAGAAACATAAGCCACTTGACCCAGTTGTCGAGTTCAAGCCAAAAATAAATAAAATCAATTTAGGGTGAGTCTTGTTATATTTTGATTACTACATGTTCTCTAGGCCAAAAAAATTACTAAGACCGAAAGGGTGTGACCGGTGCCTAACACCTTCCCGTTGCGTAAATTAATCCCCAAACCCCTCTCTTGGTTTTAATAGATCAGTCTTCCTTTTGGATATGAAGTCATTTTTTTATTTTTTTTTTCTTATTAAATAAGATGACGACTCCTAAAAAAATTTTTTTTTTTTCTGTGGAGGTGCACTTCTTTGGTGCACGTCCACATTTACTGAAACAGTTCAATGAGTTAGCTATAGCAACAATTGCACCCTTCGATATTATATGTAAAAAATTTTGATATCAAAATTTGCACTTCTTTGGTGCTAAGAAACGTCCATCTTAATGTAGACATATTAACAGAGTTCAACTGTTTGGTTGAGAAAATTGAAGTGAAAGTTGAGGTACACAGCCTTCCATGCTTTTCTTTGCTATTAATAACAACAGACTACTTAAACCGAAATTGGCGACAATTTGAAGTCTAAACAAAGGAGCGTTCAAGTTGAAAAATATTTATGAATGGGTTTTCCTTCTCGTTTAAATCTAGTGCAAACTACAAATTTGTCGCACGACACAAATAGGCACTTCCATCTTAGGACGACCTAATTGGTGATGCAATCCAAATCCCCTGCTGGTGGGTCATAAGTTAGTCGCGCAGAGAGCCTTTTCCAACAAATACTGAAAATCAACGTCAAAAAATAAATCTTTAGGTATTGCTCCAACAGGATCAAGGCAGTATGACATTAAAACTTTGGCATGTGGCGTACAACGTCGCAGCATTAAACATGTATCGTGCAACGGATTGTGATCTTTTGTCATATAGCACTTCTGGTGTGATAGAAAGACGTCATTAGATGAAAGTTAGCGAAAAAAATTATATACATGTTAGATCGAAGACATGACACTAGATATTGCACCAGAGTATCCTTATGGCGGTGCAACGTGCTAATGCGAGAGCAAAGGAGGCATTGAATTTTGCTTGTTATTGGCTATCTGTATATTTTAATAAAAGTGCAAATATCACAACGAAAAAGAAAAAGAAGAGAAGCTAATCAATCTGCTAGAAATTAGTCATATATCTGGCAAGAACCGTGATAAAGTAGTGTCAAACTGATTTTATTGAAATCTCTTTCATTGTTGGGCTTTTATTTTTTGTCATTGTAAGCCATGTGTGACAGAGTTTCATAATAAAAGATGCTTGATGTCAGTAGCCTCAAAGAGGTTTGAATAAGAAAGATGCTTAACAGGTGCACAGTGATGGTGTTCTTTCTGCATATAAAGCCACCCACTTTGAGCTGCTATTATATGCTCCACAAGGTGAATAAGATAATACTGGGGGATTAAGGTACCTAAGCCCGTCCAAATGAGCTGAGTTAAAATGGTGGATATACTTTCTTACGCCGAGATAACGAAAATTGATGCTCCCGAATAGATCATAGCTGCAAACAAATATGTGAAAAAGCTTTGAATCGAGTAGGCTCAAGTAAACTGAGCAGCATCTAGTCGTTAACATCTGCCCCAATCTTGACGAAATGAGCGAGAGAGTGTAGCCAAGCGGCGTACACGCACCGGTGGGCCTCAGACATCTGATAGCCCCGAACTAAAGAGCGCCACGGATGTGTGTGGAACATTGAGGGTGCGTCGTCTCAGTAAGGCGTACCTTGTAGATGGGCCATATTTTCTGCGTATATATTTTACTTGTAAACATGTGAGAAAATATAGAAAAGAAAGCTTATTAATATTTTTGTTGGGAAAGTTTTGAGGCTCATAAGTTTTGTCTCTTAAGCCATGTCAAAGCATTTTGAGATGTTGCTATACATAAATCTAGGTAGTACAGACCCTGTTATTCTGACTTGCTTTTAGTGATCTGATCCGATGGCGCTTGCTAGGCCAATTTTGTAACCCTAAAGGCCCAACTATCTAAAGCTCACAATGGACCAAAGAAGGCCCTAAAAGGCCAGCTCTCTTCTCCTCTAAACCAAAAGAAAGTTTGTCAGCATCATAGATTGGGCATATGTTG
This sequence comes from Escallonia herrerae, assembly GCA_033070095.1. Classification (NCBI taxonomy): domain Eukaryota; kingdom Viridiplantae; phylum Streptophyta; class Magnoliopsida; order Escalloniales; family Escalloniaceae; genus Escallonia; species Escallonia herrerae. The sequence goes on from JAVXUP010000693.1 coordinate 288,622, forward strand.
ATGATGTAGGCCCAATTTGGATCAAGTGGGCTTGCACTAATCTCGACTGTTACGGACCCATAACCCAAAATCAGCAAGACTATAGGTTTCCAAATTCACAAGAAAAGTTCGTGCTGCAAGCAAGTGTTTGAGGGGGAAATGAAGAGGGTATTGAATTCCTTTCGCATTTTCACCATATTCAAGTAAGTAGTTTGAAAATAATGGTTTGCAATAATTGGTGTTTGGTGGCATCAATTGAGAATTTAGTGAAATATTCTTACAAGATCGAGAGCGAACCCTAAAGATCGGACGAACACCGTGATCTTGTTGGGGTTTTTGCCATATTGTCGTTGCTTGGGAGAGAATCTTCGGGATCTCTTGATGAGAGACAAGCAACTCTCATGTCAAGAGATACGATCACAAAACCGCGCAACAATTTTACAAGCAGTCATGACGAGAGATCACCTTCATCTCCATGATGACAAAACCAACATATATCATGAAGAAAGGGAAATAATATCAAATGAAAAGAATTAGCACCCACGTCTACTCTAGTAGAAGATAGACGAAGAGAAAAAGAAACATTGCGGATAGGATTTTGGTAGATTAGTCTCTAAACTCACTATTAAATGTTTCTCTAAGGAAGTGTTCTATTCAAGAACTTCTCAGTTCCTTGTGTCCACATTGATATTTTTGGGTACGAATTTGATTGTTCATCAAATGCAAGGCCTGAGTTTGGTATAAAGAAATTGTCCATAAAATTGTTGCTTGCGGAAATGCTTGAAACTCCATTCACAAGGGTCCATCTGAATAAAAGGGGAAAAAGAGAAAAAAGAGGAAAAGTGATATTAGAAAAAAGCAAAGTGAAAGAAAGGAAAGTGAAGAAAACTGCTAATTTACATGGGAACCATGATCTTCTCATTACGAGCAAAATGTCTATATATACAAGAGTAAGGCTAATTAAGCTCCTAAGGATAAGGCTACGAATCTGGTAATCAAGCTCCTAAGAATAAGGTAATCAATCACACAATCTCAGCCATATAGCCATATATACAAAGGATTACATATCAATATTTACATCCAATACCCTCCCTCAAGTTAGAGCATGAAGATTACGAATGCCCAACTTGTGAGTAAATGGTCAAACTGTGATTCGCCCAACGCTTTGGTGAATATATCAGCGAGTTGAGCATGAGAAGGAACAAACTGAGGATGAATGTTGTCCTTAATTATTTCGTCACGAACAAAATGACAGTCCACCTCAATATGTTTTGTTCATCCGTGAATAACTGGATTCTTGGCGATATGCAACGCCGCTTGGCTATCACAAGAAAGATGCATTGCAAAATTATGTGAACCACCAAGACTCCTCAGAATACATTTCAACCAAAGAAATTCACCCATAGTAATTGCCATGGATCTATACTCTGCTTCTGCGGATGACCGAGACAATGTATGTTGTTTCTTAGTCTTCCATGATATGGGTGAAGTGGCCAAGAAAATAATCCATCCCGTGAGTGATCGTTTGGTCAAAGGATACCCTACCCAATCCGCATCACACCAACCATGTAATCGTAGATTCCATTCATTACTCAACAAAATACCTTGACCTGGATTTCCTTTCAAATAACGCACCAAGCGAAGAACAGCCTTCCAGTGTTCCTCTCTCGGTTGTTGCATGAATTGAGAGAGGACATGAACACATTAGGATAATTCGGGCCTCGTAAAGCATAGATAAATCAGACGTCCCACCAACCTACGATAGCGTTCCGGGCCGTCAGTCAAGCGTCCAGTAGCCAGGACCAACCGATGATTTTGCTCTTGAGGGACACTTGTTGGTTTGGCGCCTAACAAGCCAACCTCAAAAATAAGGTTGAGAGCATATTTCCTCTAGCATAAGAAAATTCCTTCAGGACCTCTCGCAACTTCAACTCCTAAAAAATATTTCAATGCTCCCAAATCTTTTATATGGAAACATTCATTGAGATAGGTCTGGAACCATTGGATAGCTGCATGATTATTTCCAGAGATGATTAAATCATCTACATAGACGAGGACATTTACTTGAACACCACCTCTTTGCAATGTGAAAAGTGAATAATCAGAATATGATTGTTGAAAACCATATTCTTTCAAGGCAGCTGACAACTTTGCAAACCAACATCGTGGTGCTTGCTTTAGTCCATAGAGAGATTTTCATAGTCGATATACCTTTCCTAGAATTGTGACTCGAAAATCAGGAGGGAGTTTCACGTATACCTCTTCTTGGAGATCCCCATGCAAGAAGGCATTATGAACGTCCATCTGATGTAAATCCCACTTCTTGGCGGCTGCAACGGCCAAAAATGCCAGTACGATGACCATCTTTGCAACCGGAGAAAAAGTGTTAGTATAGTTGATCCCTTCAATTTGATGATTGCCAAAAATCACTAGACATGCCTTGTTGCGTTCCCAGGTTTCATTATTCTCCAATGCCTATATTTCACGCTGCATTGCCTCCCGCCATCGTTCATCTTTCATTGCTTTAGAGAAAGTTGTTGGCTCATGGTCAGCATTGATTGCTGCAAGAAAAGTTCTATGTCGCAAAGAAAATTTGTCACAATTCACCTAGTGTGCTATAGGGTAGGGCGTACCTGAGAGATGCTGTGGCCTGGGTGAATGAACAAGTGGACTTAATTTCCGTATCGTATTAGTAACATAATCATGCAACTGAACCGAGGCTTGTTTTCGACGATGCCCACGGTCGAACTGCTCTTCCATATCCCCTTCATCATGAGGTTGAACTTCCTAGGCAATGGGGTTAGCAACATTCTGCTCAGTACTACTGACAGGTTGCTCCGGAACATTCTACGCATCTTAACTACCCCACTCCTGATGCTCATGACCTCCATGGGCATCCCCAGTGCCCCCTGTCAACCAAGTCTCCATCAATCCGAAATTCCTCATCAACAACATAGTTAAGAAATGAATGTCCTACAATATCATTGGTGGTGCCATTCTCTAAAAATGCATAAGGAAATTAGGTCTCATAGAAATCAGCATCACGGGACACAATAAATTCTCTAGCTCCAAATCATACAATCTTCATCCCTTCTTCCCATAGGGGTATCCTGCAAAAATGCACCGACGACTTCTACTGGCAAACTTATGCCACGCCTTTCCTTGTATATGTGCAATGCAAAGGGACCCTAACACTCATAGATGCTCATACTCTGGTGCTTGACCATATATAATTTGATATGGAGTTTTTCCATTTAAAATTGATGACGGAGTTCGATTAATCAGGTACACTGCCTTCAAAACACGCTCTCCCCAAAAACTAATTGGAAGATGACCTTGAAAACGGAAGGCACGAGCAACATTCAAAATATGACGGTGTTATCTTTCAACTCTGCCATTCTGCTGAGGTGTTCCTGTGCATGAGGTTTGAAAAACAATTCCATGTTCTAGGAAATAATTTTTCATACAAGTGAATTATGTCTCATTGTCACTCCTTACAATTTAACCTCCTTATTGAATTGTCTAGCAATCATGGCAAAGAAATTTTTCAAGGTTTGAGATACCTCTATCTTATCAATAAGTAAAAATATCCAGACACCGCGAGAATAATCATCAAAAATTGTCAAAAAATATGAAGCTCCATGAGAGGAGGGTGTTCTATAAGGACCCCACAAATCGCAATGAATTAACTCAAATATATCTAAAGCTCTATGATCACTTAAAGGAAATGTGTCTCTAGTTTGTTTTGCTCGTTGACATACGTCACAACTTTTATTCAAAATACCGTTACTCTTCTTAAGATCGACGACATGAACTAACTTGGTCACTTATGGAGAAGGATGCCCCAAACTCTTGTGCCAAAGATCAAGGGAGCATGCAACGTTCACTTTCATTACCTTTATGCTCGGTATGGCCCGGAAATAATAAAGTCTATCTCGTCATTCACCTACACCAATCAGCATCCTCGAAGTGCGGCCTTATATAACACACAAACTGTTAGTGAATTGTACAAAACAATCTGAATGATCGATCAATTGCGACACAGAAATTAGGTTGCAAGTTAAGCCGGGCACTTAAAGCACATCTCTAAGAATCAAATTTCCGCTAAGGATGATTGAACCCTCTTTAATAGATACTCCATTATTTCCATCTGGCAAAGCGACAGGACAACTTGAAATTTCCCGCACATCACATAAGTTCTTTGCATTGCCCGTCATGCGATTTGACGCCCCTGTGTCGATGATCCAAAGATTGTGCTTACCAATCATCTTCTCACTCGCATTTGGTTTTTGACTCTTCAGAATCGCAAGAAGAGTCTTCCAATGCTCCGTACTTAGTCCAGGTGTCCCCGAGCTTTGTATCCACTGTGTTGGCTGTTGAAAAGGAAGCTCCTTCTCCTGCTGTCTGAATAGCATTTGCACGTGATGTTCCACCTCGTCCACAACTTCCACTATGTCCCATTTTTTGCTGTTGTTGTCCTCTACCACGGCCACCTGCTTTCCCATCACCACAAGGACGATCGCCCCACCATTCAGGGTAGCCAACGATTCATGTCCAAAGCGTTTGCAGTTGGAGCACACCACGTTCTTGTCCTTCCATTCACCTCTACCTTGGTAGGCTGCCGTGCTTTGGGCTACAAAGGCCATAACTTCACCTCGCTCTTCTTTTTCGCGAGCAATTGTTTTCACTCTTTCTTCTTGTATCAGACTCGAATAGACTCTGTTAAGATTTGGCAGTGGATCCTGAGCAAGGAGATTGGATCGCACCGTGCCGTAAATAGTTTCATCCAAACCCATGAGGAATTGATGCACTTTCTCCTCTTTCCGTTTCTTCTCCAAGACAGACCCGTGATCACAAAGTGCACTTCCCGCACTTGCATGTCGGCATTTGTTTGAAATCTGCAAGTTCATCCCATAGCATCTTCAGTTTGCCATAATAATTAACAATGGTCAAACCCTTCTGTTTGCAATTAGCAAGTTCCGTCTTCAGTTGTTGAATTCTCGGTCCATTTACGACCGAAAATTGCTCCTTAATATCTGTCCATAAGTCATGGGCTACCTCCACATGAGATGTAGTCTATCGAAGGGTAGGTTCAATGGTGTTCTAATCCAAGAAACCAACAAAGAATTGATGGTCCACCAATCTTCAAGATCTGACGAGTTTTCATCTAGTCTTTTGATTGTTCCGTCGATGAAGCCGAACTTCTTCCTTGCTCTCATAGCTGTTCGGATCAAGCGAGCCCACTCATCGTAGTTTTCGCCTTTCAATTGCACTTGTGTTATGATAATTCCAGGATTATCATTTGTTGTCAAGTCATAAGGCTAAATTGTCTTCCTCTAGGTTGCCTCGTTACCATCATCTCCAGCTATGGTTTCAGTACTTTAGAATTTTGTGGAAGAAGACTGTGGCTCTGATACTATGCTAATTTACATGGGAATTATGATCTTCTCATTACCAGCAAAATGCCTATATATACAAAAGTAAGGCTAATCAAGCTCCTAATAATAAGGCTACGAATCTGGTAATCAAGCTCCTAAGAATAAGGTAATTAATCACACGATCTCAGCCATATAGCCATATATACAAACGATTACATATCTATATTTACATCCAATAAAAACAAACCTTTTAGGATAGTTTAAATAAATAATTTCAAAGTAATTTATGAACAAATCGTATAGATCCACTTTTTTTAGTTTTTTTTTTTTGGGAAGAAAAGAATGGGTTAGTCATGGGAAAGTTTTATTGGATGCGAAACGGAGCTTAGGGTGTTTATTCTTTAATTTAGCTTTCTTTTGAGCTTTTTGGACATTATGAATTTTTAGAGTTTTTATCCCAAGACGTGATTTGACCGGCATCTGTTTCCACCACACTATGGCTAGTATTTGTATATTGCCCCCCAAATTTAATTTTATAAGATTTCCATTTGGAAATAGGTTTGTAAAATGGTTTATTCCTTAAAGTGGTCCAAAAATTACAAAATGTGATGCTATAAAAAAAATGCATGCCCTCTCTTAGTGTGACCGGTGGCACATGGGAGACGCGATATGGTTGTGGCTACTTCTACTCAGATGAGATATCAGTTTTGGTGAGCCTCCTATCCCTTAATCTGAAGAGGACCTTTTTCATCCAGAATTCTCCTCTCGAGATAATGATCATGTGATTTTGTCTTCCAGTAGAAGAAGATTTCCTGGCAGAATCCCCTCCGTCGTGGCATCGTTGTCTTCTTCATGCTGTGCAGATTCGCTCGCGAGCTCCCTCCGATCCCTTTCTATTTGTTCACAACAAAATGGATGAAATTGGCATTGCAAAGGAAACTAGGAAAGCGTTTCCTGCTAGACTTAAAAAGATTTTCATTTTTTGAATGTCATTTATCAGTAGATGGAATTCGTGGTGCTCTGGGAACCCCACCAATGTATGTGGAACATACAACTTATCAAACAAGTGGAGTAATTCTTCGACGGAAAACCGAGGCCTATTTGACATGCCAAACACACCCCAAGAGAGCTGACTTTTATCATGCAATTTTTGGTCAGAGCAGTGCGGCGGGGGAAATCGGTTGTTTGCGATGGATGTGGCGGAGGTTGGGAATTCAATTTCAAGGGTAATTTTTTCATCATTAAAAGGAATTAAAATCCTTGCACCCTGCGACTTTTCCTCCATTTTTATTAACTTTTACCTTTACGTTGTTTTGTTTTTATCGTATCGAGCAGTTGGTTTAGTTGAATACTTTTTGTAAGGACTTGTTTGGTAGAATGGATGAGCGAAGAACAAAAAAGTATCGTACATTTAATCCTACCTGCACTCAGGGAATTTTACTGCATTACAATTTGAATGCAAACAATGTAGACGTTAAACGGGACTACTACTATTTTTACAAGCTCCACTTTTTCCTTCACCCTTTTGTCCTTTCATTGGTCCATCTACCGAACAAGCTCTAAACTGAGGTTCTGCCCGTAACAAATGCTTAAGAAAAATGGCTGGACAAGTTAGAATTGTTTAGCACTTTTATGTCTCCCGAAGATGCATAAGAATTGAGTTTCCTTGTCAAACTCAGGGTAACACATGTCAGTTTTTTAGATGACTTTGAGTCTTGGATGGAATAGGCACTTGCGTTTATAATTTCATTCGACATAAAGATGTAAATCCCATTGATTCCTAGTAAACTCGATTTGATTTAAAAAAATGTCCCATTGATATTGATATTCGAGCTTCATTTCTAAGTACAGCATTCCACTTTCGTAACTAAAGATTTAAAAAAATGTCCCTATAAGGTATGATAAGGTGCTACAAAAGATCATTTCAGATGAAATTGAAACTTTGGAGTTAAAAATGATTCGCGAATATATTCGCACCTCACTTTCAACCATCAAAAGGATAATTAGTGACAAACTTTGTTCTCCTAAAAAAAAAATATCGCAATAGGTAGTCACAAGCCATGACTGCGCACAAGAAAAACGTAATTGTCGGTTCATGAATCATCTTTGAGTAAGTTGATTCACCTCGGTAGTGCAGGTTACAATCATTGTGTACTTTACACTAGGTTTTCATAAACATCATGAAGGTATCTGTCTTAATTCTCCCAAAAAGTTTCCATTTTCAGCGTTGATCACATGGAAAAATAGGTCCTTTGTGGCATATTTCATCATTCCACCTAGGAATTTATGCTCTTAGCAGCATTCCTTTCTCCGATTTGATTCATCCAACATATGATTTTGTTTTCTAAACTTAAAACTCATGAAGATTAAGGGTATGTTTGACAATGCAATTAAGCACTTAAAATTTAAAGTTTTTAATGAATTTTAATTAAGTGCATTTGATAATGTTAAACCTTGTATCACTTAAAAAATTAATTCTTACAAAAAATAGACTAAAATTTTAAGTCAGGGTGAGCTTACTTAATACTGATCACTTAATTTGAAGTGAGATTGTTAAAAGTTATTTAATATATTTTTACATAAAAATAATAATTACCACCATGATGCCGCCTCAATTAATTTGTTGGTAACACCGCCTCCACCAAAATACAACTACCACCACAACAATTATTTCCTTTTGCTACCACCACCACAGTTACCACGACCTAGCCACTATTACCACCGTCACCGACACTACCACAAGGACACCGCGACCTCCACCATATATACCGTCGATGTTGTCACCATATCTATTTATGCCAAAATCATTTAACGATCCACCACACTACGTACAATCACTGCCATGACCGTCATGTCGCCGCCTATCGCTATCATCATAATTATCAATACCGCATCTTCACGTACCAATACCATGTCTTCACGTACCATTACCACGTCTTCAAGCACTATTACTCACCATTAATACCTTTTTACTGCCGCCACCATTACCGCTACTACTATTCCATCGTCACTACTACTACCACCACCAACAACACGATTCTAGCTCCACAAAAAAGTTATAAAGTAACAAATGTATAATTTTAGTAAAATGGATAAATTTGTAAATAAAAAATTTTCAGACATCTGCTTTTGGTTTACCAAACATGTTAACTTATTTTTCTGTAAAACTTCAGCCGCTTAAAGTTTTCAATTTTACGAATTCAGTACTTAACTTTTTTAGCATTTAAATTTCAATTTTATCAAACAACCCCTAAATTTGAATCGTTGAGCAACAACTACCAAAATACTAAAGCTCATATTTTTATATCTAATAATACTAGCAAAATTAGCAGTAACAGTAACAATTATAATAACAGAAAATGAATATGGGTTTTCTATCACTTTTAGGCGTTAAAAATGAATTTTAATAATAATTGTAGCCTTTTAGCAATGAATTAAGAAGTGAAATAGCATATAAACCCATAAAAAATATTTTCTTTCAAAGTATTGTATTGATGATTCGTCTAGTTGAGATTTGTATTAATAAAGGCCATGAAGAAAGGAATAAAAATATATAAAAAAAAGGTAAGAAGTCAAAGGTTGGTGGCACCTGACTCACTATGGTTTGAGTTTTGACAAATAAATTCATGTTGTTTTAGATTAAGCTAGTAGGACTTCAAATTTTAAGCGATTGAACTCAAATTCCGTCTGTCGCCTAAATCATTTGAACGATTGTCTGTCGATGACACTCACGCACGCTTTACAAGGGGCAAATCTGTCCAAACGTAAGTTTCAAAAATGTTTTTCCCCACCCATTACCCATCTTTCCGCCATCTATCCTTTTCGGAAAGTTCTGGAACTACTGATCATTTTCCATTTTAGGACACCAAACTTTCCCAGAATTCCATACTTATCCTCGCATCACTTTTAGTAATTCTCTGGTTTCTAGTTCTCATCAAACCGTCTTCATTTAACCGCCACCGCCTTCCTTCACAAACCGCCATCGCCTCTTGACCGCCATCGATGCGATTTCATTTATAACTACATGATAGAAAACAGATTGGGTGATGTTTATGGTGGTTCGAAGCGGCTAGACGAGGGGGGGTTAATGGACTACGCCTGCGTCAGGTGGTCGACTAGGCGGCGACTAGGCATGAAGGTGTTTATGGGAGTTGGCGAGCCGTTCGGAAATCCGGTGACTTGCTACGCGAAGGTTTTGAGGTGAAGTTTGTGATGGGTTCTTCTTTATTTCTTTGTGATACTCATACATAAGAAAGAGAGAAGTAGAAGGCGGTGACAAAATTGACAGAGAACGATTGACATCCGTCGTTTCTGGTGATACTGGACCATGACTTCACTGGAGATCCTACAACAATAAACAGATGAATCTATAGTCAAAACCCAGTTGAAATACGAGTTACAGGCCACCTGAGAAAGCGGAGGGACGGAAGGAGAAAGAGGGGAGGGGCGTGAGGGGGATTTGGAAGGAAACAACCAAACGAGAGACCCACCCACTGCAGGAAACAAATGAAAACACATGGAAGAGAATCCAAGGGTATTTTAGTAAACTTAAACAATTTTGACCAACGTTCTTGAAATTTGTGCAAGACAAATGGGAACAATTAAATTGGAACGGAGGGAGTACTGTATATTTGACTCTTTGTCGGACTAAAAATAATTAAATAATTTCTTCTCGCAAATGGCCTCCGAAGGAAAAAAAAAAAAATCCTACGTTGGACAATAAATTTATAATTGAAGCCTCTAATTATACGAAAGCAAAAATTTGGGTCCGGGCACTAAATTGTACAACGGAAAAGTGTTAGGCACACTACTTATCCTATTGGTCTCTATTGTGTGTTTGGATGATTTTTAATTTTCACCTTAGCAAATGATAAACGTGCAATAAAAGAAAACTTCTTCACAAATTCTATCAGGAGTCGAGTGGCCTACATAATCGATCGGACTAACCGGGATAAATCACGTAATTCTAACCAACTCTACGGGAGGCAACCTAAATTTTGGTCATATTTGCGAGGGAGCAAATGAATTTAACTTCTTTTAGTTGATTATTTTTAGGATTCTTTCTCACTAACACTTAGTGCTACCGAAATTCTACTCCAATTAGAACTCTTGTTCTAACTCCATTTTTTGTCCTTTCTTATACTCTTAGCCTGAAATTCAATAGCGGGGATGGGAAATGAATCTAAACCCTCTAAACGAACATGTAAAATCTAAAAGACAAAAAGTAAGAAGAGAAAGACGGAGAGCCTCTTGACTTGAACTTGCTTTGAATATTTGGCTAAAGGCTAGAAATGCTCCACAATGCACTGAAAATGTTCAGAAGTACTCTCTCTCTCTCTCTCTCTCGTGCGCGCGCTCGTGCACATATACATAAGATTTCTCCCTCTATAATTTTTCTCCCCCCTTTTTTTTTTCTTTGGAACAGCCAAACGACATTTTTTTAGAGGTCTGGAGCAGTAAACGTGGTGAATAAGACCATTTGATCATGCTGAAAGGTTCAAATAAGTTACGCCAGTTTATTTATGGTCAAAAACTTACAGGCCGGTCTTTTCGATGACCTACCCTCCCTTGACTGATGCAATTTTAAACCAATTCTAAAGTGAGGAGAGTACTAATTTTGATCAAACACATGTGATAAGTCAGATTTTAGGATTGGCTAACAAACTTCATCCAAACCAAGCACTAAATCTCCTATCTAACCTGGGTTACACCCAAACTGACTGAACCATCTAACTAGATTGGACCACTTAAATTGGGCTAACTACACGGGACTGCTAACTGGATTGGACCACCTAAACTGTTGACAAGGTCAGGCTTAACTAAGTAAATTAAGTCTATTAATACTGCTGCCTAGACCAACAATAATAACAATAACCTAAATATATTTAAGCCCAATGACTCATGAGTATCTATATCTATACTACTTATAAAAGTGTGGATGTGTGTAAATCATTTTTGGACAAAAATACCCTTCATATATTTTTGAATCGCTCAATTGTCATTTTAAGTATAATTAACATGCCTAAAATCTAGGTTCTTTTAACAAGTCCACCTTTTTCACTTTAATATAAAAGTTACAAATAATAGATAAATATCTCTTCTACTTCTTATGACACTTTCATTTAATATATAAAATTATTATAATGTCATTTACAACTTCATGCTTGGTACATAATTATATTAATGTCATTTACAACATGATACTTGGTGTAGAATAGGATGTAAAACACATGATCATAGCATCTTGTATACTAATTTCAACAATTTCTATTTTTTAAATGATTATTAAATTTTTGAACAAGAATACCCTTCATATATTTTTGAATCACTCAATTGCCATTTTAAGTATAATTAACATGCCTAAAATCTAGGTTCTTTTTACAAGTCCACCTTTTTCACTTTAATAAAAGTTACAAATAATAGATAAATATCTCTTCTACTTCTTATGACACTTTCATTTAATATATGAAATTATTATAATGTCATTTACAACTTCATGCTTGGTATATAATTATATTAATGTCATTTACAACATGATACTTGGTGTAGAATGGGATGTAAAACACATGATCATAGCATCTTATATACTAATTTCAACAATTTCGTTTTTTTAAAATGATTATTAAATTTTTGGACAAGAATACCCTTCATATATTTTTGAATCACTCAATTGCCATTTTAAGTATAATTAACATGCCTAAAATCTAGGTTCTTTTAACAAGTCCACCTTTTTCACTTTAATAAAAGTTACAAATAATAGATAAATATCTCTTCTACTTCTTATGACACTTTCATTTAACATATGAATTTACTTTAATGTCATTTACAAATTGATGCTTGGTATATATTTATATTAATGTCATTTACAACATGATAATTGGTGTAGAATAGGATGTAAAACACATGATCATAGTATCTTATATACTAATTTCAACAATTTCTTTTTTTAATGACTATTAGTTAATAATGGTTTTTGCTTATTATAGATGAATTCCACTCTCATTTTCTCTTAACAGATGATTGGTTATGTCTTTTATGTTGGCAATGAAAATTTGGTAATGCACTTCAATGTAAAAGAAAAGGCAAAAAATTGGACATGCTTAAACTTTTATGCTCTCTTGTGCTTTGATGTAAGAACTAATGTCGTGTGTGTGTGCGCCCGTGCGTGTGCGCGTGTGTATAGTGGATATGTATAATTTATTTTTAGATACAAAATGCCCTTATTACATCAATGCTTTTCAAATGTTACCACCTCGGTAATTGCTGGCTTATCTCAAACCGCTTTCACGTTCCCTTTTCATGTAAACGACTATACACCTTCATACATCTCTCATAATTTAATTATTATAACTTCTTTGTCTCCTCTATGTCAAGTGGCAAAATGATTATATATCCAAAGTTTGTTTAGAGGTAACTTAGTTATATATTTTTAAGCTTAGTTGCTTAATATAACAAAGGCTAATATCCTTTTTTAGTTTGTAAGTTCGAAATGAGTGTTGATTTAAGAGTTTATCTAGCTTCCAACTATATAAAGGTAAGCTCCCTAAGCTCTCTTAATATTTACAAACTTTGACTTTTTTAGAACGAGGCATGATAATTATAGGGTCTATATTAGGTGTCAGCTTTTATCATACATATCACATTATTATCAGCACCAAGATTCTATTTTCTTTGCCGAAAAAAAAAATTGTTCTATAGATAAAATGGTGGGAGTCAAGCCTTTACTTTTCAGGATGGAACATTTTATTGGATGTTAAATGACTAATATGCAATATGATTGACAGAGATTGTGTCTAAGTCGTTAATAACTTTAAAAATATTTGATGTACTAGATATGGAGAGCTATCGAATATGGAGTGAGACACCCAACTCTCCAAAACAAATTTGTTAAGATATGTATTACAAAATTCTGAATATGTAAACGTTATTGACTGCCTTAGAGGCTTAATCAAAGAGAAAAGTGAATGAAATTCATTGCTAAGAGTTAAAAAATAGATTAGATAAGAGAAAATTCTTTGTGAATCACAGAAACAAAGAAGCCTATTCGTAGCCATGCAAAAATAGCCTACAAAGTTATGATTTCAATCATTTGCTGTTGAGAAATTACCACACAATATTTTTTTATTTAAAAATATTAAAGTTACATGTCAATGACTCATTAATAATGAAATAAGAACTGCAGCGTGCTTGAGGCCCTAGCCAGATACTTCCTTTTATTTATAAAACTGAACATGTTTTCTCAAATTTGTATGGCATCGTTATGACTTCTAGCTGTTTTCTGAAATTTGTATGGCATCGTTATGACTTCTAGCTGTTTTCTAAAAGTAAAGCACATTGCTGTTTCACAAATCTGATACAGTAACTATCCTCCATACTATCTTTTGATTCTATTTTTACTCCAAAGTTCTATCACGCATCCACTTGAATTTCTTTTTATATCATATTCTTCGAATTTAATGAGAATAATAGTCAATATTCAAATCAGAGGCTGCTTGAAAATTATCGAGATAAAACACACTCAACTATGAAGAACCATACTTGTATAAATAATATGAGCTGCAGTCAGTCCATGTTAGTAAAGTACTTATTTAAGTACACTCACAAGACATACAGAAAAATAAACCAAAGTTCTTGAAGTAAGGGTTCGTTTGACAAATTTTTTTTTTTTGGTTTTCAATTTTTAAAGAGCAGTTTTTTAAAGAGCAACTTAATTTTATTTTATTTATAAAAACAAGTGGGTGTTTGATAACCCCTTTTTTTTTGAGTTTTTTTTTTTGGTGTTTGGTAACCCTTTTTATTTTGATTTTTTTTTTGTGGTTTGTGGTGGCGGTGGTGGGGCGTAGCGGTGGTCGACGGTGGTGGTGGTGGTGGCCGACGGCCGAAGGTGGCTGCCGGCAGTCACCGGCAGTGGTGGCCGGCGGCCGGAGGTGGCCGGCGGTGGTCGCCGGTAGCCGGAGGTGGCTGCCGTCAGTCTCTGGCGGTGGTCGCCGGCGGCCGGAGGTGGCTGCCGGCAGTCGCCGGCGGCTGGCAGTCTCCGGCGGTGGTCGCCTGAGGTGGCTGCCGGTGGTGGGAGGGTGGTGGTGGTCTAAAAAAAAACCAAAAGTGAAAAAAAAAAACCAGTTTTTGGAGTTTTTTTTTTTACTCTTCAGTTTAAAAACTGGTTTTTTAAATTGAAAAAAAAATGGTTACCAAACGCTCCTTTTTTTTCAATTTTTAAAACTGAAAAAAAAGAGGCAAAAAAAGAGTGTCAAACCTACCCTAAATGTAGTGAAGAAAATTTTGGCATATTACAACCTAAGTAGAAAAGTTAACAAGACTAAATAGTATATAAACATCCATGTTAACTAAAAATTGACATCAAGAGGGTTTAAAGTATGTACCATTTAGCTTAAGTTAGTGTTCGAGAAATACAACTATCACAATCTTTAAAAAGAAGAAACACTTTTAGTATTAACTAGACGTCCAACACTCTAGCTACATTGATACAACAAGAATGTATATATTTATCTCTAATATTGGTGCAATATTGTTTTCCGATTGACCTGTAGAACATACGAGGGGTTATTGAAATAGTTTGGCCCTGAAAAGACTATAACCCTTGATATCAGCAAGCTGTTATTTCGTGGCTTGATAAATGTTGACATTAAGTTATTTTTTGGTCTTACATGTAATATACGTGGTTGAAGTATGCTTGTTCCATGTTTATGAATGCCTTCTATGAAAAAAATATTTTGACTTGCATTCATATTCTCATATCTCAGTTGCTTAGCAACCAATATGTTGAATTGAGTATTTACTTTCTCTTAAATTTTTACTTCATTTTTGTTATGGTGCATATTGATTTTTCTAACTATGAACCCTTTGAATATTAATGTTCACGTGCATCGCACGTGTACTCAACTAGTATTTATAAAATAAACCTAAAAAAGTGGGATATCTACGTCAGGATAGTAATGCCAAATAATGATTGCTAAATATATTAAGTGGCTTTTAATGATTGATGCTGTAAAATACTAATAATAAGTATCCTCCCTAAAGACGTCAGTACCAATATTAGGAATAACTATATAGTGAGGTTGTAGGTGAAATTTAGGATTTGGACAAAAGCGCAACAATTTTATATTGGGTCCATCAATATTTTTTTTCCCTTTTGGGAATTGGATTTAATCGGGAGATTCGGTCCCCTTTTTTATTACGAGACTATAAAAACTAAGACCGTCGAACTCTTTATCAATCCTATTGACTTATTCGATCAATTCTAATTTATCGGTTACATGTAACTCTGTATCCCCTCTCCACATTTGATACTAAAGTCGACTTTTGTAACCAACTTAACCACTAGAACCGATGATATTCGGTTAGGTTTCTTGGTGTTCGTAAAATACTTTAAAGAGAGTATCTCTTAACTTTCATAAATGGAGGTAGTATGGTTAGTATTCAGTGGTGTCATAAGAACACACAAGTGGTCCCATATGTGCACACTCTCGTGGCAACATCTTGACGTAAGGGTAATTAAACCAGACAGTGATATCTAGTCATATGGCACTTTATTTAAGCTTTATACATATATAATGAAAGCAAAGTAGAGGAATTACAATCTTAAGTTCTCCTTATGAAGAACAAATCTTGCTTTAAAGTGGGTGCAAATAAGTCTACAGTGAACTTTATTGAGAACTATCACATCAGTGGCCTACAACTGAAATTATAAAACTATGTACTCAACTGAAGAAGGAACTTAATTACTAGGTCAATCATATAATACTATAATGAAGATTGTCAAATGTTCCATCTTTCATGCTGCACTAACAGGTTCAGTGTATGGAAGGAGAAGGATCAAACTCCACAAGAGGTATCCGTCAATATTTCTTGAGTGGAATAATTAGACTGGATATATTCATTATTAATCCTCACCAAATCTATTAAAGAAAAGTTGAGAACGTTGAATTGGAATGGCAGGCATCGTGGCTTTTTAATTTTGGAACATTTTTTTATCCGTTAAAGGTACATTAGCAACATAATCCTGGCTGTTATTAGCTAAACTTATCCAGGAAAGGCTAAAAAAGAAGCTAAATGATGCAAAAGTAAAGCAAAGCAATGAACATGACAGCAGCATCTTCCCAATTATCATAGCCATGGTAGAGGTTGAAGCAAAGGACTCATAATATATCATGGCTTCTATAGCCGAGTTGGTAAGTGATACTGGTAGGTTCTTATGCGAAGCTATGACCATTATATTGCCCGATACAGTCGTCCGTATCTTCTAAAAAATTGGAACTCGCTACTTTCAGATGCATGAATTTGAATGTCTCACATCATTCTAGAACTAATAATTGAGTAGAAGTACATTTACTCATGACTTCGAACCGATAAACTCTCAAATTAAGCGACACATTTTCTCTGCTGCTATGAGACTGGGAAACTTTAAAAGGGTCTACAGATTAGCTTAAATTTTACAAGGACTGATCGGCAATAGCTGCCATCTAATTTCTGGACTTCTAAATAGCAGTGGTGCCCAAGCTAACAAATATTGATGTTAAGCTTTGCCATAGATGTGGATGGGCTTGTGTCTCAAGTTATATAAGCTTGAAGTTGATGAAAATGACAGTGAAAACTGAGTGTATGGTATTTAATTATAGTGCACATGGAAAGATCCTCAGGACGTCAATTTTGAACTTTCATTTGCGTGCTGAACTACAAAATGCAAAGTCAATTGCTTGCCAGTTGAAGAATGTTATTTAAAATGGACATCTGCAGGCAAATAATATGAAAATTTGAATATTTAGTTATCGGGATTTGAAATAAAATTCTTATTTTTATACACTTTGATGCAATTTGTTCAAATAAAGCCAGTACTTTATATCTTTACCAAGTTTGACTCTAACTACAGTTACAACGAAGATATGTATCTTCTTTTAAAAAGTATGATGCTAAATGGTGCTAGGCATGCTTTGGCTTATGTCTTTAGTCGGAAAACTGAGCTTTAAACTTTTTCGTTGTCGCTAAAAATTTATCTCAGGTGCATCCGAAACTATTTTTCATAATACTTTTTCATACATACACACTGTATGTATCGATATGGATAGAGGCATATACATACACACACATATGTATATACATACATATATGTATATACATACATATACATATATGTATATACATACATATATATATATGTATATACATACATATATATATATGTATGTATTGTATGTATGTATTTGTTAAAAGAAGCGACATTATTGATACTTTTCGGATAAATATTTTAGCATGGTAGGCACTACAAAATTAGGTGTCTCTTTCATCCAACTTACCAATCGGTTTGCAACACGGCATATCTTGGAAATTTATGCGCTATTACATTTCTTGTACGCCTAATAGCTTGTAACTTGAAAGAATTGAATCAACTCCACATTAAACTTCTTCTTGAGTAGTCGATGATGCGAGCAAAGCTTGAAAGACTTTCTACTTCAGAATTAAGTTTTAGTGACAACTTTTTTGCTGTAGAAAAAGAAAGTGTGAGCTTAATAAGTTTATAACCAAGTTTTTGTCAAATATGGTTTTGGCCAACTCCACCCATCCCCTCCTTTTCCAACTTCTCCTCTTTGTGAAGGACCCTTTTATACCAAACTTGCAACTTTATTAAATCCCCATGTCATTATGGAAGGACTGGGGTACCTTAGATTGAGATGGTTGCTACAGTGGGATGGTCAATACAGACTCTTTCGGGAGTCTGACTGCTTCTTTAGCAACCTTTCACCAAAGCCTGCAGCAACAACTTTTTGTTTAGGCAGCTGAGCAGAGAGACACCATGATATGATATGGGTGTCCTTTTCTCTCCATTATTAGACGAAGAAACAATAGGAAAAGCTGCCGCGACATGGACTGTTACTGTGAGGACGATCGTTGAAATAATCACTGGCTACATCATTATCATACCAACATTCATTGGATTGGAAACTTCCATATATTCTAGTTAGTCAAATGCTCAAGCATTTTAGTCTAAACAAAAGAGGTACTCCCGTGATTGGGGACCCAATCCAACTCATAAATGGTGCAGGCCGGCCGCTTTGGAAGCCATTGGCCGGAAACGCGAAAACAACCTCCATGGGAGATGTTACGGCTTTGATCGAGTTGCAATTACAAGATTTGCCGTGTTTATAATGAGGTCGCTGTCTTTTTACTTTCGCTCTATTAATATACAGTATGTCGACCCATTCATACGACTTTTTAAATGAGACGATTGTTTGAAAGTAAAAAAGAGAATGACTGGTACAGAGTGCATTTTGCCTTGACTAGGGGGCAAGAGAGGAAATTACTCAAAAAATCTGATTCCAAAACTTGAAAAAACCGGCAAAAGCAATTCATATGAATAAAAAAGTTGTTTAAGTTTGGATTAGCTTTTGACGTCGTTTATCATTTCTAAGACGGGACAGGATGGGGGTTGGAATGGGCAAATCTTAATTGCAATATCCCTAATTCAAGGGCCATGTGAGAGAATGGCAAATAGTTTCACAACAAGTATACATGATGACAAGATGATGATCACATTGCATTAAAGGTAGAGGGAGTTGTTACAATTACAAGCACAAAAAATGTTGGGCGATGAAATAGTGGTGAGAAACCTACTTGTTTTCCAACTAAGGCAAGTTGAGTCAGCCTTTCTAAAACTAATTTGACATTTGACAAAACCCTAAAAGAAGGGGGTTCGTTTGACCAATACATTATTGGCCTGCAGTTTTCTCAAATAGCCCTAGCCTATTCTCACCCAATCTAGTCTTGTAGGCAGATTTCTTGTATTCACACCATGTGAATTCCTTGTACAAACTCTCTTCTCCTTCTTCCATTAGTGAGGATAAAGGTGCTATCTTTTCACTCAAAGGTGGCCCTCCAAAGTAGATCATTGACACCCTTGACTTCAAACTGTCATCAGCCAAAACTCTATGTCTCACACTCCTAAACCTCCCATTGGTCATTACCTGCAGCAAACCCACATTCCAAATCAGCATTGGGAATATAATACAAAAAAGCAATCAATGTAAAATGAATATTACAAAATTTTATATTTTAGATTTTACGATAAATGCATTGAGTGATTGTATAACGTGCACGGATCGGGTAAAAGTATTAAATATGTGCTGCCTATACCACAATTCTTTGGAGAAAAAATTCTAACGGCGACGTGAGAGGGACATGGAAACGAAAAGGGAAGTGAGAAAGAGAGAAAGAGAGAGCGACACATTTGCAAAGTTTATTTACGTATGAAGCAAAATTCAAAAGAGAATCAAAGCAAGGAATAAAAAGGGGATGGCTTCCAGCCGTTGGATGCGATGGTTGCATGCTGCCATATGCTTGTCCAACGGCTGTTATGAGCTGCAATCCTGATTCTAACTTTGCTGTATATGATCTAAAAGGCAAACTTCGAGTTAACTTTTCAAGAGAGACTGTTATTATAAGCCATCTTTTATACTACACGATGGAAATAAATTAAAAGGAGTAGTTAATGGAGTGGGGTGAATGGTTACCTGTAGGGAATCATCAACATTGATGAAAAAGGAGTACTGATCTGGTGGAACAGAGACCCATGTCCCATCTTTCAGAGAGATTTGCAGGCCAGATGTGTTGTTAGATCTTACAACAGAAATAACTTGTGGGTCTGTGTGCTCTCCAAAGCCAATCAAATTTCGTCCACTCAATGCTTGAAGCTCTGGACATGGTGGATAATGGTTTAGCCTAAAACAAGAATCACTTTTTTCGTCCTTTAGTAGCCTACTAAAAGTGTTCCTTGGCTTAATCTTCAACTCATCCGCAATCATTTCCAGAACTTCACATGCCAAATTTCTCACTGCTGATACGTAATTATTCACAAGAGACCTGTATAACATCGACAGAAAAGATTCATCTTGTGATGAAAAGTTGTAGGTAGTCGGAAATGACGCAGTATTCTACGGTGACTGGTAACATATATAGTTGTAACTGTATTCCCATTATTCCGAAAGTCCCTATCAACATTTTAGATACTTCCCCCACTTGCATGTTAGGCTCAAATAAAACTATTTAAACACTTAATGGGAAGTATTAAGCTTTATATAAGCATGGCGTCAAGCCATTTTCATGCAGGGAAGTCCCTAACGGCATCGTAATCGGAATAGCGTTTAATCTTTCAAGTTTGGAATGATTTGGTGTGGTTCATCTGCGAGCCATAAACAAAAAATGGCTTTCCTATCGTCAAAGACGGGAGAATGAAACAGTGAATAAGTATGGTTTGATAAAAGTAAAAAAATGGGGTCAGCGCTCAATAAATCAAGATGAGAACTAGTGATGACGTCTAGAGAAGTAACAGAAGTTGACGCAGAAGTGTACAACCATTGATTGACATAGTATTATCTGCATTAATTTTGTGACAACATCATTTTGCTACGATGTGTGTGTTTGTGTGTGTGTGTGTGTGTGAGAGAGAGAGAGAGAGAGAGAGAGAGAGATTCAATGGAACTCTTACCAGAAAACTTGTGGGTTTCTTGGGTAACCCGAGAGAGATGATTGTGAAATGAGGTCAGGGTTGGTACTGAAGAGAAGGTATTCAACCCAACCCACATCACCGTTTGGGCCAATTCGTTTGCTACCATAGCCAAAAGGGTTAGGAGGGCCAGCTTTGTCCTTCTCAGCCTGAGATAGCTTAAAGAAATTGACAGCCTCAGTTTCCAGTCTGCTCACCATCTCCATGGGAACACCATGGTTAACCACCTTGAAGAAACCAAACTCTTGACAGGCCTCAACTATGAGGGTCTTTGCACAAGGGTCGAATAGGTCTATTACTGGTATTCCAGTGAAATGGGTAGTGGTTTGTTTTTTGACTGTCTTGATGAAAGAGAAGCTGTCAACTGCTGGTTGAGACAAGACCACCATGGTTTTTTGCACAGAGAGAGAGAGAGAGAGAGAGAGAGAGAGGCTGCTTAGGGGTGGTGTTGATGGAGTATATATGGAGAAAAGGTAACGCTGAGAGAGGCTGCTTAGGGGTGGTGTTGATGGAGTATATATGGAGAAACGGTAACGCTGAGAAGAGGGATTCACAGGCGTTACGAACTATAAACAAGAGCCATCTGGCTTAGTACTGCTGCTTGGCAAATTTATGCGATCGAGGGAGACACCTCTTTGAAATTTTTGACGTATAAATAGCAAAACTTTTTCCTTTTTGCGGGTGCCTAATTGCACATATCACCTTAAACTTATGGAAGAGTAGCATAAAACCCCCCAACAAGCGTGTAAAGCAGGGACATCTAATAATATATGTACAGTGAAGCTGTAATTGGGAGAATGTTGTCATGTAAATGCCTACTTGATCTTTTTCTCTTTTTGCTATGAGATCTTAATTAATTTTCTGACTATTAAACCAAAATTTCATTATTTACCACTTTCCTTTTATGATATCAAATTCTGAATTTCGAAATTCCATCTCTGATAAGATACTGTTGATGTCACTTGATTAAAAATTTAATTTGCAGTCCCCAAAATATCTAATAATTAATTACATTGTTTTTCACTTTCCTATATGTTTTATCTTTTGGATTCCAAAGTTTTTAGTTCTAATGAGGTAATGTTGACCTCCAAGGCTATTAATCGCGAGTATTAATCTCAAAATTCTATTTTTAGTCCCCAAAAATTCTAATTATTTAATTGCATATTATATCATATCACCTTTATTATCTGTAATCCCTTCAAGATTCAAAGGTCAATTCCTTATTTTACTCCCTCCTAGAATAATTCTAATTTAATTTGTTTGATTATGTTTATCTAACGCTCTCTGACATCTTTTATCTCCTTTTATAACACCCTATCAGGATCTTCATTTTTAAAGAGCTTTGTTTTCATAAATTCGAAAACACCATAATTATTTCCTAAAATCTCAAATTCCAATCATGCCAATTCATTTCAAAAAAGGAAAAAAGGGAAGATGCCAATCAATAGGGGCTATATGTTTAGCATTTTTATTTTGTATTTTTATTTTCATAATTTTCGTATTCAGAATATGCTCTTATAATTTTATCATGTTCACCAAAAAATTTTAGTTACTTTTTTTGACATTGGGTTAAGTTTGGATGAAAAAAGTGAAAAACATCTCTGAGGTGTTTTTAGTTTTTGTCAGTATTTGAGTAATTTTATCCAAAACAAAAACAGAAAATGATAAAAGTATACAAAAAAATAAATAAATAAATAAATCTTTTTTATCATCATTACAAAAACACAGAAAATAAAAATGATAAAAGTACGGACCCTAAACATGTGCTCACACCATCCCATCCATTACCTTGCGCAATCTCTCCAGAACCCACCATATCTGGGTTGCAATTTTGGGAAGTTATGTTGTGCAGTTTATTCCTTTTGAAAGTTTTCCTACTCCATAATTGCTTCTGTTCATTTTGTTTAATTGTCCTTCGCTTTCCTCATTTTGTTCAATTATAGTTTCTTGATCCTGCATTTTTGTTTTGTCTTTGAGTTTCATTTTTTCTTTTTGTTGTTGTATTTTATTTTTGCTTTTGTTTTTGAAGATTCTTACCTTCTCTTTGTTGTTTTTTAGTTTTTATATCTGCATAAGTTCCTCAGTGCTCCAATATGGCTCCAATATCAGGTTCCTATAGTTTTTAACTCATGGAATGCAAGTTTCATGCTGCAAGTCCAGATTTTATTTTGAGCACTTGACTATTAGTTATTCCGTATAATATAGCATTCAAGAAAGTTTCTCACAGTTATAATGCTTTCTATTGTTTGCTCGAATTTTCAATGTCGGGTTGAACACGAATTCTAACTACTTCTGAGGAATGCGGTTTGCTTTGATATTCCCTTTTACCAACAAAATTTCTTGCTAGACTTTAGGAAGAAATATTTGTAACTAAATTGAAAGCTTAAGTGTTTGCTTGAACTAGCAAAACAATGTTTTCAATAATGATTGTTGTTATCCCATCCTGACTGTACACACTTGGACCTATACTATCCAATCTGGCGATCCCGGTCAGCTTGCTTTGGTAGGCCGGCCCTAGTGGTCTAACCCGGTGGGCCAAGTGCCTCGGTCAGCCGGCTGCGCCCTGGTCGACCAATTGCACCGGCCAGCCTGCCTACTTCGGCCGGCTGCCCTGGCCAACTACGAACATTTGGACTACCCCGCCGACTTCATGAAGCCTGTGACTCGTGCCTGAGCGTCAACTTCGCGACCCCAGTCACTTGTGCCCTTGCCCCGACTCCACAACATCTGTTATCGAGCCTGAGTGCTAACTCTGCGACACCCGTCGCTGTGCCCGTGCGCTGTTCACGGGTCACGTGCCCCGCTCAGAACGCCCGACTCTGTGACATTTGTCGCCGCACCCGTGCGCTGTTTCCATATCACGTGTCCCCCACACTTTATATACTCCGCTGCGCCCATGCGTCGCGCCACTGATACAATCATGCCTCCTAGCTCTCTATCATACTACCGTGCTCCCGGCATCGCATAGTGCACTGTGCCCATACACCGCGCCTCTAATACAGGCGCGCCCTAGGCATTTTATCAGATTACCATGCCCTTTGAATTGGTCCATCTCTTTACCACACCATGTGCACTTTGCCTTGGTAGTGGATCATGCTTTGACAAACTCTTCAGAGTGTGCAGCATCCAGCAGGGATAGGAGACTCCTTAGGGAAACTATCTCCACAAGGGAGCTACTACTCCGGCATGAAGACTCACCTTCCACCAGGTAGACGACTCCTCTGGGACACTATCACCGCCAGGTAGATGGCTCCTCTGGGATGCTACCTTGGTCCGTCAGGTAGGCGATTCCTCATGGACACTACTTTGGCGCGCTTCGAGTGCTCCGACACAAGTACTTACCCGCGGGATTGGCAACTCCTTCGAGACACTATCTTCGCTAGGGTGTCTGTGCGACTAACCTACATGTTCCGGCACTGGGGGCTTTCATTGGCACCCCTATGACCCCCAGGGTTTTTTTGAGATAGAAGCAGGTCTTTGGAGGTCATCGTGCCTAGTTGCCTGGCAGTTGGGTATTGGGTCTTCCCCACTGCTGCGAGGTCTTCGACGTTTCTCAATGCCCTATAGGACTCTGCAAAGGCCTTGGACTGGTGGCAAGATCAAAGGGGCTCTCTAGCGACACCATTCTATGTGGGTCAGTCTTTCCAAACAGATAAAATGACGTTGTGTGGGGCAAGTCGGGTGAATATGTGATCCAACAGTTTGTGGAGCATTGGCACCTATGGACCCCTTGGTGATGTGTCACTCTCGGGGAGCGCCACGTATCGGTTGATGACATCATTATCTCAACCTTTATAAATAGTGGTCTTGAGAATTCATTTGGGACTTCTTCACATTTTCACTTTCTCACTCTAGAATTCTAGAGTTACAGAATTCTATAAAGAGAAATATACAAGACCCAGACACTAGACCTTGACTCTGGACCTTAGCATCAGATTGTGACTGTCGTCGTGTATTCACCCAGTGCCAATGCCCTTGCAGCACTGCCATCCTCAGACTCTGTCTGGGAAGCCCTTGGTATTTGCCCTGGCTCTACCCTTGTTGTGTCCCATATCAGTATACTTGATATCTGACTCGGCCTGCATTCCTGGTGGCACCTCTATGTTGATAGTAAACCCATTTTCCTTGGCATTAATGCTTTAAACTAATCAAATAGGTAATGCATTACAATCGTTCTTATTGCCTAATTTTTTTGTACATCACAACAGCTTCAGCTTTTTCTCTCTAATATAACCAACTAAAAATTAAGAAATTGGACTAAAGACCTGGAAACTCGATTTGATCGTCCTATTTTGAATTTTCAATAGTGTTGATATTTTCATTTTGATTTTAGATTCTTAGTTCCCATTGCAACCTATGTGATCAAAACTAGTATTTTAAGACTTACTGGCCTAAAAACGCTAGACAAGCATGTGACAGTCTTATTAATAGCCATATGCTTTGAAGCTTTAAATTGGATAATAAAGCTTATCGCACAATCTATACTGTTAAAGTTCTTTAATCAAAGATAGTAACATTTATATATAAATTGGTGAACTTCCTTTTAATGACTAAATCTGATTTGATAACCATATAGTTAAATTTTGTTTTGGTAACCATACAGATGAACAAAAAATAAAAATTTATTTAGTACACAAAAAAAGAAACGAACTCCACTGTTAAAAAGATGTAGAGAATATAAAGAGGCCGGTCAATTTATCATTGTATAAGAAACTTTTATATGCCTGTGTAAGTATCTTTTGAATTTAATTTGTACGATTTAAGGGCATATTCATAATGTTAACTACATGTTAGTTTAATTTCAATATAGAAAGTTGAGGTGTATTTTTTTTAGAGTTAATTACGTGGTTGACCATCGAACTATTAGACAAATTCTACTTTGACCACTGTACTTCGATTTGTGTCAAAGTGACCACTGGACTCGTCAATTTCTACAATGAAGCCCATTCTGTTAGCTTCCGTTAATCTCAAGTCCGTTAAGTGGCTTAATTCAGGGATAACTTCGTCACTCTCTATTATCTTTTCTTTTTCTCTCCCATTTCTTTCTTCTTATTTCTTCTTTCTCCCGTCACCACTACAACCAAGCTGCCCCATCTCACCCAGGCCTTACCACATATTATCACCACCATACTTTCATCCTTGCTCTCCCCAAAAAACCAATATGCCCTATCATCAATCCCATCTTACCTACATCCAACCACCAGTAGCCATGGTCAACCACCAATAGCCACGACTGACTACCATTATGCTAAAACAAACCACCACCACAATTCGACATCTGACAACCATCGTACCCAAGCCAACCACCCACAGTCCTCTCTGTGCCAACAACAAGCCACCATCATCCTGACCTATTGCAACCATGGCCCCATACCCATAACTACCACCACCATACATCCAACCACCACAGCACCCACACCTAGCCACCATCGTCACCACATTCCACCACCAGCAATGCCATCGCAACACCCCGCCATACTCTGTCACAACACTGCCACCATTGTACCATCATTGTAAGCAAAACCGTGCCACCACCATACGTTAATTGACAAAGCAAGATCTCCAGGACACCACCACGAATAGATTTGGCAACACCATGGCCGGTTACCTAGCTCCGCCACACTACCACCACAAATACCCACAATCTTCGGCACAACGCCACCACCACTACCCAAATCGTTAACCACGGAGCCACCATCATTACCACAATCATGGATTGCAATCTAGGTAGTTGTGGTCGGTGGGGGATGGTGATCATTGTAGGAGAGGGATCTTTCGATTTGTGGGGGCGGCGAGAACACGGAGGCAGTTTGCGGTTCCATCTGGTAGAGAGAGAGAGAGAGAGGAGGGGGGAGAAATCAAGGAATATATATTTCTTGGGGTCATTTAAGAAATAAAAAATTTGTTGGGGTTAACTGAAGATAAGTTAGACTAAAAAATAAAAAATAAAAACTAAACGAGAATCTTGTTTGTTATTATTTGACAATTTTACCCTTTATTTGAGCCTCATGTGCCTCGCACATGGACAGTTAATGGATCAAAATTAACAGAGTGACTTATTTGAAATCAATTAAAGAATTCAATGGTCACTTTGACACAAATCGAAGTATAGTGGTGAAAGTAGAATTTGCCTAATAGTTCGATGGTCAATCGCGTAATTAACTCTTTTTTTTATATGACTTGTAAGAGTTAACCAACATGACTAATTAAATAAGGATGATATGCTTTTAGATGCAAATAGGATCAATACGTTACCACATGAGGCAACTGTACGACGTATAAAAATTTTAACAAACATGACTAAATGGGATACTACTAAGTCTTGTAGTAAGCAAATTGTTTAACAAATTATTTAATAAACCTGCTTTCTAAGTTAAATTTATTTTTAAATATAATAAGGTTTCCAATATAAGTCGGAAACTACCTTCATTACAACATAATTAAAATCTTTTTAGATCTTACATGCAATTATTTTTCCTATATATCTAGTTTTTGGTTTTCATACAATTGAGAGAATGTCTTTAAGCATATAAAAGTCAACATAAAGTGATAACATGGTGGTATATTGTTAAGGTAGAACTTAGAATGACTAAGAGTTTTATTCCTCGGAACAAAAGAAGACCATAGGAAAAAATTCGTTCAAAATTTCCTTTTTAACATATAATTAGTTTAATTTTAACTCTTGCTTTACCTACTATCATACAAGTAGCATTGCCTACGTTAAATTTAGAGTGGTGCCTATTTTTGCACAATACATTTTAATTCCCCAAATTTGGGGTTAGTTTTATGGTAATTTTTAACCGGTCAATTATTGTTTTAGCAGAGCTTCTATGAGTGATATTATTTAGAGTATTTAGTGATGATTGCCAAAGCGATATTACTAATGACCTTTAACGACATTTTCATATAATTACCATAAGTTGTAAATAATGAAGCTAGTTACAATAGACTATTAATGAAAGTAAAGAGGTTGACATGGAGCACTATAATTAATCTAGATAGATACATGTGTACATATATTAATCTGATAATTTCAATTCTCTTATTTTGGAAAGTCACGAAAGAAGATAGAACAAAGGAGAAAATCGGGGTTCATGTTTATAGAATGTTAAAGAGGGAAAGAACATGAAAGGAGAAATTAGAGCCAATTAGAAAAGATAAGGAGGAAAAGTTAGAAGACAAGGTAGAGAGAACAGTGGAGAGGAAAGTGGAGAAAATTGAGCCATTTGGTTTTATATGAATTTGGGTTACTTTCAAAAATTATATATATATATATATATATATATATATATATATATATATATATATATATATATATTATATAAGTCAGAGTTGAGAGAATGTTGTCCGGTCATCGCTTACTTTGACACTCTCTTAGTTTGCCATGTAGACTTTCTTATTTTGAAATTTTAAAATATTTTAAATTTACTTACCTTTGTAATAATGATTTAGATTCATTCTTCTCTCTCTCTCTCTCTCTTCTCTCACAACTAGATTCGAATCCCTTCTTTCCATTTTGAAATTCAATCAATTATATAGATTTTATATTTCTCTCTCTTCTATGTCAACATGTTCCACTCAAATAATTTATTTATATATTTACAATTCTATTAATTTCTAGATTTTGATAAAAGTAGTTCTCTATATATTTCTTTTTAATCCTTAATTTTTTTTGTTGAAAAACACAATATTCTTCATCAGTTATTTTCTTAAACTACCATAGTATCCTTCCTTTTATTTCATCACAAGTTTTTTTATAGTTTACGCTCCCATATTTTTTCAATCATCTATTATGTACTATTACTCTTTTCTTGGTCGTCTTGATCAGTACTACCTCAACAAAGCTATTAGTTAGGAGAGACTATTTCTATTATTTCATATGCTATTTTTCATCTTCATTTGTCACTAAAAACTAACAATTATTACTCATATTTTTATTTTTAACAACAAAAATTGGAAGGAAACTCATTTTAAAAGGTAAAAACAAATTTTTAATTATTTTATTGTCAGTACCAATTTTTGTAGTTGTATTAGGCATACAAATATGAGATCTCTTAATACGTATTTTGATTGTTGTTACTCCTATGTGCAACGCACGGGATAAAAACTAGTAGAAAAGAAAGAAGGAGAAATATAGAGAGAAAATAGAGAGAGAAACTCATTTGAAGAGAAAAAGAAGAGAGATAGGGCTTGAAATCATTGGAAAGATTTGGAGAATAAGAATCATTGTTTCAGAGGAAGAATCACGATCTTGTAAACTTCTAAACCCTACCATCATTATATATAAATGCATATATCCGTGTGTATATTTCTTTTGTGTAAAAAAATCCACAAATTTGATCTTAAATATATATATATATATATATATATATATATATATATATATATATATATATATATATAGGAAGCCGATCCAAATTTACCGGTGAAGAAATAACTAATTATCCACCATAAATCTGGCCGTCTACGTGTACTCGTGGATGGACCAGATCTGTACTTGTTTTTTTAAAAAAATGATAACCGCTACTCTTTAAAGCGATTACAAAATACCAAAAAATATCCCTGTTAGGTTGAAAAATCCCCAACCGCTACAAAGTGTAGCACTTATTGGCCCACCCCTAACCGCTACTCTTTGTGACGGTTGGGGTATAATCGTATTAAAAATCCTAAAAAAACCCAAAAAAAAACCCCAGCTACCCTACTAAACCATTAAAAAAAAACCCCAATTTCCCCACTAAACCATTAAATAACTCCAATTAAAACCCCCAGCTACCCCACTTTCCCGCAATAAATGACCCCTGACTGCTACAAAGAGTAGCAGTGTGGGCCCCTAACCGCTACTCTTTATGGCGGTTGGGGGAATTTTGTCAAGCTCTCTCTCTCCCCCTCTCTCTCTGACACACTCACATAGGATTCTCTTTCTTTCTCTCTCTCTCTCTCATTCATGGGTCTTTCTCTCTCTCTCAATCTTTTTTCTTTTTGGTTATCTCTCTCTGTCTCTATCTATCTATCTCTCTCTTTCTTTTTCTTCCCCACTTACTCACTATCGAACCCTAACCACTTCTTCATCCTCCATAAACCCTAAACCCCCATTTCTTTACCACCACATCTTTCATCATCCCAAAAAAAAACTCAATTAAATTCTTCTAACATCACAGACTTTTAGCCTTTAGCAAGAGTCAAAGTTCGAAGTGATTTATTAAGTGTTTACTTGCACTACCTTGAAGTGAGTTCATCCAACCTGGTAATATTATCTTGAAGCTAATATTGGAGCAATTATCTTGAAGGAGGAGGCAATTGAAAGCAACAATACCACATTGTAAGTTTTGCCTTTTCATTTCATTTCATTTCATTCCATTTCATTTCTGTTTCTTTAAAAAAAATTCATTTAATTCTATGGCTTGTTGAGAATTTATAATTTTTTTTTTAGATTTCAATATAAATATGGATGCAATTGGAGAAAATAATTTTTGTGAAGATTCTGATCCACCTTACAAAGGTCAAGTTTTTCAAACACTGGACAAAGTTGAAGCATACTATAGAGCATATTCGAAAAATGTTAGGCTTCGGTGTTAGAATTAAGACAACTAGAAAACGGGTGAATACAGACCAAATTTGTTCCTGACTATTTGAGTGTCATTAAGCACTGCATGTTCCCCCGGTTGTTAGGATCAGTGATGAATGGCCAAAAAGACAACGAAAAAGGGACACATTTTTGGGTACCGGCTGCAAGGCCCATGTGTATGCAGTACACTGAAAAATAAAAACATTGGGTTGTGACAGGAGTGGGGTTGAGCCATAATCATCAATTGATGACCCCTAGTAAGATTGGTCAAATTCATCAGCACTGACAAATAAGCGCGGCACACTGCCAATTGATATTTACAATGGCCGAGGCTAAAATTTCACCTTCTAGAATGATGGGGTTTTCTCAAGTCAGGCTAGGGGGATTGACAAGTTGAGCTTCAACGAAGTAGACCTTCAAAATGAACTTCCTGCTTAGAGGAGAGAATCTTTTAATAAGAATGATTCTCAAGCTACACTTTATATCATCAAGCGTCTTCAGGCTGAGAATTCTGGCCTTTTTATAGTCTCCAACTGGATGATGATCACGCATTAGTACTATATTTTGGGCGAATGCCCGTTCTAGAGCTGCTTACCAAAATTTTGGTGATGTTGTGATGTTGGACACTACATACCGCACAAATAATTACTCTATGCCTTTTGTTCCATTTATCGAGTTGAACCACCACTATCAATCAATCTTGTTTGGCTTTGCGCTGCTTAGGGATGAGACGGAGGAGTCATTTACGTGGTTATTTGAAACGTGGCTTGAAGCAATGTATCATATTCCTCCAAAAACCATCATCACTGACCAAGATTTGGCAATGAAAAATGCAATCGCTAAGGTCCTTCTAGATACTCATCATGGCCTGTGCACATGGCACATAAGCAACAAATATCCCGAACGGCTTCATAATGTATATGCAAACCATCCGACATTTAAGAGTGACTTTAATACATGCATGAAGAAATCATTGATGGCTGACGTGTTCCAGGAGAGGTGGGCCACATTAATGGATGACTACTCTTTGCACGGTCATGAATGGTTGAAAGCGTTGTATGAGATCAAGACACAATGGGTCGGTGCCTACACCAAAAAAAAATTTGCAGCGAGAATGACTACGACTTCGAGAAGCGAAGGTAAGAATGCAGTCTTTGATAGGTATGTAGGCCATTCTTCAAGTATAAAGGAGTTCGTACTTGAGATGTAGAAAGCCCTTGACAAGCAATTTTTCCTTGAGAAAGAAGCCGACGCAACTATTGTTTACAGAGAAAGAGCCATAGTAGTTTTTTCACCTTTGGAGGCTCATGCGGCTCAAATCTATACCAAGAAAATGTTTAGATAGTTTCAAGAGGAACTACAAAATTTGAATCAATATAGCATGACAAAGTTGCACGAGCCATGCACCAAAGATCTCAAAGTTTATGTTTTGACAAATGTGACGAATTAGGTCAATCCGTGCTCTTCTTCAACTCCAAAGAACAGAAGACATTTCACCGCAGTTGTTTGTATGGACACCAGATTTGTTAATTGTAACCGTCAACTGTTTGAGCATAAAAGGTATACTCTGTTGACACGCGTTGAGGTTTTTTAGCGTCAAGAATGCTTGTGAAATTCCGAAAGAGTATATATCTTAGATCAGTGGACGAAGCAAGCCAATAGAGTACATTGTCACATACCTTACGTGCCCAATGTTATCGTTGATTTCAAGCAATCTGAGACACTGCGATATAATCACCTTTGTAACATCATGCACGGTTTATCATTGGATGCAGCGTCAACATTTGATGGGTACAAGTATCAAGTTGAAGCAGCCGCACCGGATAAGGCTAATCTTGCACAGTTCAAGGTGGTAATCAAAGATAGACAGGACACTCCGACTACTCGGACGACTCCAGCCAGTAGAATCACTCGAGCTTCGATCATTGCTTCACAGCCAGTCGTTGACAGAACTAACCTGCAAGGTGAGGAGGACGATATTTTTTATCCAATTCTTTCTTAAACAAAAGGGCAAAAATGAGCAATACGTATGAAAAGTCCAATTGGAAATGCAATGGGTCAAAAAAATTGCGACAATGTGTGTTGTGTAATTAGATGACTGATCATGACAAGAAAAATCATTATAAAGTGCTAAGTATCGAACCCGGCGGTATGGCTACCGAGGACGATGATGAATAAGAGTGTTAGGGTCATTTTAATTTGAACTTTAATTATTTTTTTTACTGCACAAATTTGTGATTTGGTTTGTTGAATCTTGATGTTTTGAAAGGGGCTAATTAGTGTGCTTAAAGTGCAAGAGGCAAAAAAAAGTGAAAAAAAAATATAGAACAAAAATCACCGGGAGCTATGAAAAACAGGCCCTAAAGTGTGCCCGACAAGGGACGATACTGAAAAACCAACATAAATTTCAACTTAAAAGAGTTGATTAGTAAGTGTGCCCATAGTATAAACCCAAGGTATGAGGTGATCACCAAAAAAAAAATAAAATGGAGCCAACCACTACAAAGAGTAGCGGTTAGAGATGGCTCTCAGTACTGTAGGTGTTGTGGAGATGCTAAGATCTATCTCTAACTGCTACTCTTTGTAGCGGTTGGCTGCATTTTTTTAATTTTTTTTTGCGATCCGCTCATACCTTGGGTTTATACTATGGGCACACTTACTAAGCAACACTTTTAATTCGAAATTGATACAAGAAATTTTATTTTGGTTTTTCAATGTCGCCCCTTATCGGGCACATTTAAGGGCAGGATTCATAACTTCCGAAAAAATTTATAATTTTCTTTTCTACTTTTTTTTGCTCCTTGCACTTTGGGCACACTAGTTAGTCTCTTTCCATGAATTTTGGCAAAAATTGAGACAATTTTTTTTCCTATGACGCCCTTATTCAGGCACACTTTAGGGCCGGATTCATAGCTTCCAAAAAATTTTGTAATTTTTTTGCTTAAAGCTCTCACTTTTACAAATTCAGCGCTCAACTTTTTTAGTACTTAAATTTTAATTTTATCAAACAGCTAACTTAAAATTTAATAGTTTCTAATTTTAACTAGATATTAGAATTGTCAAACGGGCCGGGCGGCCCCGCGGCCCAGCCTGAGATGATTTTTTTTATTGGTTTTCCCCTTATCCAACAATCCAATTTTAAATTCCAATGTCTAAAATCCAATAATAGTAATAATAAGGCTAATTCAATTTCAAACCTCAATATCCAAAATTCAGTAATAGTAATAATAATCCAAACGAATGTCTAGTACATCTCAGGATAATAGTAAGGAAGGCGTCTAGCTTCACCCCTTTTCAGCTCCCAGGCTATCCTATATCTAACGTCAAGGCATCCCTCCGAGACCACGACGTAGATTCGAGCACATCCGAGCGAGCTATGTAGTCCATGTACTTGAGCACTAAATCCTGCAATCGTGACCGTTATATTGCTTTGGTCAGTCCTGTATCATCACTACCGTCCAAGGCTCCATCGTCAAATTGCTCGTGATGGCCTCCCCCAAATGATATCAACACGCTAGGGGAATGATAGTAGTCTACATCTAACAATAAAAAAAGGTCATCAACCCTATGTAACAAGAAAATAGACTATGAGCGAAGGTCAACAAATAAAAACTAACCACTGCACTGATGTACGTTTTGTACATCTACGCCAGCTACTGACCAGGTCCATCCTCTCTTATGCTATCGTATATGTGGACCGCTTTGTTCGCTGAATGGAGAACTAATAGGAAGAAATGGTTTGCATGAAGACCAGGTATCATGATAAGGTTCGCCTCAGACGCGTGACATTGATTGTCTGAGTTCAAAAAGGCTAGCACGTTTCCAGATGGTCTTCATTCACCCTTGCTTGCCCCTCGCCTCCTCCTCCATTCTGTGAAATCCTTCATGCTGTTCACCATGAGTTGGATAAGAAAAGAGGGATACATGTTGAGCTTCAAAGTTTGGCAGGGGTTATAACGTAGCTCTTTAACCCGAAGCAGATCTATATAAGCGTCCATGACAAAGTTTGAAATATTTGTTTCCGGCGTCAACGTTCTCATATCCGCGTGACATAGGAATACCAAAATAGGAAAGTCTGCTGTAACGATTGGCTCAGACCCGAAGTAGTGCCCGTCGATCCAATCCCGTTTGACTGGCCTCAATGGCTCCGTCGCTAGAAAAATAGCACAACTGGTGGAAACATTGTATTTTTTAGGAGTCAGCCTATTGGATGACACTGATTATCCGAAACAACATGGATGTGATGCATATTGAGAAGAACATTTTTGATAATATGTTCAACACAGTGATGAATGTCAAGGAAAAATTGAAAGATCACCTTAAAGCGAGAAGGGATCTACAACAATTGGGTGTACGCCGTGAATTGCATCCTCAGACAGTCAGCAGGGGGATGATACTTCCGAAAGCACCTTACTGTCTAGACAAGAAACAAGTGGAGAAGGTCTGTCAGTGGGTTAAGAATTTAAAGCTTTCGGATGGGTTTGCGTCCAACATATCTCGGTGTTGCAATGTATCAGAATGCAAGTTCCCAGGGATAAAGGGTCATGACTACCACGTATTCATGGAGAGATTCATTTCTATTGCCTTCTGGGAACTGTTTGCCACGGGTTGTTTACGAGACTTTGACTGAATTATCTCATTTCTTTCAAGATATATGTTCTTCTACGATCCGGGTGAGTAACATGGAAGTGTTTGAGAAGAACATTGTGGTGACAATTTGCAAGGTGGAAAAAATCTTTCCACCTTCGTTCTTTGATTCAATGGAGCATCTTCATGTTCACTTGGCATATGAAACTAAGATGGGTGGACCCGTGCAATATCGGTGGATGTATCCCTTCGAGAGGTAATCTTTAAATTGTTACAGTTGTTCACTTACACTTAATGTGACACCTGTTATCATTGATATTCCACCTAACTCGATTAGCTAAACTTCTAGTTTCATGTTCCATTTAAAGAAAAAAGTCCGCAATAAGGCTCGGGGTTGAGGGATCAATTACCAAGGCTTACATAATGGAAGAGCTTGTAAACTTTTGTAGTCAATATTTCGGGCCCGCTATTGATATAAGGTTAAATCAATTAGGCCGAAATGACTCCGGATCAAACACAAATTTGGAAAGGCAATTGTCAATATTCAAGCAGTTAGGTAGTCAGTTCGGCCGAATATATACTCGATGGTTAACAAATGAAAAGTACAGTGCTGCAACAATATATGCCCTTCTAAATTGCGATGAAGTTTCGGCATTCGTTGAGTAAGTTAAAGTCTTAATTCACTTACATTGTTGTACATAATTAAAAGTGTGTATTAAGCGAGTCAACTATATATATTGGTTTGCAGTGAGTTCGATGCGGAATATTTAATCACTGATCCCGCTAGACTTCAATCTCATCAAAAATCACAATTTGTACAGTGGTTTAAAAGGCGTGTAAGTCCTTAATGAAACTATATTGTGTGTTATATACAGTTATGTGACAAATTAGTATACTGATTTATCCTTAATTTTTACCGTCGTCTACAATAGGTTTGTCAATGGATAGACCAGTGGCCTCCTGCTTGATATTACTAGCTCAAGGCCCAAACAAACAAGCATCCTTTCATGGAGGCTATATCATCAACAGGTTTAGGTTTAACATAAAAGATGATGACCGAACAAAACAAACCTAAAACAATAGAATCTTGGTCAACAGCAACTGTTATGTCAAGGATTTCATGGATTTTTATGAAGAGCCTAGATGAGATTGTTAAGCTAGCATATTTTGGTTCGAAAAATATCCTGGTAGTGTTCAAGTGTACATGGTTCGATGTCACATGCAGTAGAGGAATCCGTGTTAGCTCTCAAGGGATTGTAGATGTCAATGTCAAGTTAAGACTTGCATCAGACGAGCCCTTTGTGTTTGCTAGTCAAGCTGCACAAGTCTTTTACGTGGAGGACGTCACCAATCCCAAATCTCATTGGTATACTATTATCAAGTCCAAGTAATTGCCCGTGACATATGACAGTGAGCTAGACACTTTTCAAGCCGACCAACCACATGTCTTGTTACCTGTTGAGGTGAACAACGAGGAGGAAGATCTTCCTCTTCCAATAACACTTCATGTAAGAGAAGAAGTCGTAGATGATGACGCGGAAGACATGAAAAGTGTTGAAGATGATGTGACTGAGTGTACTGATGAAGATGATGAACTAGAAGATGAAGAGGATGACGAGTACCACGAAGAAGAGGAAGATGAGTCTAGTGATGAAGA
The DNA here is from genome assembly GCA_033070095.1 of Escallonia herrerae. NCBI lineage: Eukaryota > Viridiplantae > Streptophyta > Magnoliopsida > Escalloniales > Escalloniaceae > Escallonia > Escallonia herrerae. The sequence continues at coordinate 325,302 of JAVXUP010000693.1, forward strand.
TGATGATGATTCTCAAACTGAAAATGATTGACTTGTAATGTTGTAACATCACGAAAAAAATATAGTAACATTTTAGAACTTGGTTTATATTGTGTTTTTATACTCCGTTCATATATATAGTGCTGATGATGATTTCTACCAAATTATTACTTTTAATGTGTTAATGTCCTTGCCATTTATCTATATGAAGTCAGATATGGATAGAATACAGGCTATTCGTGGCCGGGGTAGACTCCGAGCTACCTCCTCCCCGGTGGGTCCGACCTCATCATTGCCCACTGATGACGAGGCACAGAGTGTTGGTGTACAGCAGACGGGGCCCTAGCTCCAGCCCCAGTCCTCACCCCAGCCCGACGTCGATACCTCCCACACCCGCGTTGATTCTCCTTCTTCTGTGGGTTCTACCTCAGGTATTGTAAATAACAGTGTCTAGTCAATTTTTGCTGGTTTTATATTTTCCTCATGTTTGAACTGTATTAATGTTAGTGTTTTGTAGAATCTCGATGAGGCCATAACCTGACACGGGGGGTACGCATCGACCCCAGTGTAAACAGAGAGTTACGCTCACCCAAAAGGGCCAGTAAGTAAAAAAAAATCACATCATGCCTTATATATACAAATTTTTGGGGTGTTAATTTATATTTGAACTATATTAATTAATTTATTTACTTCTTTGGCAGGATCCTGGAGAATCAGACGCGAATGAAGATTAGCGTTCTTGTGAAGGGCCGAGTCTTTGAGCCATGCCTGGACTGGAAGGACTGGGATGTCGATATGAGGGAGTCCCTATGGGAGGAGGGGCTGGTACGGTGAACTATTTTTTTTTCTGCAATAGTATTTGTTTGATTATAATTTAGTATTTAAATTAATTTGTGTTATTGGATGCCTTGCAGGAGGGGTTCACGTTTGACTCGCCTGATTAGCAGACGCTGGGGCGGCAGGCCTTCTTTTGCTTACATCGGCAAGAATTACCGGCTATGGCTCCACGACACACAGGACCCGGCGAAGAAGATGCTATCTGAGGGTGCCCGATGACGGAGATAAAGAGATATCCCCCATATTGGATATCTCCGACTGTATGGGGGCAGATGATTGATCGCTGGGTTGCGAATCCAGGCTGGGATGCCAAGAGTAAGAGCGGGGTCGAGAACAGACAGAACAAAGATTCGGCACACACGGGGGGGGGGGGGGTCGGTGGCACACGACGTCCTCCGACACAAGAATGCGGTCGAGCACCCGGACGTGGAGGAGGATGAGATCGTAACTCTGACGTATACTCAGAGACACGTGAGAAAGAAGGACAAGGACGAGGCATACCGGGCGGGCGACTATGTTTCTGTTATTGCTCGGCAGATCGAAGTAAGTTCGAGGTAATTTTTTAAATTTGTTAAATTTTTGTCTTTCTATTCAATGTTTGTTGCGTTAATGCCCTAACATATCTTTAAATCACTATTTTTGCAGGACTCATATGAACAACTTAGGGGGTCCGAGCAGCAGTCCGGACAGTCATTAGCGTCCACTAGTACGGGTGCGAGTATTGGGGCGTTGAAGCGATGACTGGATACCCCAGAGGTCGTCAATCGGCCGAAATGCCGCATACGCAGCCTGCCTAGCATGACTGCACGTGCCCTGGTAGGAGCGTACCCACCCCTGGCTGCCCCTCCACAGACACCGGCTACGTAGCCTCTGTTGGACGAGAAGGAGATCCCGCGCATTGCTACGGTGGTGTTGAGGATGATCAGGGAGCATGATCAGCAGTGCACTGTTGCTAGACATGCCGAGCTAGCCCCAGATCAGTAGGATCTAGATCCGGGACTCGACAATCCCTGATGAGCCCCTTCTCGTGCCCTCCTAGCTTGTACCCCCTTCCCGGCTTGTACTCTTCTCCCCTCCCCTAACCGGCTGTATCCGGTTCCCAGCTTGTACATTTTATTTTTTTTATAATAAATATTTTTTAAACTTGATTATATATAGTTGTGTGTGTCTTGGGGATTGTGCATTGTTGTTGAGGATTGATTTTCTTATTACAAGTTTGGGCATTAGAAAAATAAAAAAAATTTAAATTTTTTTTACTTTTAGCGATGGATTAATTCCGTCGCTAAAGAGTGTACTTAATTCCGACGAAATCACATTTAGCGACGGAATAGACCATTGTTAAAAATTATATTCTGTCGCTAATTATTTACCGATTAAATTATTTTCAGAAAAAAGAAAATAAATTAAAGTACGTAAAATACAATTAGCGACGGATATTCCGTCGCTAATTCATAAATAAATCGTCATTGAAAGTTCAATATTAGACGACGGATTTTTAAATTCCCTCGCATTACTTTTAGTTACGGTCTTTTAAACGAGGGACTTTTAGCGACGGTATTTCCGTTGCTAAAACTATTAGCGATGGATTTTAGGCTTTTAGCGATGATATCCCCGTCGCCAAAGGCCTTATTCCTTAAAGCGATGCAAATGAAGATTTATAGCTTAGGGTTACCTAACAGCCTGTATGTCTACTGGTTGTCCAATGCGTTCAATATTTTTTTTATTTACCACTACTCCAAACCCCTGCCTACTTATCTTTTTTAAGTTTAAAAAACTTCTAGTATAGAAATTAATGTTGTGTTTGATAAAACTAAAATTTAAGTTCTGAGGACTTAAATTGCTGAATTTGTAGAACATTTAAGTTTAAGCTGCTGAATGTTACGCCACTGAAATAAAATTGGTCATGTCTAAAACTTAAGTGCTAAATCATTTTATTCTATTTGATAAACCAGAACAACTGAAGCTTGAAAATTGTTTAATTCGACACTAATACCTTTTTACTCTATTTAAAACTTTATTAACCTTTTAGAAATTGGATAATTAAACGTATTACCATAGCCATGAAAGATAGTTCAAATACTATTCTACATTCATGAGCGTAACTTTGAAATACAAAAGAATATTTTAGTCAGTCACACGATTAGAATTAGCAACAATGTTTGAATAGTCAAAAGTCACGTCATTACATACATGAACTACAATCTTAGATTAAATAATTGAGTTGTAGTCTGCTCTTGTAAGTTAACCATAAAAACTTATCAGACGGTTAGTCAAATGTCATGTACTTAATCATCTCCCTATCCCCCATGGTTATAGACTTGCCAGTCTTATATGTGGCTTATGTGATTAAAATTTTAAAAATTCTCCATACAGTTAAGGCTAGAAGAGGTTGGTACCGAGATTCATCTGGGAAACTCACTCAAACCTTAGTGGCCAAAGAATACCCATAGTTGGCAGATTTGTTTCGCATCGTCAGTGAACTACAGAAAGATTTTCAACAGAGATAGACTTCCGAGGATATTGAGAACCTTAAGAAAAGGGGTAAAAGATAACACGAAGATAAGTTTAAGGTTGAGAAGAAAGACGAAAGAAAAAAGTCAAGTTCAAATGGCGTGTGAGTCTTAAGATGAAGAAGGGAAACCAGTCGCCCTGGAATGGAAGGATAAATTGGCTACACTTGAGTCCCAGATTGCCTGAATAAGAGGAGCAGATGACCCGCTAGATCTCAGTGCACTCACTTTGAATCTAGAGGATCGATTGTCGCCTAAGTTTAAGATGCCAGATATAGACAAGTTTGATAAAACCATGGACCTCAAAATCCACATCAAATATAGATGCCCTCTATGGGGTCAACCAAAGTCAGTTAATCCAACTTTTCCATTACACCCTAAAGTAAGCCGCCTCTCGATGGTTTCTTACCCTAAAAAAGGCTCGAGTCTGAATACGGGAGGATGTTGTATGTGTCTTTGTGAATTAGTACTAATACAATGCTAATTGGGACATCGGTTATAGAGATCTATAAACCACCAAGCAAGAGCCAAGGGATTCAATATCTGCTTTCATCATGAGATGGAAAAACATGGTTGCTCAAATTGTAAACTGCTTGATAGAAGAAGAAGTGAACATAATGAGGAACAACCCACTACCAGTCAACCATGAATACATTCTTGGATACTACCATAAAATTTTCAAGTCCTTGATGGGATCCCTACTACAAATTGAAGATGTCATTAACACTTGGACCATTTCCTGGGAGACGAAGCCAATAGTCTATCGGGTTGGTGCTAGAGGTACCAAAGCTCAACTGAAGCCCACCCGTGCCAACAACATCAACAATGTCAGGGCACCACAAGTGGTGTCCTGGAAAGCAAGCACTTGGCTCAAAAGGAACTTTACCCCATTCAATGCCCTACTGCCCAAAGTGTTCGAATAGTTACTAAGAAGGGGCATGATCTCTAAGTTGCCTCTTATCGCTACACTTGCAATGATATCGAAGGGTATGGTGTTCAAGCTTTCTATGCATAATCACCTGTAGGAGAAAGGACACTCTACAGAAAGGTGTATCAGCCTCCGACGTGCCATTCAAGATTTTATTCATAAAGACGAATTCTCCCTTCCTGCCAAGCCCAACATGAGAAATGAGCCCATACCAGATCACAAGGTTAACGCTATCGATGAAGTTCTGTGAGTGATAAATCCTTCTATGCTCATTGCTCCGAGAAGCCAGTATGTGAATGTTTCATTTGTTTATGCTTTTGATTCTTTTATTAAAATTTTATGATGTTATCTTGTGGAAGAGTTGATGAAATACGAGGCCTTCATATAGAAAAAGATTATGATGCGGATACATGCTTCATGTTAAGGCCCAATACTGCTGGGTCACATTCAGCGAGATCTGGTCAAGTTTACCAAACCGTCTCCCAGCTCGCTACATCAGACCCACTATTCTTCCAAGATCTACCAGATGATGAAGTATTGAGAATTGGAAAAGACCCAAGCCAATATCTCTATCTGGGAATTATTATTTGCTTCTTACTCCTACAAACAAGCCCTTAAAGTTGCTCAGCAAAAGCCCAAGTACCCATATAGATACAACCAGAGGTACTATCCCAATTACTTGGGGCTATTGATTGTGGGAGTGTTCTTACATTCTCTAAATCTAATCTACCTAAGTCAGGAGCCACAACGACCCGTTCCATATCACTATGCTGGCTCTTGCTAAGAGGGTTCCCTTTATCCTCAATGGTTCTGCCCTTAATGTCTGCTCCCATTGTACTGTTCAAGCTCTCTGTATTAATCCCTCAATACTTTCCAGCCAAGCCACCCGAGCCTATGACAATACCAGGAGAAAAGTTATTAGCACAGTCAAACTCCTTATGACAATCGGGACTGCCAATTTTTAACTAGAGTTTCAGGTGTTAGACATAGTCACTGCATTCAATCTACATCAGAAGGTCAAGTTTGTACTTGACAAAGTCACTTTCGTGATCATGGGAGACTCTCTGTTACCCCAGATTGCATAGGTAGAGAATAACAAGAATAGTGTTGTGGTTTAACATGACTCACTAGACCTACTTCTTAGTGGGTTTGGGATCGACACCCTATTTGGAGTTCAACAAGTTTGTCTCGGTGGCAACTTCCTCACTTTTCTACCTCAGAGTAATACTACAGTGCTTCCCGTGCTAAGACTCCAATACCTCCCTGAGAAGGGTCTAGGTCATGGCTGTTGGGGGCTTCCTAGCTTCCCAGTGTTGGAAAACAAGAAAAACCAGTTTGGATTGAGATACAAGCCCACCAAGAAAGAGAAGAAAGAACTTTTTGAAAGGTTATGTCAAGAAAGCCCGGGAGGATGGACGGCTCATAGACTTTTACGCCATTTCTAAAGTCCCTATGATGAATAAATTATTTTATTAAGGAGGGAAAAAATGACCCTACTACAAATATTGAGAGCCAGTTTACAACGCGGAGACGTGGAAGTTGATGAATTGATGGGGGATTTTTTATGGCATGGAGGCAATCCTCCCACAAGAAGTAGAAGTAGCCTATCACAGGATACTATTAGAGAATCAGATAGCTGAGGAAGATTGAGTATAGTACCGCTCTGAAAAGTTGGCATTGACAGACGACAAGAGGTTAAAAGCCCTTTATTACATTTAGGGTTATCAGAAGCGAGTTACTCGAGCGTTTAATAAACGGATAAATGAACGTGGCTTAAAGGAGGGAGATTTAATTTGGTATCGAAAGAGAATATCGGGCAGATCTCAAAGATAGGAGGGAAATTTGAACCTAACTGGTCAGGCCTCTGTATGATTAAGCAAATCATGACGAGATGTGCAACCTTATTATTCGACTTAGATGGAATTGTATTCTCACAGTTAGTCAACCTAGATCGACTAAAGAAATACTATGCCTGAATGCGAATTGTAAGTGAATTACGAATGACCTAATTCCCCTTCAAGAACACTACTCAACGCACACGTTTGAATGTAACACTTCAGATGGAGATACATTCACAGCCCGTAAAGATGACTCGGGCATTTAAATTTCAAAAACCAAAAAGAAAAAAAAAACTTTATTCCACTAGCTTTGAATTCAACAACATTCTCGAGAAAAAATAAATAAAAAGTTCGCTACGTCAAAACTACAAAGGGCGGCCTAGGCAAAAGTTAAGGCAAAAGAAAAGAAAAGATTAACAATATCGAAAAATAATACAAATCCCAATAGGCTGAAACCCTGGGTAGACTAGGCAAAAGTTAGAGCGAAAGAAAAACTTTTAAGTGCTATCAGAAACCTAGGATTAAATTATTGTCAACGTATCCATTTTTTCTTTTTTGAGGAAGAACGATCATCCTCATCCAGAAACATAACTAAGCCAAACTTTTGCTTATCCTTCCAGTAAGTGAGCCTCTCCATTACTGAAATCCTCTGCTGTCTCAACCACTAACCCGCGCCTAGCTTTTCCAGTTTTTCACCTGATATCTACACTTTCGGTCAAATTGTCCTTCGACATAAGCATCTGCACCGTCTTCAGAGGCAGTTGTGGCCTTGGCAGTTAGCCGCCTTTTTTGATATTTTTTCTTAACCGGTGAAGACCGTCTCATCCGAGATTCATCGAAGTGCAATGATCCTATCTGATTCCCGTCCACATTGAACTTTTCTTTAAGTGCACAATAAAGACAGAAACAAACGGATAGAAAAGATACATGAAAACTCTTAAGACTCTCCAGGAAGGTCTGTAAATCATATAACGCCTTCAAAATATTTTGAATGAAAAAAAATGCAATTAATGCATGGTTATTTAAGTGAAGAAAACATTTTGTCTTACCCGTGTATAAGAACATAAATTTATTATTGTTATTTTAGAGAGGCACCTTAAACAAACATGGTTATTAAATGAAGAAAACCTTATGCTTTACCCTTGTATAAGAACATAAATTGAATATTGTCAAACAACTTATCTAAACGCGTATGACCATAATTATTATCAACCTCGCATGACACACCAAGGGACTTCTCTCTCTCTCTCTCTCTCTCTCTCTCTCTCTCTCTCTCAAGTAAGGATAGAACTGTTTGTCATGTCATAACAGATAAGAGATGGTCCTTTGGGCTGTTAGATTCTCTGGTGTTGGAGAATTGGAGGCTTTATTTATGGCATATATAAATGCAAATGGACTGGAATTTGCTTTCCACGGTTGATACAGATACTGACGGGCACCTTTAACGGTAATTCATTGGCCTTCAATTGGTTACTGCCAGCTTTACCAGTGGGGACTGGTTGCTGCATCAATTATGAGTCTTCTTGTGCAGAAAGTACGAAATCCCAAGTCCAGTTAACCATGTGACAGTTATAGTTTCTCAGGATTGTGGGACTTGCCAATACAGCAGGGTCGTCAGCTTATTGATTCCAGATACTGGTGAATTTATTGAATGCGAAGGGTGGCATACTGCTTTTGTGCAAGTGGTGCTGCTGTGACATATAATTGGTGCCATTGGGGAATGTACCAAGTTTATCCTCTTTGGAGTACCTGAGAGATGAGAGCCCAAATAACAAGAGCCAAGAAAGAGGTCCTCATATTGTTGAACTTTGAGGCAAACTTGTTATGACAAGAGTCAGTAACATACTATGAGGTCTACATATTTTGGTAACACGAATATACTACTGATTTGCCCTGTTTAGATTTGTGTCCACTAAAATTGTGTTTTCCATCAGACTTTGGCTTAGAAAGAAAGATTACTCGAACCAATTACAGTTGAAAAAAGGCATTTTTGATCATATGCCAGTCGAAATAATTAACAGCCCTCCATAGTTCCACGGAGTCCCATAAATTATATGGCTTTGGTTAAATGACTGTGGGAACCATTCCAGCATGCACGGATCATAAGTATCTCTGTTTAAAGCATCGTTTTTTTTTAGATTCTTACAGTTAATGGTGGTTTGCGAAGCAAGTGAGAGCCGGATTACAACACGATGATCGCCCAAAATCAAATACAGATTTTGAAAAGGGAAAGATATGGAACACTTGTAAAGAAGATAAAGAGAACAAAAAAAAGCCCTTTTTTGATAAATAAAGTAAATAAGATCTTTAAATCCCCAAACTTTTGGGGATGCCAAGAGGCACCATCACTGTTTTTTTTTTGGGTACAATGGCACCATCAATGTTCGAGGTTTAAGACCACATGTTAAATACTTGAAAAAGGTTTTCAATTATGTAGTGGGATTTTGAAACGTGGAGAAATGGGCGCGTCATTTGACTCCATGGTTGTTAAGCATATGACGTGGTAAAGTATCATTCGTTAGTTTCATTAAATTATCCACCGAACTATACAGGATTTCTTATTTGGACCTCCCTAGTTGGCAAGAAATTAATTTTGGGGCTTTAAGAGGCATTTATTTAGTGACACTAAAATTTTTTTGATACGAATTGTCACCAAAGTGTTAAATAAAATATTATTAAATATGTTTTGCGACAATTAATAGTCACATCATGAAAATTTTGTGGGCATTTTCTTCCATCGGAATAACAGCCACAAGTTATCTGGCCAGCAGCATCTCTAAGGCAATTCTTTTTTGAGTGTATAAGTATGCGAATATTATGGTGTATATAGTGGCTAGATATTATGTTTTTAATTTACTTTCTAATAACAAAAATACTATCTAATGACAAACGTTCTGCATTTCAATCCAATCAAATGCACCGTAGCATGTCCTACAATGAGTGTATATACCAGTTCTCACTAGACGACTTGTATATAAGGGGGCCCTATGGAGAGGAAATAGACATGGATTCTATGTTATACTAGCACCATACGCGTGGTACCAGAGTTTTAACGTGTTCTGAGCATAGTTATAAATGTTGGTGTGAGATATAAAAGTATTTAACCATATTTGCATCCTTATTTTGTCCCTAAAGTTTCATATTGGGCAAGCAAGGATCCCATGTACAGAGTGCAAAAATGGCCCCAAATGAAGTTCCATAGAAGAGGACGACCCTATCCTTTTACTGAAGAAAAGTTGTGCCCCATCATGAACAGCCTCGTGATGTGATGAATCGAACGGCGTAGATATCTTATTATACGCACTCATGTTCCTTAAAATTGAGTTGGCCGGCCTCTCGGGTGTACAGAGTGGACCCCGAGTTTCAATTGATAAAGTTCGTGTTAACAATTGCCTCAAGTTCTGTCTATTCTGAATTATTTTGTCCACTAAATTTACCAAAATAAACAAAAGTTGACTTTAAAAATTCATTCCTTCTATGGTTATCATTGTTTATTGTTTTTGCATTTTTAAAAAAGATGAAATGATGTATTAACTTTTTGTGGATGCTATTCTTAAATTTACGAAAGCAGTACTTGATTTGCTTAAATAAAATTAAAACATCTCTACATTGTTTGAACACCGTTTTTGTGATAATTATTATATGCCCACATGAGTGGGGTGCATTACAAATTCCAACAATATGTGGTGCTTTTAAAAACCAAACTTAGAAATGGTAACACACCTCTTTCACTAACACATTTTTTTTTTGGTCGAAAAAATGTTGGACTGTAAGGTTCTAATCCAATCAATAGAGAGTATTGGGTCTCGGGAACCTACAAGGACGCCACATACATCTGAGCCCCCGATTTCCTCGCCTATGTCGGGGCCGAGGCGCACAAGGACCCGTGTGTGGAGCACATGCAGGGCGATGACGTAAGTTTGCCACCAACAAGTGCGGTGAGCAGGATTCGAATACAAGTAGAAAATCTGGATTGGGATCCTTGGTACTACTGAACCAACCCTTGTTGGCTCTCTCACTAAAACATGAAAAAAAGAAATTAATACTATTAATGAAATGAGGTATAAGTTTTGCTCCTTGAATCTTCTAAGTTGCGACAAGAAATGTTAGAGGAAACTACTCCGTGGAGGAGAAGGATTTTTACTGCATTATACAACTCCTACTGGTTTGATAAATATCTGGGTGTCCCCCTTATGCACGGCCGGATTAAATCGGAATGCTTTTCTCACCTCATTACTCAAACCCATTCGAAGTTGGCAGCTTGGAAAATCCACTCTCTTTTGTTAGGGGGCGGACTATTCTTGTAAAATCGGTCCTCAACTCTATCCCTATCTATACGATGCAGACCTATGTTCTTTCTAATAATGTCACTAATAATGTCGCTGCTAAACTTGATTCCATAAGCCGTAATTTCCTTTTGGGGACACTCTGAAATTGAAAGAAAATGGCATGCTCTTAATTGGGACAAAGTTACTATTCCTCGGGCTAATGGAGGCCTTGGTATTCGTAAGGTTAGAAAAACAAATGAGGCTATGTTTTTAAACCTTGTGTGGCGTCTATGGAAAAGCCCAAATTCTTTACAGGATCAAGCTTTAAAGTCCAAATACCATCCAAATGAGTCGATCTGTTACGGTAAAGCCATAACAAATAGCTCTCCTTTCTGGAAACAAGTTATTTTAGCGCGAGATACTCTTGCCAAACAAATACGGTGGAAGGTTGGAAATGGGAAAGTATCTCTTTTGGAATCAAAACTGGCAACCGGCTGGCCCTATCATGGGCTTTATGATTGGTCCCTTTCTTCTGATACAATTAACCTAAGGGTGAAGGATGTCATAGTAAATAATAGATAGGATCGGGAAACTTTGCTTAATATCTTACCGGCCAATAGTGTTGAGGTCATTACAGCTATTCCTCTCCCTCTTTTTCATAATAGAAGCAACACGATTATTTGGCCTTATGACAAAAGAATTTGCACTATAAAATTTCGCAAACAATTGCTTGCAAATGGACTCCATCATTGTTCAAGGTGATTAGTTGTGGATCTGGAAACTTAAGTGCCCTCCTCGCATTCAATGTCTGATTTGGAAATGTTGTCACTATGCCCTTCCTGTTCGTTCCAGTCTCCCCTGGCTGGAATCAGAACTCTGTCCTCATATTGAGGTAGCAATGAATCTGTTGACCATTCTTGTCCCATTATTAAGAACATATGGAGCCAGTTTAACCAGGAGGCCATTAACACCACTAACTTAACAAGCCATTATACGTCTGGCTTAAAACCAATCTAAGGACTAGTACAGCTGAGCAACCTTGAGAAATTCCATAGAACATTACTTATGCTTTTATTATCTTCCTTATTTGGACGTACCACAACAAGTTGGCAATTGTTAATGAACCTTTTCCTGAAGCTCACGTGGTTACCACTAAAGCTAAGGCCCTCGCACAAGACTATATCTTCTTCACCAACCAAAATCAGAAAACTATTCTAAGAAATATATCTTTAGTAGGCTGGACTCCTCCTCACCCTCATTGGCTGAAAATCAACACGAATGGTAGTGCTCAAAATAGCGGGCAAATAGGAGGAGCAGCAGCTATCATTAGAGACCATAAAGGGAATTGGGTGGCTTGATGTACCCACCATCTGCTCTACTCCGACAGCCACACCACTGAATGGTGGGTGGTGAGAGATGGTCTCATGCTCGCATGGAACCAACAATGTCGAAACTTTCTGTTAGACATTGATGATAAATCTGATGTTGATTTACTAACAAATGATAAATCCCCCACCTCCCTTATGGAAACTTTGGAAACTTTGTGTTAAACGTTCTTGGGAGGTAATGGTTTCCCACAGGTATCGGGAAACAAACTTTTGTGCGGACTTTATGGCAAAATAGGCGGTGAATCAGCGCTCCAGTTTTCAGATATGGGAACAAGCGCCAACCTTTTTGGCAAACCGCCTGTATTTTGACTCTACTGGGAGAGTCACCCCATGTTGTGTGACTCATCAGTGTGTTTAATTAAATAATATTCTCCGCTTTCAAAAAAATTATAGAACTCCTAATTTAAAGTATTGGAAATTAAATTAGTATAAAACAATTCCGAATTAGCCTTTTGATACGAAGGCCTTGTGTTGCATAATAGCATAAAGTTTTGTACGCCCTGTATCTCGCTATAGAAGTAAGGCCGGAATGTCTTTTGTTGTGGACTCTAAAGGATGTGGATGAACAAGTAGCTGACATATGTGGGGGTGCTGTATCTCGACACCATAAAGATCGCGGCATACGGTGCACTGCATTAAAAAAAAAACCTTTGCTCTCGCGGAGATAATATCTTGGCATTGAAGGTCACAAACAACAATTTTTATAACGAACACCCATGTAACGAAAGCTACATGAATAACCTTTTGCTTCGGCACCCACAACAGAACTTGAGCTGCTGTTCTGCAAGCTTGAAGGCTGACTGCACGTCTGAAAATATGGGATTTATTGATAATTAACGATGTCAAAGGCTAATTGATTAATAAATTCAAGGGAAATAATTGCTGATGCAAAATTAGCAAATGTGTAAAAGCAGCTATTACTATCACTGTGCTGGTTGAATTTATTTTCATATGATTAATGAAGCTAGCCTTGAAACAGCTTGAGCCTAAGCTTGGTGAGTAAGAAAGTCAGCTTTACTAGCTTCTTATTATTTCGAACAAGAAAATATACTTGTAACTATTGTAATTGTTAGAAACCGATACTGTATTGTAATTTCTATAAGTTTTAGAATTCTAAAGCTTGGATGAAAGATAGTCAAATATAGTGGCTGCGAGAATATCGAATTCAAAACCAATTAGTAGCAAGGTGAGAGACCAACAAGCTTATTATAAGTTGATACTTCAATTATTATTTTCTGAATATGAAATTAAATACTTGATAGTAACTTAGCTCCTTGGTTCACTTTTCTGGTTCTATTCCCTTGTTTGTTCGCCTAGGAGAGCACGGACATGCAACAACACTGAACAAAATGGTGAACACAAGCTATTGATAAGTACAGACTAAACAGATTATATCAAGTGGAAAGCAATAAATGGAATGCAAAGAGATGGAGAAAGAAGAAGCAAGTTCCGCGCTCGTCCATTTCCTCGAGCGTTAGAGATCCCCAATCTACTATCAACAAGCTTTCGGGTTCTAGTTCCGGAGTATACCAGATTCAGCCTTTAATCTAGCTTTAAGAATTATTACGTGATTCTTGAAGTGATACTAAAAATAAAATCTCAAAAATTTTGCTTGATAGTTTTAAGATTAAAATATTTTACAAACAGAAGAGAAATTAGGATAACTGTAGGATAATAATAGAGAACACGTGACTTCTCCATTAGTTAGTGTGGACTATATATACATAAAATTACCCTTAAATTTGCATAGTTGATTCTTGAAATTACTCCTAAAATTATTAAAGTCAAGTGTGACTAAAAGGAAGGAATACATTGTAATGGTTCCAATACACTCCCCCTCTGGGTGGAGCGTGAGCCGTGAGGTTATGAATGCCCAACCTTAGGACTGTTTGACAAAACTGAAATTAAAGTACTGAAAAAGTTAAGCGTTAAATTTGTAAAACTGAAAACTTTAAGAGACTGAATTTTTACTGAAAAAATTAACTTGTTTGGTAAACCAAAAGCAAATATCTAAATATTATTCCATTTATAAATTTATCCATTTTACCAAAAATATGCATTTATTTATGCACTTTATAACTCTTTTTTTGTGGCCAAAATCATGTTGTTATTGGTGGTGGTAGCGGCAGTGGCGATGGAGTAATAATGGTGGTTGTGGTGGTGGCGGCAGAAATGTGTCAATTGTGGCGGTAGTGGTGCATGGAGACGTACTGTTGGTAATTGTGGTGGTAGCAATAGACAACACAATGGCAGTCATGCAGTTGTAGTGTGGTAGATATTTAGATAGTTTTGATGGATATAAACGTGGTAACAAAGGCAATGGTGTGGTGGAGGTAAGAGTGTCCTTATGGTGGTGTTGGTGGTAATGACTAGGTCACGATAATTGTGGTGTGGTAGCAAAAGGGAATAATTGTTGTGGTGATAGCAAAAGGGAATAATTGTTGTGGTGGTGTTTATAATGTGGTGGAGGCGGTGTCAGTAAATTAATTGAAGCGGCATAATGGTAGTGATTATCCTTTTTATGTCGAATTATGTTAAATAACTTTTAACCATTACTTAGAATTAAGTGTTAAGCATTAAGTAAGTCTACCGTAAATTACAAGTTTAGCCTATTTTTGGTAGAAATTAATTTTTTAAGTGATAACGTTAAACATTATCAAACGCAATTAATTGAAAATCATTAAAAGTTTTAAGTTCTAAGTTCTTAAGTACGTTATCAAGCACACCCTTAGACTTAAGATCGCGGCCAAGTACTTTGTACACACATCTGCAAGTTAATGCGCGGAGGAAGCTTTGCCGAACTGGATGAACTATTGTTGAAGCTTTTCACTAACAACATGACAATCAATCTCAATATAATATGCTTTGTGCACTTGTAAATAACTGGATTATCAAGATTGTGGAGTGCAGATTGCTTTTTAAAATAGATTGTGGGAAACTCCTATTAATCGTTCACAGAAAAGAGAAAAAGAGGGGAAAAAAACCCTCTCTACGAACACCAACACCCCTATCTCCTTCATACATCCTCCGTCACCACCACCAGTTTCCTTTGGTGAGTGGTGGCATGGTAGCGTAGGATTAGGTTTTCTTTCTTTCAATTTCATGTAGTGTTTCATTTTGTTTGAGAAACCTTATGATTGGAGTCGGGTGATGAAGGGTGCCGTGATGACGCCTGATCTAGTCTTATAACACCGAATCTTTACCGATCTTATAACACCGAATCTTTACCGAAGGTGGGGGTGATTGCTTGACGGGTTCAGGAACGTGGTTTGTGTAGGAGGGATCAACGGGTCCATCTTGGGTTAGCTTGAGATGCTACCGGCCGGCGTGGTGATGCCATGGGTAGGAGATCGCAGGTGAGTTTGTTAGGAATGGTTTTTTCTACTAGGGTTGTCCTTCCTCTCCCCCTTCCCCTTGTAGATCCCCTTCTTCCTTCACATAATGGTTGGATGTTTGCATTTTGGTGTGGGTGGCTGATCTGTGCTGTTGAAAGTCTGTCGTTGAACGACTTCTCTTGGGTCCAATTAGTGGGGATATCGGTAGGGGGTAGGTGGGGATGTTAGTTGTGAAGCGGGGCTCTGGTGTGGGTTTTAGTCTTAGTTATTTTCTAGGTTGGTTCTTGCGACTACTATGGGTTTTTGGCGGTGGTTTTCGATGGTGGTTGTCGGCGACAGTAGTGGAGATTTTCTGGTTGATGGTGATGTAGAATGTCATGTAGTGTGGCCTCAGGCTTTGTGTCGTGGCCTCAGGCTTTGTGTCATGGCCTCAGGTCTTGGGTTTGGCGTGGACAGGTGTCCTGTGTTGTTGTAGCATGGACTGGTGTGGGGGGCAGGTGTCCGGTCACTAGATTAGGTAGTTTCGTTTAGGGCTAATTACACATAAGTATCTGAGGTTAGGATATAATTACAGTCAAGGACATTAAGTTTCAGAATGTAACATACTGTAACCAAAAACTTTGAAACTGTAACAGCCGTATCCATCCGTTAGGGTTCCGTTAAGAAAATTATATTTTTTTTGGCTGATGTCATCATTGCATATTTTTAGAATGACAATAATGCCCTTACACTGTCTATACCGAATAATTTTTAAAGTCTTTCTTTTTCTTTTTTTAAAAAGAAAATTAAGAATAACCCCACATTATCCTCCTAATTTCAAAAATTAGAGTTTATTAGAGCCCTAATTTGAAAATTGGGTTTCAAAACCCTAATTCAAAAATTAGGGTTCAATGAATTTGAAATCGCCAGCAGTCTTTCCCTCCCCTGGGCCACCCCACCATGCCGGCAAGCCTCTCCCTGCACCACCCCACCATGGCGGCAAGCCCGTCCCACACCCACCAGCCTGCAATCCCTTAGCAATCCCACACTGTCGGCAACTCTCTCTCTCTCTAAAGGGTCGCCGATCTCGCCACCACCACCGGCTGTCGCCTCATCGTGGTTAGGTTGGTCGTGATCTCGCCGAAGAGGCTGCGGGACCAGTGAGGGCGATAGGGCCTATATCAGTGTAGTACAGACAGGTGATTAGGTTTGGATTGCCGAGAGTTGGCGTCGGCGATGGCAGCGGCGCGACCGCTTTGGTGGGGGTGCGGGTGGTGGTGAGAGAGGAAGATGGTAGTGGTGTGAGGGGTGAGGGAAGAAGGGTGGTGTGCAGGGTGAGGGGTTGGGGGGGCAGAGAAAGAGAGAATTTTTAAGTAATGGCATTTGAATAAATAGATTTGTAACTTGAGGGTAATGAAGTCATTTTATTGAAACCGTTAGGGTTTTTAAGTTGTTGTCTAGTCAACGGATATAAGTGTAATTTGTCCAAACTATTGTCCTTACCTGTAATTATACTATAATCTCAGGGACATAGGTGTAATTAGCCATTTCGTTTATTATTATCCATTTGCTCTTCTGATTCTTTACTGAAAAGGGAAAAAAAGAAGGTAATGATAAAACAAGAAAAAAAAATAATTGTTCTGGTCATTTCTTTTTCTTTATTTTGTCCTACCTATCGGACGAGGTTGTTATCTATTTTTAGCTTTGTATTGCTCTTTAATCCTTGAAGCTAGGGATGTTAGACTCATTTATTTTCTGTTGGTATATATTTCTATTCTTCCCAAAAAAAAATAGATTGTAGGACAATAAGTAGGCAAGTCAATAACACATAACAAATAAAATATACAAGTAATCTCACACAAGGGGTTGGCAATGACCACTACTCAGCTTCAGCGGAAGAACAAGATACGCAATATTAATTTTATTTACTCGAAAGGATAAGATTGGGGCCAAGAAAGTAGCAATGGCTGATCATCTCGTCATTGGATACATAACCAAAGTTATGGCACCGTAGTAGGCTTGGAACCGGAGGTTGGATGTAGAGTAGAAAAAAAGAAGGCATTCTCGTGGAGAGCTTTTCAAACAATGAAGTATACGGAGTGCAGTGTCCATATGAGGCTGGCTTGGTTGGTGCATAACTGGCCGAGAATGTTGACAGTGTACAAATATCGGCGTAGTGATGAGACGTCCAATTCAATGACGATATAGAGATGCAAATGAAATAATGACACCTCTAGAGCCCGATACGTGAAATGTTCCATTGAAAAATCGATAGGACGAGATCCCATAAGTTTACAATCAGAAAGAAAGTCAAGAGTATACTTTCGTTTACAAAGGGAAAGACCACTCTTAGATCCCGTAAGTCCTCAACTCCAAGAAAGTATTTTATTAGGCCAAGATCCTTTAAACCTTGTCGAGGAAGACAGAATAATGAGTAATTTGCTTGTGGTTGTGAAAACTCAAAATCAAAAAGAGAAGTAGAAAATTTGGAGAACAAAATCCAAGAAACTTGCTTGAGACCGTACAATCAAGGAATTATGCAAGCAAGCAACAACATTCTCCCCCTACGAGATATCATGATAAGAGATGGTATATTCTTAGGATTATCAAGAGAGGTGGTTTCAAAAAGCTAAGCTTATTAATGTAGGCGCAATGATTTGAAATTCTACGGTCGCTTCAAAAATTGAAAAGTTTAATTTGGTGCATTACTTTGTTGGAAACTGATGCAGCGTTGTTGACTGTTCCAAGCAATTTTCAGATTTTACATAGCATCGATCAAAACATTAGTGTGCCCTGTTCAGAGTGAAGTAACACACTGGTGCATATGTAGTGAGATTAGCTTCAATGGTTGAAAAATGGCCTTATGAACTTGCTAATGCAAGGATAGACCTCTTGCAAATATTGGAAGAGCCTATCCTTCCCCTAACCCCTTCTTATCAATTTGAAAAAAACAACAAAAATGCATAAGATAATTTGGGATCTGGCTACCAAGAAAGACACTTATTAAATATCATATTAGAAATGGCAATAACACATGGTTCTGGATTGACAATTGGTTGCCTAATGGATCTATTGTGAATCAATTTGTTACAAGAATAGTCTATGATGCTGTTAGCTCTATGGATCTAAAAGTAAGAGAGGCTTCGGACCAAGGCACATGGAATATACCTAAGATCAGCAGAACTAAGGTAGTTAGCTAATCAATTACCAGCGCTCCCTAACAACAATGGCACTGAGTGTCAAATTAAATGGCTGGCACATCCCAGTGGTAAATTTAGTATTCAATCAGCCTGGAATGCTATCAGAGTGCATAAGCCTACAGTCTCATGGTGGAAGATAATCTGGTTTCCTAGCCAAATTCCAAAGTGTGCTTTCATCTTGTGGTTGCTGTGCAAGAACAAACTAAGGACTAAAGATAAACTAAGGGCATGGAAAATTGTTCAAGATGATCACTGCAATCTGTGCAATCAACATCAGGAGACAACTGAACATCTCTTTATGGAGTGCAACAAGTGTAAAGAGATTTGGACTCAAGTGCTTAGCGAAATTCTAGTCTATGGGCAGTTCACCACATGGTCTTAATTTCTACACTTTGCATGCAAAAAATTCAGGGAAAGAGTTTTAGAGCTAGATTATGCAAGCTAACATTGGGAGTTACTATCTACAAATTATGAGAGGAAAGAAATCAAAGGATATTCAAGGGAATCAAACAAGGAAGGCCTGAGATTGTAGCAAAGATTCAAAAATGGATATTCTACAGACTTTTGAGCTGGTAGAAGGTAATGGCATTTACAACTAATATACAACTACGTCAAAATTGGGAGATACCTCTGATTGTGTTGCATCACTGAATTAGGAGCCAAAATTGTTTTTCTTGTGTAAATTGTAGGCATATGATTCAGATGTAAGATGACATTGAAGTTTTTCATTGGTAAATAAAGGACCTTTTACCAACAAAAAAAAAGGAAGATAATAAAGAGCAAAGTGTCCAACATGAAGGCCCATATATAAAAGATGAGATCAACTTGACTTAAGATTTTAAGCTAGCATGACTTGGTTCCAGACGTCATATTTATGTCAATCTTATCTTTCGTACTTACTCAGTCTAGAACTAAGATACCTTATACGTTTACCTCAACATTCTTGTCCATCAAGAAAATACTTTCTCCGTTTAGGTTTGACTTTTTAATCTTGAGTTGAGGAGTAATTTGGGGTTGTCCTTACATATGGACATACTTTGCCTATCTAATCACATTGACAATCAACTCCAAGGGGTGGTGGACTGGCAAAGGGCCTTACAAGGTCTCAGGTTCGGATCCCCGTACTGATGGGTCATAAAGTTGTAGTTTTGACTATTTCAAAAAAAAAAAAAATCACATTGACAATCTATTTATTGGGCATAATGAAGTATGTATGCTAGTTTTCGCATTTAGTATCGACTGACATTGGCTATCAGCCTCATTGTTAAGAATTTTTTCTCTTTTTATAACCACCAGAAGTGTAGTTTCTTCTACCACGTTGTTCAACCATCTTTTTTATTATTCTTATAGAACATATAGAAGATGTCAATTTCCTCAACAGTATTGCATCCACTGTCATACTGGACCATGTTCTGTCTCCCTACAAATCAGTTCTCCGTCACCACCGCAGGTTTCCTCCTATGGTGGTGATGTGGTAGTGTAGGTGTATTTCTTAACTGTGTGGTTTGTGTGAGTTTAGGGTGTCAATTGGGTTTTGTGGTTACTGCGGCAGGTGGCCTTTGCATGGACGACAAAGTTACAGCCGATGGATTTCTGTGGTAGGCATCGAAGCCAGTGGATGTGAGGTGTAGAAGGGTATGGCCATTTGGCGTTGGTTGATGGCATGACAATGGGGTGTTGGGTGGTCGTGGGTTAAAGAAGGTGGGTAAGGCTGGTCCTCCGTTGAGGTGTTTGTGTGGTGGTTATGGCTAGAGTAGCTGCAGTGGGAGCGTCGTGGTTATGGGTCTAAGCAGATGCGATGAGTCAGGTCAAAGTTTTTTTTACGCTAGGGCTTGTTTCCACAACAAGAAAACAGGTCTTTAGCGACGGGGAAATCCGTCGCTAAAAGAATTAGCGACGGATTCACTGTCGCTAAAAATCCCTCGTATAAAAGCCCGTCACTAATAGTTTAGCGACGGAATGTTTTAAATCCGTCGCTAAATATGTCATTTTTTCCGACGGATTTATTTTTAATTAGCGACGGAATATCCGTCGCTAATTATATTTTTAGAATTTTAATTTATTTTTTTGTCAAATTAGCGACGAATAAAATATTTTAGTGACGGAATATTCCGTCGCTAAAACACTTATTTAGCGACGGAATATTCCGTCGCTAAATAACTGATTGTAGGAATACTTTTAGCGACGGAATTAATCCCTCGCCAAAAGTCATTTTTTTTTATGATTTTTTTTTTTATTTTTCAATTACCCAGGTAATACCGGAATAATCAGAAAGAAATATAGGATAAGGGAGAAGAGTACAAGCCGGGCGCGGGGGGCGGGGGGGGGGGGAAGCTAGGAACGGGCACGAGAAGGGGCTCATCAGGGGTTGCCGAGTCCCGGATCTGGATCCTGCTGATCCGGGGCCGGCTCGGCCTGTCCAGCAGTGCCCTGCTCCCTGATCATCCTCACCACCACTGTAGCAATGCGCTGGATCTCCTCGTCGTCCAACTGAGGACGAGGAGCCGGTGTCTGTGGAGGGGCAGCAGGGGGTGAGGACGCTCCTATCACGGCACGAGCAGTCGTGCTAGGCAGGCCGCGTATGCGGCCTTTCGGCCGATTCACGACCTCCGGCGTATCCAGCCATCGCTTCAACCCCCAGTACTCGCAGCTGTACTAGTGGACGCTGATGGCTGTCCGGACTGCTGCTCGGACCCCCTTAGCTGTTCATACGAGGCCTGCAAAAATAGTGGTTTAACGATATGTTAGGGCATTAATTAACGAAACAGACATTGAGGATAGAAAGAAAAAACATTAACAACTTAAATAAATTGACTCACATCGATCCGCCGGGCAATATCTGAAATATAGTCGCCCGCCCGGTGCGTCTCGTCCTTGTCCTTCTTCCGCACGTGCGTCTGATTATAGGTCAGAGCTATGACCTCATCCTCCTCCAGATCCGGGTGCTCGACCGCGTTCATGTGTCGGACGATGTCGTGTGGCACCGACCCCCCCGTGTGCGTCGGATCTCTGTTCTGTCTGTTCTCAGCCCCGCTCTTACTCTTGGCGTCCCAACCTGGATCCGCAGCCCACCGATCTATCATCTCCCCCCATACACGGTGAGATATCCAATGTGGGGGATATCTCGTCATGTCCGTCATCGGGGCACCCGCGGGCAGCGCCTTCTTCGCCCGGTCCCGTGCATCGTGGAGCCATCGGCGGTAATTCTTGCCGATGTAGGCAAAGAAAGCCTGCTGCCCCAGTACCTGCTGCTGAGGCGTGTCAAACGTGAACCCCTCCTGTAAGGCATTCAATAACACAAATTAACAACATAAAACAAACTGTAATTAAACATTTACTAACGCTGAAAAAAATACTTCACCGTACCAGCCACTCCTCCCATAGGGCCTCCCTCGCAGCGGCATCCCAGTCCTTCCAGTACAGGCGTGGCTCGAAGAATCGGCCCTTCACAAGAACGCCGATCTTCGTCCTCGCCTGATTCTCCAGGATCCTGCCAAAGAAGTAAATAAATAAATTAATACAGTTCAAATATAAATTAACACCCCAAAATTTTAAATATAAGGCATGAGGTGATATTTTTAGTACTTACAGGCCCTCCTGCGTGAGCGTAACTCTCTGTTTACGCTGGGGGTCGATGCGTACCCCGCGTGTCGGACCACGGCCTCGTCGAGATCCTACAAAACACAGACATTAATACAGTTCAAATATAAGGCTAGCGAAAATGTACGAAACACCGTTATCAACTATACCTGAGGTAGAACCCACGGAAGATGGAGAATGCACGCGCGTGTGGGATGAATCTGCGTCGGGCTGGGGCGACAGCTTGAGCTGGGGCTGGGGCGACGGCGATGGCTGGGGCTGGGGCCCCATCTGCTGTCCGCGATCACTCTGTGCCTCGTCATCAGTAGGCAATGACGAGGTGGGACCCACCGGGGAGGAAGCAGCTCGGCGTCCAGCCCGGCCACGAATAGCCCGTATCCTATCCATATCTGACTTCATATAGATAAATTACAAACACGTTAAAAACAATAATTTGGCAAAAATCATCATCGGCACAATAGCTATATATATATATATATATATATGAACGGATGTGCAAAAACACATCATTAAACACCAAGTTCTAAAAGTTACTACATTTTTCCCGTGATGTTACAACATTACAAGTCAATCATTTTCAGTTTGCGAATCATCTTCATCACTTTCCCCGCCGTCCTCTTCTTCGTGGGACTCGTCGTCCTCTTCATCTTCTAATTCATCCTCTTCATCAGTAGACTCGGTCACATCATCTCCAACACTTTCCACGTCTTCCGCGTCATCATCTACGACTTCTTCTCCTACAAGAAGTGTTGTTGGAAGAGGAAGATCGTCCTCCTCGTTGTTGACCTCAACAGGGAACAAGACACGTGGTTGGTCGGCTTGAAAGGAGTCTAGCTCACTGTCATATGTCACGGGCAATTTCTTGGACTTGATAGTTGTATACCAATGAGATTTGGGATTGGCGACGTCCTCCGCGTAAAAGACTTGTACAGCTTGACTAGCAAACACAAAGGGCTCGTCTGATGCAAGTCTTGACTTGACATTGACATCTACAATCCCTTGAGAGCTAACACGGATTCCTCTACTGCATGTGACATCGAACCACGTACACTTGAACATTACCAGGCGGTTTTGGGAACCCAGATATGTTAGCTCAACAATCTCATCTAGCTCTCCGTAAAAATCCATGCAATTCTCGGCATAACAGTCGCCGTTGACCAAGACTCCACTGTTTTGGGTTTGTTTTGTTCGGTCATCATCTTTTACGTTAAACCTAAACCCGTTGATGATATAGCCTCCATAACAGGATGTTTGTTTGTTAGGGCCTTCGGCTAGTAATTTCAAGCAGGAGGCCACTGGTCTATCCATTGACTGAACCTATTGTAGATGACGGTAAAAATTAAGGATAAATCAGTATACTAATTGGCCACAGAACTGTATATAACACATAATATAATTTCGTTAAACAATCTTACACGGATTTTGAACCACTGTACAAATTGTGATTTCCGATGAGATTCAAGTCCAGCGGGATCAGTGATTAAAGATTTCGCATCGAACTCACTGCAAACCAATATAGTTGACTCACTTAACACACACTTTCAATTATGTACAACAATGTAAGTGAATTAAGACTTTAACTTACTCAACGAATGCCGAAACTTCATCGCAATTTAGAAGGGCATATATTGTTGCAGCACTGTACTCTTCATCCGTTAGCCATCGAGTATACGTTCGGCCGAACGGACTCCCTGGCTGCTTGAATATTGACAATTGCCCTTCCAAATTTGTGCTTGCTCCGGGGTCATTTCGGCCTAGTTGATTTAACCTTGTACCAACATCAGGCCCGAAATATTGACTACAAAAGTTTACAAGTTCTTCCATTACGTAAGCCTCCGCAATTGAGCCCTCAACCCGAGCCTTATTACGGACTTTTTTCTTTAAATGGAACATGAACCTAGAAGTTTAGCGAATCGAGTTAGGTGGAATATGAATGATAACAGATGTCGCATTAAGTGTAAACGAACAACTGTAACAATTTAAGGATTACCTCTCGAAGGGATACATCCACCGATATTGCACGGGTCCACCCATCTTAGCTTCATATGCCAAGTGAACAGGCAGATGCTCCATTGAATCAAAGAACGAAGGTGGGAAGATTTTCTCCAGCTTGCAAATCGTCACCACAATGTTCTTCTCAAGCACTTCCATGTTACTCACCCAGATCGTAGAAGAGCATATATCTCGAAAGAAATGAGATAATTCAGTCAAAGTCTCGCAAACAACCCGTGGCAACAGTCCCCGGAAGGCAATAGGAATGAATCTTTCCATGAATACGTGGCAGTCATGACTCTTCATCCCTTGGAACTTGCATTCCGATACATTGCAACAACGAGATATGTTGGACGCAAACCCATCCGGAAGCTTCAAATTCTTAACCCACTGACAGACCTTCTCCACTTGTTTCTTGTCTAGACAGTAAGGTGCTTTCGAAAGTATGGTCCTCCCACTGACTGTCCGAGGATGCAATTCACGGCGTACACCCAACTGTTGTAGATCCCTTCTCGCTTTAAGGTGATCTTTCGATTTGCCCTTGACATTCATCACTGTGTTGAACACATTATCAAAAACGTTCTTCTCAATATGCATCACATCCATGTTGTTTCGGATAACGAGCGTCCTCCAGTAGGCTAACTCCCAGAAGATACAAAATTTTCTCCAGTTGTGCTCTTTCCCGAACCCTGCAATCTTCTAATCCGGCACACCCTTACCGTGTGGTATGTCAGTATCAAGTGCCTCCAGGTGTGAGAGTACTTCTTCACCAGATGGGTAGTCCAGTGTGACAACCTCACGCTCGATTGTCCCGTCAAATTTATCCTTCTGCCTACGAAACTGATGGCTCGGTGGCAAAAGCTTACGGTGACATCCGAACCACGAGGCCTTTCCGCCGTGCTTTAACGTATGACCGGGGTTCACGCCCATACAAGCAGGGCATGCTAGCTTCCCATGTGTGCTCCAGCCACACGTCATTCCCAATGCGGGGAAATCATGTATAGTCCACATCAAAGCAGCCCTTATCTGAAAATTTTGTTTAAGGGATGCATCATATGTTTCGACTCCATGATTCCATAACTGTTTTAACTCATCAATCAACGGCCTTAAATACACATCTATGTCCTTACCGGGGCTCTTCGGCCCCGGAATAAGCAACGACAAGAACATATACGGCTTTTTCAAGCACATGCCTGGTGGAAGGTTGTAAGGGACAATAATAACATGCCAACAAGAGTAAGGCGTGGTAGACTGACCGAAAGGGTTGAACCCATCGGTTGCCAGACCAAGTCTAACATTCTGAACTTCTTGAGCAAAGACTGGATGCCTGCGGTCAAACTCCTTCCACGCCTCTCCATCAGCTGGGTGTGTCAGCACATCGACATCGTTGCTGCAAGTCTCACGGTGAGCCCTCATATGTTCAGCCGTATTGGAGGAGTAGTACATTCTCTGAAGCCGTGGTGTGATCGGGAAATATCGCAATATCTTCCATGCAATGTTTTTCTTCTTCCCTTTGTCCGGTTTGTACCTCGAATGATCACATACTGGACACCGTGACAAATCCTTATTCTTTTTCCAAAATAACACACAATCGTTATTGCACGCATCTATCCGGTCATAGCTCAACCCAAGTTTCCTCATCATCTTCTTCGCGTCATAGTACGACGGCGGTAGCTTTTCACTTTCGGGCAGTATTTCTTTGATTAAGGTAACAAACTCGTTAAAACCTTTCTCACTCAGCCCGTGGTCTGATTTCAACTGTAATAACCTACTAACCGCAGACAGCCGTGTGTGTTTCGGAGCTCCATCCCACAGTGGCTCTTCCGCAGCTCTCAACAACTCATAAAACTGATGAGCCCCCTCGTTCGGCGGTTGTGGACTGTCGTCACCCCAGTCAATATTAGCATGCCCAGCATCCATAATCATATCTCGGTAATCATATCGTGCCTCCTCCCTAACTTCAGTTTGACTAGTCGGGTTGGACGACAATACTATCGTTTTTCCGTGCTGCGTCCACCTTGTGTATCCACCCATAAAACCGTACCGATGAAGATGCCATTTTACTTCAATTCTTTTTTTCCAGTGCAACAACTCACATCTACCACACGGACACCTTATCTTATCAAGGTCAACATGTGCAGGATGCGCATAAGCGAAGTCGAGAAATTCGTCAACGCGACACTCAAAATCTTCAGCATTCTTCCTTTTCATCCAACTTCGATCGACTGACATGACGACTGAATTATCGTACTGTATACCACCTTCAATTATGACCAGTGATTAGGCATTGCCGATGTAAATATGAATGCATGAATGTTACAACATGTCTACATATTTTCCCTCCACTCTTCAACATGTAGTGGTCCTATCCCATTCAGAAAAGCACATGTTTATAAAACAGTTTTTAACTCATGCTTAGTCCCATGTCTGTGAAAAATTCGGCAGCACCTCCCCGCATTTCTCCAAGTACACGACATCGATTAGGTGTTCTAACATTCATCTAACCTTGCTCAAGAAGGTTTGACGGATGTTAGAAAACCAGATCTGTATGCACCCGGAGAAACACACGAGAACGTGTACCAAATATCCACGACATAGAACACAAAGCATGAGTCAAAACACTGTTTTATAAACAATTAGCTTTTCCAAATTGTCCAAACTGGACATCCAAAGGCTCATTACAAATCATTACTTTGTAATGAGTACCTTTGAACGGGAACTAAGGGTTTCTATGCATGCATGCGTTCAAAAATTGATAACATATGCAAGAATCTTTCCGAAATATCAAAACTGCAGAAAGATCGTTACATATGTTACCAATTCCACATTAAATAGAATTCGTTGGCAACGAGTTGAACCATCTCGTTGCCAATGGACTTCTCAAAACAACAACTAATATAAAGAAGGCAGGGTTTGTGAACAACGAGTAATTGAACCTTCTCTGGGCAATATGGAGTAATTATGGGAAGGACAAGGGCTAATTAGGGTTAACTGTGTTATTAGGGTTAATTACGAGTATTAATTATAGCTAATTAGGGTTGATTAGGACTAATTAGGGTTATTCAGTCCTAATAAGAATTTAATTGTGCCGAGTAGTGCTGATTAGTCCGAATTAGGCTTAATTGGGTTATGTTAGGGCTAATTAATGTTAACGAGGGCTAGTTTGGCCTCATTATAGCTAATTAGGGTTGATTATGACTAATTAGGGTTATTTAGTCCTAATTAGGGTTTAATTGTGCCGAGTAGTGCTGATTAGTCCTAATTAGGCTTAATTGGATTATGTTAGGGCTAATTCATGTTAATGAGGGCTAGTTTGGCCTAATTATAGCTAATTAGGGTTGATTATGACTAATTAAGGTTATTTAGTCCTAATTAGGGTTTAATTGTGCTGATTAGTCCTAATTATGGCTACTTAGGCTTAATTGGGTTATGTTAGGACTAATTAATGTTAATGAGGGCTAGTTTAGGATAATTATAGCTAATTAGGGTTGATTAGGACTAATTACGGTTATTTAGTCCTAATTAGGATTTAATTGTGCCGAGTAGTGTTGATTAGTCCTAATTAGCGCTAATTAGGCTTAATTGGGTTATATTAGTGCAAATTACGACTAATTAGGCTAACTATAATCAATATGCGCGTAATTGGGTCATTTTTGGCTAATTTTGGGATAATTACAGCCACTTTGATTTTCATTAGGTTCTTAGGGTTAATTAAAACTAATTTGGCTCGTTAGAGCTAATTAATTAGGGTTAATTGATTTATTAAAATATTTATTTTTTAAATGTCGGACACCGTCGATCAGACGTGGTGTCCGTGTCTGCGCTAACTAACAGGTATCTCAATCCAATTGGGTCCCATCCTCCGTCAACAATCTCAATTCTCAATTCTCAAATGCCGCCCAATGCAATAAAAATTAACAAAAATCACACATTCAATCCAATTGGGTCCCATCCTCCGTCAATAATCTCAATATCTCAAATGCTCAATGCACAATTAACAATCTAAAATCATCAATTAACAACCTAAAATCATCAATTAATAATCGCAATTACTTCAAATGCATAGCTAATAACCTAAAATCATCAATTAACAACCTAAAATCACAGATCAATAATCACAATTCTCAAATACACAATTAACAACCTAAAATTATCAAACAAATTATCAATGTTCAAATAGAAAAAATTGTTTAAAATGCACATATCTGATGCGCTTGAATTATTTCAATTTAGGGTTCGATTGTATTAGGGTTCAATTAGTTTAATTTAGGGTTCGGTTTGATCACGGGCATTCAATTTAGGGTTTAATTAGGGTTCAATTAGGGGGTTCTATTGAATCAATTTAGGGTTCGGTTGATTTGGGGCATTCAATTTAGGGTTCAATTTAGGTTTCAGTTGGATTAGGGCATTCAATTTAGGGTTCAATTAGGGGTTAATTTAGGGTTCGATTCGATTAGGGCATTCAATTTTGGGGTTTAATTAGGGTTCAATTACTTCAATTTAGGGTTCAATTAGGGGGTTCTATTGATTCAATTTAGGGTTCGGTTGATTTGGGGCATTCAATTTAGAGTTCAATTAGGGGGGGTTCAATTATTTCAATTTAGGGTTCGGTTGGATCAGGGCATTCAATTAGGGGTTCAATTACAATTAATTGGTTCAATTAGGTTGAATCGGGATTCATTACCATTAATTGGTTAAGTTAGGGTTAATCAGGTTCAATTGGGGTTAATTCATTCAACTAGGGTTACGCGGGGTTAATTACTGTTAATTGGTTAGTTTAGGTTGAATCGGGGTTCATTACAATTAATTGGTTCAGTTAGGGTTAATCAGGTTTAATTGGGGTTAATTCATTCAATTAGAATTACGCGGGGTTAATTACTGTTAATTGGTTAGATTAGGGATAATTACGGTTTGATTAGGAATAATTGGGAACAAATTAAGGATAGTTAGGGTTTATCTGGGCTAATTATGCTTTAATTAGGATTTAGGGTTTAAGGTTAACCGGTTCAAACAGGTTTAATTGGAGCTAATTACGGTTAATTGGTGCAATTAGGGCTAATCGGGGCTAATTAGGGTTTATTGGTTCAATTAGGGTAAATCGGGATTAATTAGGGCTAATTGGTTAGATTAGGTTGAATCGGGGTTCATTACAATATATTAGTTCAGTTAGGGTTAATCAGGTTTAATTGGGGTTAATTCGTTCAATTAGGGTTACGCGGGATTAATTACTGTTAATTGGTTAGTTTAGGTGGAATCGGGGTTCATTACAATTAATTGGTTCAGTTAGGGTTAATCAGATTTAATTGGGGTTAATTCGTTCAATTAGGGTTACGCGGGGTTAATTACTGTTAATTGGTTAGTTTAGGGATAATTACGGTTTAATTAGGAATAATTGGGAACAAATTAAGGATAGTTAGGGTTTATCCGGGCTAATTATGCTTTAATTAGGGTTTAGGGTTTAAGGTTAACCGGTTCAAACAGGTTTAATTGGAGCTAATTACGGTTAATTTGTTCAATTAGGGCTAATCAGGGCAAATTAGGGTTTATTGGTTCAATTAGGGTAAATCGGGATTAATTAGGGCTAATTGGTTAGATTAGGTTGAATCGGGGTTCATTAAAATTAATTAGTTCAGTTAGGGTTAATCAGGTTTAATTGGGGTTAATTCGTTCAATTAGGGTTACACGGGGTTAATTACTGTTAAGTGGTTAGATTAGGGATAATTACGGTTACTTGGGAACAAATTAGGGATAATTAGGGTTTAATCGTTACAATTACATTACAACAAATTAAATACAATACAATACACTACAAAAAATTAAATTTAATTACATTACAACAAATTAAATTCAATTACATTATAGCAAATCAAATACAATTACATTACAATAGATTAAATACAATTACATTATAACAATAGATTTAATGCGATAAATAATTTCTAGCATACAATTACATTATAACAACATATTAATTTCTAGCATACAATTACATTATAACAACAGATTAATTCAATATGATAAATAATTTCTAACCGGGAAAAAAAGTGAGTTCAGGCAGTGGTGGTGCGAGGCGGATGACGACAGTGGCGCACGGAAGGCAGCGGTAGAGGGTGGTGGTGCGGCGGAGGGGGAGGAACTGTGGCTATGGTGGTGCGACTGTGAGGTGGCTGTGGCAGTAGTGGGGTAGCTGCGGGGCGGCGAGGTGGCAATGGGGACGGCAGATCTGAGGGGAGAGGGAATGGCGGTGTGGTGGTGGCGGGGGGGCCTGTCGCCGGCGTGGGGGGCTGGTGGGGAGGAAAGACGGGGAGAGAGAGAGAGAGAGCGAGAGAGAAATCTGGGTATGTAAGAACACATTTAGCGACGGACATGTCCCGTCGCTAAAATCGTTTTTTCTTGTAGTGTTCCCCATTCCCCCTAGTTGTTGTCCTCTCCCCCCCTTTGTTCCAGAAAGGTGAGATTGGGTCGAATTTGGTGGTGGCGATGGAGCTTCAGCGTAGCTTGCACTACAAGAAAACAGGGTTTTAGCGACGGGGTAATCCGTCGCTAAAAGCCAAAAATCCGTCGCTAAAAGAATTAGCGACGGATTCACCGTCGCTAAATATCCCTCGTATAAAAGCCCGTCACTAATAGTTTAGCGACGGAATTTTTAAATCCGTCGCTAATTATATTCTTTAGCGACGAATTTATATTTTTGAGACGGAATATTCCGTCGCTAAAAAACTTATTTAGCGACGGAATATTCCGTCGCTAAATAACTAATTGTAGGAATACTTTAACGACGGAATTAATCCGTCGCCAAAAGTCAATTTTTTTTTTGAAATTTTTTTTTATTTTTCAATTACCCAGACCTGTAATACAATTTTCAAATCTCAACAACAACGCGCAATAATCAATACAGAAAGAAATATATATAATCAATTATAAAAAAATTAATAATAAAAAAAATTCATATATGTACAAGTCGGGAACCGGATATAGCCGGTTAGGAGAGGGAAGAAGAGTACAAGCCAGGCACGGGGGGGGGGGAAGCTAGGAACGGGCACGGGAAGGGGCTCATCAGGGGTTCCCGAGTCCCGGATCTGGATCCTGCTGATCCGGGGCCGGGGCGGCCTGTCCAGCAGTGCCCTGCTCCCTGATCATCCGGCACACCACTGTAGCAATGCGCTGGATCTCCTCGTCGTCCAACTGAGGTCGAGGAGCCGGTGTCTGTGGAGGGGCAGCAGGGGGTGAGGACGATCCTATCACGGCACGAGCAGTCGTGCTAGGCAGGCCGCGTATGCGGCCTTTCGGCCGATTCACGACCTCCGGCTTATCCAGCCATCGCTTCAACCCCCCAGTACTCGCAGCCGTACTAGTGGACGCGGATGGCTGTCCGGACTGCTGCTCGGACCCCCTTAGCTGTTCATACGAGGCCTGCAAAAATAGTGGTTTAACGATATGTTAGGGCATTAATTAACGAAATATACATTGAGGATAGAAAGAAAAACATTAACTTAAATAAATTGACTCACATCGATCCGCCGGGCAATATCTAAAATATAGTCGCCCGCCCGGTGCGTCTCGTCCTTGTCCTTCTTCCGCACGTGCGTCTGAGTATAGGTCAGAGCTATGACCTCATCCTCCTCCAGATCCGGGTGCTCGACCGCGTTCATGTGTCGGACGATGTCATGTGGCACCGACCGCCCCGTGTGCGTCGGATATCTGTTCTGTCTGTTCTCAGCCCCGCTCTTACTCTTGGCGTCCCAACCTGGATCCGCAGCCCACCGATCTATCATCTCCCCCCATACACGGTGAGATATCCTATGTGGGGGATATCTCGCCATCTCCGTCATCGGGGCACCCGCGGGCAGCGCCTTCTTCGCCCGGTCCCGTGCATCGTGGAGCCATCGGCGGTAATTCTTGCCGATGTAGGCAAAGAAAGCCTGCTGCCCCAGTACCTGCTGCTGAGGCGTGTCAAACGTGAACCCCTCCTGTAAGGCATTCAATAACACAAATTAACAACATAAAACAAACTGTAATTTAACATTTACTAACGCTGAAAAAAATACTTCACCGTACCGGCCACTCCTCCCATAGGGCCTCCCTCGCAGCGGCATCCCAGTCCTTCCAGTACAGGCGTGGCTCGAAGAATCGGCCCTTCACAAGAACGCCAATCTTCGTCCTTGCAATATTCTCCAGGATCCTGCCAAAGAAGTAATTAAATTAATTAATACAGTTCAAATATAAATTAACACCCCAAAATTTTAAACATAAGGCATGGGGTGATATTTTTAGTACTTACAGGCCCTCCTGCGTAAGCGTAACTCTCTGTTTACGCTGGGGGTCGATGCGTACCCCGCGTGTCGGACCACGGCCTCGTCGAGATTCTACAAAACACAGAAATTAATACAGTTCAAATATAAGGCTAGCGAAAATGTACGAAACACCGTTATCAACTATACCTGAGGTAGAACCCACGGAAGATGGAGAATGCACGCGCGTGTGGGATGAATCTGCGTCGGGCTGGGGCGACGGCTGGGGCGACGGCGATGGATGGGGCGACGGTGACGGCGACGGCTGGGGCTGGGCCCCCGATGGCTGTCCGCGATCACTCTGTGCCTCGTCATCAGTAGGCAATGACGAGGTGGGACTAACCGGGGAGAAAGCAGCTCGGCGTCCAGCCCGGCCACGAATAGCCCGTATCCTATCCATATCTGACTTCATATAGATTATATACAAAGACATTAACACGTGAAAAACAATAATTTAGGCATAAATCATCATCGGCACTATATATATATATATATATATATATATATATATATATATATATATATATATATATATATATATATATATATATATATATATATATATATATATATATATATATATATATGGGGACCGATCCACACCCACCGGTGGAGAAATAACAAATTTCTCCACCGAACCGCTGGTCTTACCAGCGGTTGGCCACGTGGGACAAAAAGGCGAAAAAGGTGTACGGTCACTGCATTAATGGCAAAAAAGGCACGAGAAATGGCACGAGAAATGGTGAGAAAATGGCGAGAGAGAGAAAAAGGACACCAACCGCATGCACAACCAGCGGTTGGCATTAATATGCCTGCCACGTGCCGTCCCCCACCCCTGCCACGTGGCCCAACCCCATGGCCCCTGCCACGTGGCGTCCCCCTCCCCCTGCCACGTGGCCCACCAGCATGGCCAACCGGCGGTATTAGCGATGGCCCTGCCACGTGGCATCCCCTCCCCCTGCCACGTGGCCCAACCGCCGGTACCACCCGCGGTTGGTCCCCTCCCTCTGCCACGTGGCGTCCCCTCCCCCTGCCACGTGGCCCAACCGCTCCTACGACCCGCGGTTGGTCCCCTCCCTCTGCCACGTGGCGTCCCCTCCCCCTGCCACGTGGCCCAACCGCTCCTACGACCCGCGGTTGGTCCCCTCCCTCTGCCACGTGGCGTCCCCTCCCCTCATCCGCAGGGCCCAACCGCTCCTACAACCCGCGGTTGGTCCCTGCCCCCCTCCCCTGCCACGTGGCGCCCCCCCCCCCCCGCGTGATGCCCCACCTGGTGTCCTTCCCCACGATGCCACGTGTCGTCCTTCCCTCCCCCGTGATGCCCCAACGTGGTGTCCTTCTGCCGAATTTTTTTTTTTGCAGCAGCCTTTGACCGCATAAACACCCACCCTTCCTCACTTTTTTCTGTCTTTTTTCTTCTCTCTTCCTCGCTTCTCTCTTTATAATCCCCTCCCCCGAACCCTTCTTCTGCACTCTGTCATCTTTTACCAACTTCCTTCGTACTTCATATCTCACCTACATAATCTCCACAACAATACAAATCAAAAAATTTTACGCTAGAAGATCGTGGATAACCGCTAGAAGATCGGTAGTTTTTTCTTTAAATACATCAAGTCACAACAAGTAAGTATTTTGAATTTCCTTATAATTCAATGTTAGGTTTATACAAATCAGCGTATTACATTTATAGATTCCAAAACAGAGATTTTTTAGGGTGCCAAATATAGACAGTTTTTCACGAATTTATAAAAAATAGCTAGAGCTAGATTTTGCCAAAATACAAAAAAGAGACCCTAGTTATTCTTAAAGGATCTGTCTCAGGTAAAAATTTCAGATTTTTCCAAAGACTGGAAAGGGGTTAACTGATACGGGGAACCTTGTAACTCTGCAGTGTATTTTAAAATATCAAGCTAGCGCGATTTCGCGCGAAACTTTTATGAGAATCCTAGGATGTTGGGAAGTTCCATTCCCCAGGAATTCGGGCCATTCCGAAGCCGTTACCTATTTTTTTGGCCGAACGGCCCTTTAAGCGCTTGATCCGGACACCGGTTCGCGATTTTTGGGCGAAACCTCCGTAAAATACTTTTTATGTCAAGAATGAATTCAGGAAGCCTCAAGTAGCATTTCGAAGCACTTTTGATATTTTTTTATGCCAGGGGCATTTCGGTAATTCGCCGCCCCGAGAGGGGTATTTCGGTAATTTTACAGTGCTAAGTTTTTTGACGGACTTTTTAGTCCAGAAATATAATTACAAAACCTGAAATGTTGTTTTGAAGCTGACGTGGCGCGCGTAGGGGTGTTTTGGTAATTTTCCCGCGCCAAGGGGTGTTTTGGTAATTTTCCCGTGCCAAGTTTTTCAAACGACTTTTTAGTCCAGAAATGTAAGTAAACCACCTGAAATGTTGTTTTGAAGCTGGTTCGGGGGCGTTGGGGTGATAGTGAACGCTCAGGGGCATTTCGGTAATTTGCCGATGTTCGGGGGCTATTTTGCTAGGAAGGATCCAGCTTAAAATTCATACCTTAAAATAACTTTTAGTTCAGGAAAGGGTGTGAGACACCCGAAAACTTATTTTGTTCCAGATGTTCTGAACCTTGTGACGCACCGGCGATGACTGCCAGGGGATATTTTGCATAAGTAGCGGGTGTTTTGGTAACTTGCCCCCTTTAAAATTTTTCCTGATATATTTGGTATATAATTGACGTAATACATTTAAAAACTTGACTTTAAAGCGGTTTTGAGGTGTTGGAGGTGTAGGGGCCATCGGGCTATATATTGCTATATAACCACGTTGGCGCTAAATTCAGTGGGAACTAGCGTAATTAAGCGTTCGGAGTGGTGGGAATTGAGGATTTGTTTTAATACATTGAAATAATGACTATTGCTAATGTGTTGGTAAGCTAGGTTAAAGATCCAGTTATAGTTTTGGAATGTAAATATTATGGATATTATGGACGCTAAGTTGGTTTATAATTATATTTTGTTCTTAAAGGTATGAATTTCAGCTCTGGACCTCATGATACATCAATCCTATACGATGACGATGACCACGTCGCGAGGCACGTATTTGACGGTGTCGATAGGGGTGTTTTGGAAACAATTCAAAGCACAAGGCACCTTGAAGAGTGGGTACTAAACGAGGAACAAATACAGCTATTACACCGTCAAAATTTAACCCTGTTCACCGATCCCGGGAAATGGTCTCGACACGACGATTGCCTTATATCCGCTCTAGTTGAACGATGGAGGAGCGAGACGAACTCATTTCACTTCCGGTTTGGTGAAATGACTGTTACGTTAGAGGACGTCGGATTTATACTTGGAATCCCATGTCACGGCAGACCCGTTACTTTGAACGTGCCGTCTGCATCCATAGCGAATATGGCTATGCAGTATTTTCCGGGAATTCCAAGGGCAGCGCTTACAACAAACGGCGTCAAGCTTAAATGGCTGAGAGAGCAGTACGGCGTGCTACCGGATGAATACACTCCTCAAGATTTCGTGACGTATACGAAGGCATTCCTTCTGTATATTATTGGAGCTATATTACTTCCGACGCATTCGAAAAACACGGTGCATCCGAAGTATATGGTGTTCTTGGAGGATCTTGAGGAGGTATACTCCTATTCGTGGGGTTCAGCTGTCCTTGCGCACCTATATCGAGCACTGCATAAGGCTACGAGAAACGGTGCCAAGTCCATTGCCGCCTGCCTGACTCTATTACAGGTATGAGCATTTATTTTCTTGGTAGGATCCTTAGTCAATATATTCGGGATTAATTACTAATTCCATATAATGTTTGCATTCACAGGTTTGGTCTTACGAGAGGCTACCCATGGGTCGTCCACAACCGTTGGTAGATTCCGATGAGACGTGGCCTAGGGTGTGGGCCTGGGGGCCTACGACCAACCGGAGGTGGAGACGGGTAGACCCTCACCACCATCTAAAGTTCTATCGGGGGGAACTAGAGATACTAGATGCATCCCAGGTGACGTGGCAGCCATATGGCAAGGTGATGCATCTGTTGGATGAGTGGTGTTGGCAACTTCCGGTGTCGTACGTGCTGGCAGGTTTGGTTCGGGTGCCGCTCATTCACTTCGAAGAATGTGAGTTTCAGATGCCCGATCGAGCTATGAAGCAAGCTGGCTGTCCACAAGGGATACCAAAACCCGCTGTAGACATGCGGCCATACAGGGGTGGTCGAGGGCCGAACTTCGAGGTGGCTGATGCCTTGATTTTGTTGGGTGACGAGGTGCACCAGTGGAATACCTGGCAGGAAACGTATGATAGCCTTGTATCGCTGAAGCACGACGGCATTAGTACTGAGGAATACTTACAGTGGTTTCTCAGGGTGACGCGCACGAGGGTGAATCGCCCTTCCCAGGTGAAGAAGACATCGTACGCGCCACGTGAGGTCTATGACCAGTTCTGGGCATTGGCCATTGTAAGTCATGCTAGTGTTGTTTGATAATTTATTTGCGCACCTTATCGACCATTTGTCAAATATGATTAGCCATATTTTTCTATGCATGTTTTTTAGGTTGACCAGGGCATTGAGGTGTTCAAGCAGCTGGAGTCGTTTGACTGGTTTGTCGCGCAGGCTCCTGACAATCTCAAGAGGTCCATTGAGAAGTACAAGACTGAAGTTCAAAACTTTAGTCTTGCGTACCGGGGTTACGAAGGGGAGCCGTCTAGTCGCCCTCGTCCTGAAGCGTACGACTATCAGCCCCAGAGTCAGGTGTGGGAGTCGTCTGGTCGCCCTCTTCCTGACGCGTACAACTATCAGCCCCAGAGTCAGGTGTGGGAGCCGTCTGGTCGCCCTCCTCCTGACGCGTACGACTATCAGCCCCAGAGTCAGGTGTGGGAGCCGTATAGTCGCTTGCCTCCTGACGCATACGACTCTCAGTGCCAGAGTCAGGTTCCCCAAGTAGGAATCCAGGCCTCGCGCCCAAGCTTTCGGTCGGACAAAGGACAAGCGACGAAGCCATTGAGGTCGGACAAGATGGCTTGGATCGACCGGCACTACTTCGGGCATGAGCCTGTCAATTCAGCAGACTTTCCCCTTGCGACATTCCTAGGTCATGAGGATATCAGAACGTTGGCGCCGGAGACAGATCTTTCAAATTTTGTCATGAACGCTTACATAGAACTGCTCCGGATTAGAGAGCAACGTTTTAACCGTTCTGAATATTTGAAGCTTAACATGTATCCCACTCATTTTGTGGAATTAACGGTGAGAGAATTCACAGAATGGAGGCGAGGGGGCGGCAGGAGTAAGTGGAAACCAGGTCGAAACGTGTTAGGCATGATGAACGCAGACTATCAATGTCCCGCTGCTGATGCGAACCTTATCATGATAC
This sequence comes from Escallonia herrerae, assembly GCA_033070095.1. Taxonomy (NCBI): domain Eukaryota; kingdom Viridiplantae; phylum Streptophyta; class Magnoliopsida; order Escalloniales; family Escalloniaceae; genus Escallonia; species Escallonia herrerae. The sequence goes on from JAVXUP010000693.1 coordinate 362,805, forward strand.
CCTGTCATCATGCAAACCACTGGTTCCTATTAGTTCTCCATCCAGCGTTCAGAACGGTTCACATATACGATAGCCTAAGGGAGGACGAGCCTGGACAGCTGCTGGCACAGATGTACAACGAGTACATCACTTTAGTGGTTAGTATTTATTTTTTGACCTTGGCCCATAGTATATTGTTCTTGTCTCATAGGCTTGATTCTCGTTTTTATTGTTGGATGCAGACTACTGTCCTCTCGCTAGCATGCGGACGGCCACAGGGTGACCCTTGGACGGTCGTGATGATAAAGGACCGACCAAAGCAATATAACGGTCACGATTGCGGGATTTACGTCCTCAAGTACATGGACTACGTTGCTCGCTCGGAAGTGCTCAAACACTCCTCGTGGACTAGGAAGGATGCCTTGACGTTTAGGTATAGGATAGCCTGGGAGCTGAAAAAGAATGAAGCTAGACGCCTTCATTACCATTATCCTGACGTGCGTGGCTAGCTGCTGTGATGTTACAAAAAATTGTACCAAAAAGAAATGTACATAATTTTTCGCATGCTATGAATTTGGCGCTAAAATGTGCGCGAATATACCTTTCATATGACGGCATTCGAAAAAATTACGCGTCTCGCTTTTCGCCGAAATTCATAGAAATGGGCTAACTAGCGTGCATGAGGTGCAATGAGCGAAAAAAAAGTGACAAAAAAAATTTCAACTTTTTTCGGAAGCTATCAAATGCGGCCTATAGTGTGCCCGAATAGGCCCTTCCTAGGAAAACTCAAAAATTAATGTGTCTCGTTTTTCGCCGAAAGTCTTACAAATGGGCTAACTAGCGTGCCTGAAGTGCAATGAGCGGAAAAAAAGTGACAAAAAAAATTACAACTTTTTCGGAAGCTATCAAATGGGGCCTAAAGTGTGCCCGAATAGGCCCTTCCTAGGAAAACTCAAAAATTAATGTGTCTCGTTTTTCGCCGAAAGTCTTACAAATGGGCTAACTAGCGTGCCTGAAGTGCAATGAGCGGAAAAAAGTGACAAAAAAATTACAACTTTTTTCGGAAGCTATCAAATGGGGCCTAAAGTGTGCCCGAATAGGCCCTTCTTAGGAAAACTCAAAAATTAATGTGTCTCGTTTTTCGCCGAAAGTCTTACAAATGGGCTAACTAGCGTGCCTGAAGTGCAATGAGCGGAAAAAAAGTGACAAAAAAAATTACAACTTTTTTCGGAAGCTATCAAATGGGGCCTAAAGTGTGCCCGAATAGGCCCTTCCTAGGAAAACTCAAAAATTAATGTGTCTCGTTTTTCGTCGAAAGTCTTACAAATGGGCTAACTAGCGTGCCTGAAGTGCAATGAGCGGAAAAAAAGTGACAAAAAAAATTATAACTTTTTTCGGAAGCTATCAATTGGGGCCTAAAGTGTGCCCGAATAGGCCCTTCCTAGGAAAACTCAAAAATTAATGTGTCTCGTTTTTCGCCGAAAGTCTTACAAATGGGCTAACTAGCGTGCCTGAAGTGCAATGAGCGGAAAAAAAGTGACAAAAAAAATTACAACTTTTTTCGGAAGCTATCAATTGGGGCCTAAAGTGTGCCCGAAAACGGAGTTACCAAAAATATCAATAATCCACAAATCAAATCACAAATTAAAGATTGCACAAACCAAATCACAAATTTAAACATTATAAAAGTTCAATTTATACAACTGAAACATTAACCCTAACACTCTTCCTCATCATCGTCCTCCTCGACCATACTGCCAGGTTCGATACCTAACACTTTATAATGGTTTCTCTTGTCATGATCAGTCATCTTATTACACAACGCACACTTTCGTAATTTTTTTTGACCCGTTGCTTCTTCAATCGGATTCTTCATGCGTATTGCTCGTTTTCGCCCTTTTGTTTGAGAAATAATTGGATCAAAAATGTCGTCCTCCTCACGTTGTAGGTCAGTGCCGTCAATGACTGGCTGTTTGGCTCGATTGAATCTACCGCCTGGAGTTGGTCGAGTAGTCGGAGTGTCCACAGTTTCTGGTAATGCCATCCTAAACTGTGCATGCATAGCCTTATCCCGTGCGGCTGCTTCAACTTGATACCTGTACCCATCAAATGTCGACGCTGCATCCATTGATAAACCGTGCATGATGTTACAAAGGTGATTATATCGCAGCGACTCAGATTGCTCGAAATCAACTGAAACATTGGGCACGTAAGGAATGTGACCGTGGACTCTGTTGGCTTCCTTCGTCCACCGTTCCAAGATATACGGTGGAGGGATTTCACTAGCATTCTTGGCGCTCAAAACCCTCAACGCGTGTCGACAAAGTATACCTTTATGCTCAAACAGTTGACAGTTGCAATTAACCAACCCAGTGTCCTTACAAATTGCTACGGTAAAATGTCGTCTGGTCCTCGGAGCCGACGAAGAGCACGGATTGGCGAAGTTCGTCACATTTGTCAAAGCATAAACCTTGATGTCTCTGGTGGAATACTCGTGCAACTTTGTCATGCCATATTGATTCGACTTTAGTAGTTCCTCTTGAAACTGTCGAAACATTTCCTTGGTATAGACTTGAGCCGCATGAGCCTCTAAAGGTGAATAAAGTAGTATAGCTCTTTCTTTGCAAACTGTAGCCGCGTCGGCTTCTCTCTCACGGTACAATTGCCTGTCAACGGCTTTCTGCATCTCTAGTACGAACTCCGCTATACTTGAAGACTGGCCTACGTACCCATCAAAGAATGAATTCATAGCTTCGCTTCTCGAGGTCGTAGTCATTCCGGCTGCAAAAAAATTCTTGGTGTAGGCACCGACCCACTGTGTCTTGATCTCATACAACGATTGTAACCATTCGTGATTGTGCAAATAGTAAGTATCCATTAACGTGGCCCACCTCTCCTCGAACACGTCTACCGTCAACGATTTCTTCACACATGTATTAAAGTCAGTCTTGAATGACGGATGGTTTGCATATACATGGTGAAGCCGTTCGGGATATTTGTTGCTTATGTGCCATGTGCACAGGCCATGGTGAGTATCTGGAAGGACCTTAGCGATTGCATTTTTCATTGCCAGATCTTGGTCGGTGATGATGGTCTTTGGAGGAATATGATACATTGCTTGAAGCCACGTTTCAAATAACCACGTAAATGACTCCTCCGTCTCATCCCTAAGCAGGGCAAAGCCAAACGAGATTGACTGATAGTGGTGGTTCACCCCGGTGAACGGAGCAAAAGGCATAGAGTACTTATTGGTGCGGTATGTGGTGTCAAACGTCACAACATCCCCAAAATTTTGGTAAGCAGCTCTAGAACGGGGGTCCGCCCAAAATATAGTACTAATGCGGTTCTCATCATCCAGTTGGAGACTGTAAAAAAATCCAGAATTCTCACTCTGAAGGGACCTGAAGAGATCAAGTGTAGTTTGAGAATCACTCTTACCGAAAGACTCTCTCCTCTGAGCACGAAGTTCATTTCGAAGGTCTACTTCGTTGAAACTCAACTTGTCAATCCCCCCAGCCTGGCTTGAGAAAACCCCCATCATCTTAGAAGGTGGAATTTTAGCCTCGGCCATTGTAAAAATTAGTTGTCTGTGTGCCGCGCTTATTTCTCGGTGTTGATGAATTTGACCAATCTTACTGGGGGTCATCAACTGATGATTATGGCTCAACTCCACTCCTGTGACAACCCAATGGTTTTCATTTTTTCGGTGTACTGCATACACATGGGCCTTGCAGCCGGTACCCGGAAATGTGTCCCGTTTTCTTTGTCTTGTTGTCCCTTCGTCACTGATCCGAACGACCGGAGTTACATGCGGTGCTCCTCTATGACACTCAAATAGTCTTGCACAAATTTGATCTGTATTCGCCCGTTTTCTAGTCGTCTTAGTTCTAATACCGAAACCTATCGTTTTCGAATATGCTCTATAGTATGCTTCAACTTCGTCCAGTGCTTGAAAAACTTGACCAACGTAAGGTGGATCAGAACCTTCACAAAAATTATTTCCTCCAGTTGCATCCATATTTATACTGGAATCTAAAAAATAAAAATTATATCATTCTCAACAAGTCATAGATTTAAATAAAAGAAGAATAAAATTTATTTAAACCACCGTCTTTCGAGAAATTTGGTATAATGTAAAATTAGCAAAATAGCCCCCGATGAGCGACAAATTACCGAAATGCCTCCGGGGGTTCATTATCACCCTAACGCCCCAAATCAGCTTCAAAACAACCTTTCAGGTGCTTTGCTTACATTTCTGGACTAAGAAATCCTTTGAAAAACTTAACGCTGCAAATTTACGAAAATACCCCTATCGGGGATGCGAATTACCAAAATGCCCCCTGACAACAAGCTTCCTGAATTCACTCTTTAAAATAACTTTTCAGGTGTCTCACACCCTTTCCTGAACTAAAAGTTATTTTAAGCACAAATTTGTGTAACGTAAAATTAGCAAAATAGCCCCCGGGGGTTCATTGTCACCCTAACGCCCATCAAACCAGCTTCAAAACAACCTTTCAGGTGTTTTACTTACATTTCTGGACTGAAAAACTTTTTTTCGGGAAAATTACAAAAACACCCCTCGCGGGGGGGCAAATTACCAAAATGCCCCCTGGCTTCAGAAAATATCAAAATTGCTTTAAAACGCTATTTTAAGCTTCCTGAGTTCATTCTTGATTTAAAAAGTATTTTACGGATTTTTCGCCTAAAAATCCCGAACCGGTGTCCGGATCGAGCGCTTAAAAGCCCGTTCGGCCAAAAAATTAGCTAACGACTTCGGAATGGTCCGAATTCCTGGGGAATGGAACTTCCCAACACCCTAGGGTTCTCATAAAAGTTTCGCACGAAATTGTGCTGTCTTGATATTTTAAATTACACTGTAAAGTTACAAGGTTGCGCGTATCAGTTAACCCCTTTCTAGTCTTTGAAAAACTCTGAAATTTTAACCTGATACAGATCTTTTGAAAATAACTAGGGTCTCTGTTTTGTATTTTGGCAAAATCTAGCTCTAGCTATTTTTTATAAATTCGTAAAAAAACTGTCTAATTAAGTTTTCACCTTTAGCGACAATTACGCCCCGCAATCAGCTGCAAAATAACATTTCAGGCGTTTTACTTACATTTCTGGACTTAAAAGTCCGTTGGAAAATTTTTTCGGGAAAATTACCAAAATACCCCTCTCGGGGTGGCAAATTACCAAAATACCCCCTGGCTTCAGAAAATATCAAAAGTGCTTTAAAATGCTATTTTAAGCTTCCTGAGTTCATTCTTGATCTAAAAAGTATTTTACGGATTTTTCGCCTAAAAATCCCGAACCGGTGTCCGGATCGAGCGCTTAAAAGCCCGTTCGGCCAAAAAATTAGCTAACGGCTTCGGAATGGCCCGAATTCCTGGGGAATGGAACTTCCCAACACCCTAGGGTTCTCATAAAAGTTTTGCGCGAAATCGCGCTGGCTTGATATTTTAAATTACACTGCAAAGTTACAAGGTTGCGTGTATCAGTTAACCCCTTTCCGGTCTTTGGAAAAATCTGAAATTTTTACCTGATATAGATCTTTTGAAAATAACTAGGGTCTCTGTTTCGTACTTTGGCAAAATCTAGCTCTAGCTATTTTTTATAAATTCGTGAAAAATTCTATTTCTGACGCCCTAAAAAATCGCTATTTTGGAATTTTTCGAATGTAATACCCCGATTTGTCAAAACGTAATTTTGACGCCCTTTGACGCCCTAAACACGAATTTTAGACTATTGTAAGAACAACTTAAGCGTAACACAATTTAAACAATCAATTGGTAAGAACAAATTGAAAAATACTTACTTGTTTTAACTTGATATATTTCAAGAAAAATCCACCGGTCTTCTAGCGGTTATCCACCGATCTTCTAGCGTAAATTTTTTTTGTTTGTATGTAGGTGAGATAGGGAGAATGAGGAGGGTGGAAGAAATGATTCGGGGAGGAGGGATTTTATAGAGAGAAAAGTGAGAGAGGAAGAGAAGAACCGTGAGTGAACAGCAGGGAGGGGGAGGGGGGAATGACACGTGGGGGTGGGGGGTAGGGTGGTAATGACACGTGGGGGAAGAGGGGGTTCACGGGTGGGGGAAGGGGGGTTCACGGGTGGGGGAAAAGGACATAGGGTGGGGGCCACGGGGTGGGGGGCAAGGGGGTGGGGGGCAAGGGGGGTGACGGGTGGGGGGTGGGGTCACGGAAGGCAATAATGCCAACCGCATGTAGGAGTTGCGGTTGGGCATTATTGCCACCATTTTCTCACGAGTTTTTCATTTTCTCGTGATATTTTCATGAATTTATCATAGTATTTTCGTCCTTTTTTGTCCCTTTTCGTCCTTTTTTGGCCCACGTGGCCAACCGCTGGTAAGACCAGCGGTTCGGTGGAGAAATTTGTTATTTCTCCACCGGTGGGTGTGGATCGGCCCCCTATATATATATATATATATATATATATATATATGAACGGATGTGCAAAAACACATCAATAAACACCAAGTTCTAAAATGTTACTACATTTTCCCGTGATGTTACAACATTACAAGTCAATCATTTTCAGTTTGCGAATCATCTTCATCACTTTCGTCGTCGCCCTCTTCTTCGTGGGACTCGTCGTCCTCTTCATCTTCTAATTCATCCTCTTCATCAGTAGATCGGTCACATCATCTCCAACACTTTCAACATCTTCCGTGTCATCATCTACGAATTCTTCTCCCACAAGAAGTGTTGTTGGAAGAGGAAGATCGTCCTCTTCGTTGTTGACCTCAACAGGGAACAAGACACGTGGTTGGTCGGCTTGAAAGGAGTCTAGCTCACTGTCATATGTCACGGGAAATTTCTTGGACTTGATAGTTGTATACCAATGAGATTTGGGATTAGCGACGTCCTCCGCGTAAAAGACCTGTACAGCTTGACTAGCAAACACAAAGGGCTCGTCTGATGCAAGTCTTGACTTGACATTGACATCTACAATGTCAAGAGAGCTAACACGGATTCCTCTACTACATGTGACATCGAACCACGTACACTTGAACATTACCAGGGGGTTTTGGGAACCCAAATATGTTAGCTCAACAATCTCATCTAGCTCTCCGTAAAAATCCATGCAATTCTCGGCATAACAGTCGCCGTTGACCAAGACTCCACTGTTTTGGGTTTGTTTTGTTCGGTCATCATCTTTTACGTTAAACCTAAACACGTTGATGATATAGCCTCCGTAACAGGATGTTTGTTTGTTAGGGCCTTCGGCTAGTAATTTCAAGCATGAGGCCACTGGTCTATCCATTGACTGAACCTATTGTAGATGACGATAAAAATTAAGGATAAATCAGTATACTAATTGGCTACAGAACTGTATATAACACATAATATAATCTCGTTAAACAATCTTACACGAATTTTGAACCACTGCACAAATTGTGATTTTCGATGAGATTCAAGTCCAGCGGGATCAGTGATTAAGGATTCCGCATCGAACTCACTGCAAACCAATATAGTTGACTCACTTAACACACACTTTCAATTATGTACAACAATGTAAGTGAATTAAGACTTTAACTTACTCAACGAATGCCGAAACTTCATCGCAATTTAGAAGGGCATATATTGTTGCAGCACTGTACTCTTCATCCGTTAGCCATCGAGTATACGTTCGGCCGAACGGACTCCCTGGCTGCTTGAATATTGACAATTGCCCTTCCAAATTAGTGCTTGCTCCAGGGTCATTTCGGCCTAATTGATTTAACCTCGTACTAACATTAGGCCCGAAATATTGACTACAAAAGTTTACAAGTTCTTCCATTACGTAAGCCTCCGCAATTGAGCCTTCAACCCGAGCCTTATTACGGACTTTTTTCTTTAAATGGAACATGAACCTAGAAGTTTAGCGAATCGAGTTAGGTAAAATATCAATGATAACAGATGTCGCATTAAGTGTAAACGAACAACTATAACAATTTAAGGATTACCTCTCGAAGGGATACATCCACCGATATTGCACGGGTCAACCCATCTTAGCTTCATATGCCAAGTGAACAGGCAGATGCTCCATTGAATCAAAGAACGAAGGTGGGAAGATTTTCTCCAGCTTGCAAATCGTCACCACAATGTTCTTCTCAAGCACTTCCATGTTACTCACCCGGATCGTAGAAGCGCATATATCTCGAAAGAAATGAGATAATTCTGTCAAAGTCTCGCAAACAACCCGTGGCAACAGTCCCCGGAAGGCAATAGGAATGAATCTCTCCGTGAATACGTGGCAGTCGTGACTCTTCATCCCTTGGAACTTGCATTCCGATACATTGCAACAACGAGATATGTTGGACGCAAACCCATCCGGAAGCTTCAAATTCTTAACCCACTGACAGACCTTCTCCACTTGTTTCTTGTCTAGACAGTAAGGTGCTTTCGAAAGTATGGTCCTCCCACTGACTGTCCGAGGATGCAATTCACGGCGTACACCCAACTGTTGTAGATCCCTTCTCGCTTTAAGGTGATCTTTCGATTTGCCCTTGACATTCATCACTGTGTTGAACACATTATCAAAAACGTTCTTCTCAATATGCATCACATCCATGTTGTTTCGGATAACGAGCGTCCTCTAGTAGGGTAACTCCCAAGATACAAAATTTTCTCCAGTTGTGCTCTTTCCCGAACCCTGCAATCTTCCGATCGGCACACCCTTACCGTGTGGTATGTCAGTATCAAGTGCCTCCAGGTGTGAGAGTACTTCTTCACCAGATGGGTAGTCCAGTGTGACAACCTCACGCTCGATTGTCCCGTCAAATTTATCCTTCTGCCTACGAAACTGATGGCCCGGTGGCGAAAGCTTACGGTGACATCCGAACCACGAGGCCT